>CAHIKZ030005483.1:525000-815000 GCA_903632075.3 Acanthosepion pharaonis | reverse complement strand
ATATATATATATATATTCTAACAATTAATACATGCTAAATTATATAATTTAACGTGTTTTAAATTTTTACAGAGTTTCTACTCATAAAGTGCTGCATATTTAACTATAGCGATAATTATTATTAAATTAGTTTAACACCCACACTACACGGCTTTGCCAAAACGCACAAACCCGGCATACACATCAGAACCATCGTGTCCGGAATCAACAGCCCACACCCCACCCACACCCCTACCCCCTACAAACTAGGTAAAGCAATTGCAAAAGTTCTAAATCCGTTTCTAGGCACCATCAACCCAACACACATTAAATACTCTGGTAACTTAATCCAGAAGATAAGAAACATAAACATTGTGGTTCACTATGTCGGGCTAGACAATTTTTCTCTCTTGAATCTATCTTGCATATCTATAAGTCTACCATTCGTCCATGCTTATAATATTGCTGCCACATATGGTCTGGAGCTTCTGCTTTATATCTAGAGATCCTTGATAGAATCCAAAGAAGTATCAGTAATATTATTAGTCCGTATCTCGGCTTCTTTCCACCGCCGTAAAGTTGCCTCCCTCTGCCTTTTCTATAAATACTTTCATGGTAATTATTCTTTCTCTCTGTTTTTCTGTCTCTTCCTTTGCCTTTTTTTCTCATTTAGTCTCTCTCTGTGCCTTTTTAATTTTTCTCCTTTTCTCTATCATTTTTCTCCGTCTCTCTCTCTCTCTCTATCGCTCCCTTTGTGTTTTTCCCCGTTTCTCTCTCTCCCTCTTTATTCTCTGTCTCCCTGTGTTTCTCTCTTGCTGTCACCTACCTCTCTCTCTTTTTCTTTTTGTCTATCTGTCTGTTTCTCTCTTTCTGTGTCTCTCTCTTTCTACTTATTCTTTTATTTATAAAAGCGAGGTCGTGTTTAGGGATGACATATCTCTTTGGATGTCCCGAGTCACGATGTCATAGGAGTTGATATCGAATTGTTGTCTTCATGCTTAGGTAAGTTTATTCCTCTTGATTCGACTCTTCATCTGTACATGCATCGAATTTTTTTCCCTGGAGGAATTCTATTCGACGTATATGAGCCTATCGTAGCGATCATTGGGGTGTAGAGTTCAAATTTTAACCGAGGCCACCGCTGCATTCGCTTTCACACAAATACACTTGGAAAAGAGTATGAATCCATCTCCTCTTCCCTCATTCATAAAAAAAAAAAACAAAACAAAAAGGTAACATCAACCACCATCTCGTAGAAAATATGGCATCTCAAAACGCCAGACTCCTTACACTTTGAAGTCAAGTAACTTAATGTGTGTGTTTTCGTGTATGTGGGTGTGTTTTCATTTGTGTGCGTGTGCTTAATATTTTGTGTTTGTCTGTACGTGCTTGATGTTATGCCTGTATGTGGTTCATTTTTGTGCGTGATTTTGAATGTGCGCGATTTTTGTTTGTGTGTCTGTTTCATTTTTGTGTCAATATTTCAGTTTTAGTTTCGAGTTATTTTTTTCATTTAGTGTGTTTTTTATTAAACATTTTTGTTTGTGTGTGTGTTTAGTTCAGGCCTTGCTTACAGTGCTCTGTAAACTCTCGTGTCTAACAACGACTGATATTTCATTTTACCGAACTAACATTGACTGAATCTGATGAGCCCATAATATCGATTACATACTTTGGCACATCATTTTCCGGTCACTGGGTCCCGTGCGAACCCCCTGATGTCTCAGTTTTTTTTTGTGTGGGGTGGGAGTCACCACTGCTGTAGCGTGGTATTGAACTAACCACTCTTTGGGTCTAATCACTGGATCTAAACAACGTCTTTATCCACCGGGCCATCTGTCCTCAAGGACACACACACACACACACACACACACACACACACACACACAAAAAAAACAAACAAACAAACAAACTTGGGGAGTTGATTTAAAGGGAAATAACTGAGATATCCGGAAGAGGCATGGCACGTGGAACTAGAACAATCTACCCCGGTGGATGAAATAAAAGGTTCGGTTCGAAATTCCAATCACCTGAAGAACGCCGGAGCGTGCAACAGCCGAAACGTTGTGAATATGGCAACGAAGAGGAGGTTAACAGTCCGAATAATGTAAATAATGTAAATAGCATTATGGTTCTACTGGAGGATGCTGAAGATACCATAGACTAAGCATGTGAGCAACAACGAAGCTTTAGAGAAAATGGAAACAAAAAGGAAACTTATACTTAACATCCCGAAGAGACAGTTGAAATTTCTAGGACACATAACGAGGAAAGAGAACAGATTGAAAGCAAGAGGGAGGGAAAGAGAGGAACCTCACCTACTTAATGAGTTTGAGTAAATGGACGGCAGAACAAGGTTTTGGAGAAATAATAAAATTACAAAATTTATTAAGAGCTACGAAGGACAGGAAATTGTGGAGAGCCATGATCGCCAACGTCCTGAAGGAACACGACACATAAAGAAGGCTGCAGGATGATTGAAAAGTAACTCCCTATGTTATAAATGACGGACTCTCCCGTCTTTTAAAAATTATAGTCAGACGGGAGAGTCTATCATACATAAAATAGGGAGTTCACACTGTAAATTGGCATCTAGGTCTCATAATTTCATTGCTGAAATTGCTAGTTGTGTGAGTGAAGAAACTACTGGCTTAAATTCTATGCTAATAACTTCTTCCCTCGCACTTCTCGGTTGTGAAATCCTATTTTGGTTTCCCGCTTGCCTGTCAAATACGATCTTCAAAGTTTTAAATAAATGTCAGTCGTCATCATCTGTCTCCTTGAATCCTGTTCCTTTTTTGTCTCCCGCTATTTCTTTCACTCCCAGTAACCCCTTGTATCTTAGCGGCTTTTATTACCTTAACTGGGGTGAAATGACAAAAATAAATATTACGGGTGACTTATAACGTTGACTTTATTTATTGGCATAATTGTGCAAGTGTGTTATTGGTTGAGGTGCTGGCGTAATGGAGAGCGAGAAATACTATCACCTTGCTGACACTATCGGCAGAACCGTCCAAACGAATATTACAACGACCCCCTCTGGGTGTTATGCAGCCTGCATAGCTAAAAAGAAATAGATTATAATCTGTTCGTTATGCGAGCTGGGAAGAAATCTCGTCTCGTTTCCTGTTGGCAGCGTTCTACTCCTCCTGCACCCATCTGGAAACTTTCTGACCTCTGTTTTTACCGCTTGGTCGCGCGACTGTCACTGTCCTTTTCTCTCCGCCTGTCTCCGGAATTACTTGTCATTGTTTCAAGTGAGGTGTGTATTGAAGACTTTTTTTTTCTTTTCTTTACTGTTTCTTTTTTTTTTTTTTTTTTTTCTTATCTTTCGACTCGACCCTAGTCCCATTGATGGACTTCGTTCTGGTTTTGAACTTTATGCTTGACATTTCACTATTTAGTTCATCCATTCTTCCTATCATGTCTTCATTTCGCATTTTGTTAACATTTTTATTGTGGTTATTCGCGATGCTGATATTGCTGATATGCAGGACCGGTGCGTACTACCCCAGAACACCCCGACGGAAGCGAGGAGCATGATTTGGGGTCCCACTTAGTGCTTTGTGATTCTCCCTATCTTATCAACATTTGTTTTTTTCTGCCTACATCTGACTATTTAGCGGATTTTGACGTCATTCTGTTTTTTTCCATCCAAATCGTGAATTTGTTTTGCTCATGCTAAGTTTAAAAAAACATACTTTATAAAATTTACTATTGTTCACCCATAATGTTGAATGTGTTAAAATTATTCAACTTTTTAACAAAAAAAATCTGAAGTTGATGTTAAAAATTGCCGCAAAACATTGTTGATTAATTTAAGTTGGAATGATCTATAATGACATTTAATTTGTATTTAGATACATTGTATTGTATTTGTTTTCAATGTTTCTAGTTGAATTCCTCCCCTGTATTACATATGATTCATTATTGAACATAATTACATTACAATAAAATTGAGATGTAGTAGTTTGGGATGTATCACAGATACTTTGAACGAAACCCTGGCACCGACCCTGTTAACCTGTTGATATGGCATTAAAATGTAACGACTTGCGGCAGCATAGCTTCACAACATACTGGAGAAAACCTTAGACCTGCGCATGTACAAACAAGCTTAACGCTATACACATGTAGTTGCATATAGATGCGCGCGCACACACACGTACACACATACGCGCGAGCGCACGCACACACACACACACAAATACACAAATATATGCATAGATACGCCCAAGCATTTTCACAACACCATCGATGAATCGAACATAGGTAACCTTATTGATTATATCTAAGTTCAGAATGTGCAGGTAGGGTCACAGTTATTGGAGCAGAAAATAATATCGACGAGTCGATTTCAAATTCTAACCCAGTATTGTATTCATTTTCTTGGGAAAGAGATGAATTCATTTCTTCCCCCACTTTCCTTCTGCTATGGGTTAAACAACTAGGTAGACTGCGCTATCTCGCCTTTGGTATCAGTCAAGTTAGACGAAGGATCGACCCTGGTGAAGATTACAGGAATCCACTCCACTATTTTTCCAAGAAGTCATGGCAATTTCCAAAGAATAAAGAAAAGGAATCTGTGCCACGCTATTATCGCCCACGGCCTGAAAGGACATGACATAAAAAGAAAACTTAGTCTGACATAACGCCATTCAAGTAATGTACTCATTGTTGATTCAAATCGCGATACCAGAGAATTCATTCATGTGACGAGTTTGTCAAACATAATGCAACGGTTAGCAAACGTCCCTACATTTGCAAAGTATAGTCTGGCACAAGGTCACATTAATAAGGTACCTGTTTAGGACTGAACACTTTAAAATTGGTCGACGAGACAAGCTTGCTAGTTATCATGTTGCAGATGGTGCTTTAGAGCATAAATAGATCTGGGAGTATAAAGGATTATAGATGGGGAACTTTTGAATAAGCAAAACACGTAACATGCGAAGGAGATTGAAACATAAACGTATTCCCAGGTCGATGAGTGGAGGGTTATTTTTTTAAAACGTCTATTGCATTAACTGCACTATGCCAATTAATTTTTTTGTCAGTCGATATCGCTATGACAAGTTTCAGATCTATTTTTGGTTTGTAAGTGTAGACTTAAATATTTAAAATCTCTCAAATAAAATCTGAAATGTTTACGCCATGATTTCGATATAAAAATGATTGCATAAACGTAAGTACTTCCACAAAACCGCGATACCTAAGGTTTAAAGTGAATTTTTAAAAAAATGAAAAATCTTTCGTGTAGCTTTTATTTTAGTTTTAATTTCAAGCTAATAGATTAAATTTAATATTTCTAATAAACAAAATACTTTGCTGTATTTCAAAAACCAATTTACACTGACTGGAAATTATTATCATTCTTTATTTTATTTTATTTTATTTTATTTTAATTAATTTATTTATTTTTTCTAAAATAGGTGATTAGGACCCTTCTTTTTTAGTTATCTTTCATCTCAATGTAAACCTCTTTATTAAAAAAAATCTTCCAAAAATAAAATACACTTTCTGAAACTTTATTTGAGCAATATTGACTGATTTAAAGTATTGTCGGAGTTACCTCCTCCTTCCATCCTTGAACCGGCGGAGGAACAGGTCATTTCGACCTTGACCTCTCATTCATGCTCCTTACACACACTTAACACGTCAGAGGGACCAGCAAACCCCCTTTTTTAGTTAGGCTATATTACAAACCTAGGTGTAATATACATCTAGTCATTTTTAGACCATAGTTATCTTAAGCTAACCTTGTAGTATTTTTTTATAGAGACTTTTCGGTTAGCTTAGCCAATTTCTCTTGCTGGTCCCCCTCGACACAAGACAGTGATTTCTCCCAAGCTTTGGGGAGGCTGTCGGCGGCCGCAACGCTCGTCTACACAGGCCCCTTGGCCTTCATTGGCCAAGGGCGCCGATCTACGGGCTGTGTATTAAGTTACGCTCCCATTTCTTTTTGTCTGCCAACTTGACGATAGTTGGGATCTTTCTTTCTCTCTCTTCCTTCCCAACACGTCAAGTTGGCATCCAGGCAATGACAAACAACGTTGGCAACACGAACTACAGCAACAAGTTGGCACCCCGGCAATGACAAACAACGAGTTGGCAACACGAACTACAGCAACAAGTTGGCACCCCGGCAATGACAAACAACGAGTTGGCAACACGAACTACAGCGACAAGTTGGCACCCCGGCAACGACTCAGCTTCAACAACCAACAAAGATCATCCTGGCATCACTCAACATCAACAACCACCAAGCGATCATCCTGGCAACAACCCACATCAGCTTCAACCCCCAACAACGATGATCCTAGCAACTGCCAACCTCGACCATCAATGCCTGCACTAAAACTTCTGCAGTATCCAGCACTCCTGCAGCATCCGGCTCACTCCTGCAGCATCCGGCTCACTCCTGCAGCATCCGGCTCACTCCTGCAGCATCCAGCACCTCCACCGTTTCCGACCATCTTCATTTCCTTTTCCTTTTAGAATAAACCTCTATATATCATATATATCCTCGTTCTGTCGTCCATATTGTTCCACTGTCAGGTTTAATCGCGTCAAAAATGTTAGCGGGCCTCTTGTGACCTCGTTCACCCCTTTCCGTGAAACGGGGTCGCTGGACCCCGCCCGCTACAGTATAATTAATCTGATTTGAACCAAATATTATTTGCTTTAAGTTTAAGATATCTCAGGAATGCATTTTTTTAAAAAGCAGATAGTAGCTGTGTTTTTAATCGAGAGAATCCGTGTGAACGTGTTTGAAAAGGCTATATAACAGATCTAACGTTGTTCTACGGAGATTTTATTTGTAAAACATAACTAAAGAAAATGACGCGAGCATCTTTTTTGTTTAATTTTCAAGTACTCAGTTGTCGGAGTTAGCTCCTCCTTAATTCCCAAATTGTCACTAGGGGTCATTCTCCCTATACTATAAATACTGGGCGACTTCTCGCCTCGTTCTCTTTTTCATTTCTTCATTTCAGTGACTACAATGTAAGCTCTCTTAGAAGATCCGCGTCTTCCCATTTGTGGGAGACGCCATGAATATTATACACACATACACGTACGTACGAACATTCACCAAAATACGAACATTTACCAAAGAACAGACATCAATGTTTATACACACACAAATGTTATTGTCCATTATAAAATTGTTTTGTTTAATACATATATTTGTTTATATATATATATATATATATATATATATCAGTTTTGTTTGTCTTCTTTATCTTCAGTTGGACTTAACTTGAGTCCGACAATTTTCTTGTAGTTGGATCTTTTAATATTCTACCAGGAGTTACACACGTGTTTCTAATACAACAACACGTAAACCACACAGTCCTCTACACAGTAATCTTAAAAATTTAAACTGATGAAAAGTTTTAATTTTATGGAGATTTTTAAAAGTATTTTAAAAAATATTATTTATTTCATATTTTTTGTTTGTTTAGGGATCTTTTTTTTTCTACCGATTTTTTCCACTTTTCTTTTTTTCTTTCTTAAGTATATATAATTTTAATTTTTAAGGGTTTTAATTATAAATGAGTTTGTTTTAATTTTGTTTAATGTATATTTTAGCTAGTGTTCCGTTTACCGGGCATGTTTCAAGATGGCAGTAGGAAAGCCGTAGGTGCCGCAGTTGGATTGAAGATAGCATCTATTTATCATCTGCCTTTTTCGTTTTTCTTTTTATATTTAAGGATATGTTTATGAGATATTATTTTTTATCTTTACTATTTTTTCCACATTTCCCTGGTTACCGAAAATATTGGTGGCGCTAGTTGCAACATCAGCTTTTTAATAAGTTCCGATATCCTGTAAATGCAGGCAAGCCGTATTTTTTCTTTCTTTTAATACTCAGTGATACACGCTTAGGCGATCATGTATGTTGCGATACTGACAGATTTTTCCCGCAGTAGACCAGTTGCCATCCAACCCGGTCTGAGGTGAATGTAATGGATTTGATTGGAATTCGAATTCAGCTCTCCGATTCCTCAATCCGAGCCGCTATCCATTACTCCACTGTGCCTCCTTCTTTTTAATACTAACCTACCTATATTTAGTCTCGTAACAGTATTTAGAAGCACCCCACGGTTTTTGAAGGCACATGAGCTACGTGTCAAAGACCCAAACAAAGCAGAAGAGATTTTGATTACCTCCTCACCATCTCTCCTCGCTCTTTTTGAGGCATTATCAAAGCATTTGGACTAACGACACATCTTTGATGTTAAGCTTTTTTAAAAGCTTCCGGATTCTATAGTTTTCATTTGATTCTCGTGAAAAAAAATACACAATATACATTAAGCAATAGAATGACGTTTATTCTTTTATGTTATTTCCTCATTATGAAATTTTATCGGACTTTTTTTGCTAATTGTTCACTCAAGACAAAGCCCAACAGCCACTCAATGCAGAGACTTAGTAAATAAGGTCTTTGACTGAGCGTAAGAGGAGGGAATAACAAAAATTCAGTTTATGAGGATATGTAGGAAAGATATCAGTTAATATTGTAGTAATCGGGGAAGCATCCTCTGAGGAGTCTGTTCAACAAAGCAGTGGTTGTTGGGAAGAAGTTGTCCGAATGAAACTTCCTTCTTACTAATGTGGAATTTTATTTAAATAATACCGAAGAGATATCTGCTAAGTAGCAATAAGTCATTGAAAATTAGAATGACTATATAATTAAATGGCATTGTATTGGGTTGGCCAAAAGGTTCGTACGCTTATTAAGTAGAAATTTTATAGGAAAGAAACGCTATTTCCAACACAATGAGATATTCACATAGATACTACATTAAAATATGCCCAAACCTTATGTTCTACTAAAAACAGACAATATTACAAAAAAAGATTACGCATTGCAACACACACCGTTCAAATCAAAGTGTCTTTTGATTAGAAATCATCATCATGTGAAATTGTCTAATCAGAGAAAACTAAAACCCTATTTTTTCTCAAGCCTTTTTGCAAGGAAACAAACCTATAAAGCCCTACAGATTTCGACTCTAAGCCAAACACAAGACGTGCTTACATAGCTTTTTCTTTACCCCAGCGTGTGCAGAAAGAAACATTCGTCGGCGACTTCAAACGAATCATCACCACCAACAACAGTAGAGACAGTCAGTGAATCTTCGCTGACGATCATGTGTCGACGAATGATTCCTAACAACAACAACAGAAAAAAGGTCAGTGAATCTTCGCTAACGATACATGTCTTTTGTAAACCATAGATTTTTTCTATGAACAAACTAAACTACATATTTAACCTTTTTACTCTTTCGAATTCATGTACATATGTTTATAAATACAAACGATTTATTTTACAGACATACCCATGTTTTCTTTATTTTTATTTTTAGTTGGAATTCGGATGTTCGGATTATTAATATAAATATATATATATATATAAAACCCTGGACTACTGAATTTACTACAAATTTACTTGAAAAACCGAACGAACATTTTTGGCCAACCCAATACTTTGTTTTGAAGATTAAAATTGATTTATTTATGATTCAGTCTAATATTTACAAACTTTCTATTGGTCTGGCTGACAGAAACTAAATTTATTAGATATTCACGAAGAATCTATGTCATATGTTGGCGAGACCAAAACGCCAACAAACCATCCAACGGGACGCTTAAGCTCATTCCATTGTTACAGACATTTTACACTAATTACATGAACTTTTTTTTTCACACGGAAAAGTTAATTAGACCAACAAAAGACAGGAAGTTGTGAAGAGCTATAACTATTGTTGAGTACAATTCTAAATGGTGGGAGTGGTAGAATGGTGCACGCTAGCATGACTGTTGTGCTAATCTACCGAGAAAGGACCTAGCTACCAAGAAAATCAGCTTTCTTAATATAAACTGGCACACCCATTTAATTGTAGATATTTTAAATTTCTTTTTTAGTAAGAGAAATACTAATTTATCAGGGCCGTAGAAGAAACAATTGTTTTATTTTTGCGGGGGAGGTAAAAAAATATTTAGCTGCTGGACCGTCAATATCTGGTGTTTTTAGGCCGGTGTTAGCCTTTTCGTAGTTTTCTTCTTTTTATTTGAGAGAGAAATAGAGAGAAAAAAAGATAGAAAAAGGGATAGGTATTTTAAGGAAAAGCAAATGGTTTGTTTTAATTTGAATTCTTTTCTATTTATTTGTACATTTTTATTTTTATATTTTAGTTTATTTTCTTGGATTCACAACAATTCAAAATTAAAATGAAAACCCACCACCGCGATAAATGGAAATTATCATCATCATACACTTTTAAAGGAGAATTCTTTCATCAGGGTTTTATGAAAGTTATATTCTTCCTTTCATAGCTATTTTTTCTTTCTTTATTGTATTTTGCTAAAATAAAACCCTGTAAAAATACTACAATCTTTAAAAATTAGGAATGCTACAGCTCTGTTTATTCTTAATCAAAATTGCTTTATCTCATAAATTAAAATAAAGGTTAGTGAAGTGATAAATTAAACCGACTCGGAAGATGGGCGGAGAATCGGACGAGCGTTTTGGTGCCGAGAAATGATTAGCGAAGCTAGTCTTGAGTTCGAACTTCACAAGCTACCCCATATAAAAATCGTCATTTAAATAACCAAACCAGCGTTGACATATAAAACCAAACAACTCAATCAAAGGGACATTATCAAAATAAATTTAAAGTTTTTATTATGCAGCACATATATAAACAGAATTAAAAAAAAATATATCATTAAATTTTCAGGAGTTTTAAATTTAAGAACATTCCAAAATATTCTTAAAGTTAACTGTGTACGTAAATGGTAAACTATGAAGGACGCCAAGTGATGTAATTTAATGACGAATCAATGAAAGTGAGTAAATGCTGTTGAATTTACTTTTCTTTTTTGTTTTATATATATATATATATATATATATATATGTGTGTGTGTGTGTGTGTAACGGGGTTGAACGTTGAGTTAATGTAAGTTACCCGTGTTATATGTATTAGTAGTTGACAGAGGATTCCTTTTCTGTTTTTTATACTGAAAATGAAATGAATAAAACACAAAAATAACAAACAGCGATGAGACCTTGAGACACATGTTGTGACTAATGAGAAAAATGTGTATTTTTCTTTTCGTGAATGTTATTTAAAATATTGATATTGTATGTGATAAACGTTCTTAGGGTTATTGTCTGTTTTTGTTTCTTTAAGTTTTGGGCTTACTTGCTTATACTTGTTCGTGGTTAAGGGAAGCCTTTGTAACCGTAAACTCTGGAATTTAATGAAGCGAAAAGATACGTCTGTCTGGTTCTTTTTTACTACTGTTACTGCCACATTGTTCGTGGTGGAAAGGTTGTTTTATAATGATGAAATATTAGATCTTTATTTCTAGAATGATGAAATATCTTCATCATGACTACACACACATATATATATATATATATATATATATATATATATATATATATAATATATATATATATATATATATTAATGCAGTTATTATTTTGATTTGATAAATTATGTTTGCATTTATTTTAAATAATAGAAGATCTTAAGGTAACGATTAACTTCTAATTTTTTATGGTGATGTATGCTGACTTGGGAAAGGAATATTTCTTTCAGCTCCTCCCCGGCGTAGAAGTGTATATACATTTTTACCGAAATTGTTTTTTTTTTTTTCAGACACGGACGAATTATAAAATTACAAATTTTTTTTTTTTGTTTTGTTTTTACGTTGATCTTGATTCTTTTAATGCACTTCTGAGCTTGAAAAGGGTCCAACTGTCAACTCATACGCCTGGTAGAGGTGTTAGCCACCGTTCGCGTACTTCAAGGTGCCTCAGTTTCTTAGTTACTATATTAAAAACAAATAAAAAAAAGTTCGTCAGAAAATGTTAAAGGAGATTTTCGAAGAAGTTCACGGCGTAAGTTTACATTTTGGGATAATTCGATAGCGACACTCTATATGACGTGCGTGCAGTTGGCGTTAATACCAATGAGTAAGGCATAATTCCACTTCATATCTTGACATTGTGTCGTCACTGGCATGTCACGATGACTAATCTGGGAGAGAATACTTGGACAAACCACTCACTCGCTCGCTGATGTCATAGCATCCGAAATAGAAGCAACGAATTGTCAACAAGTGTCTAATCATACGATCACTTATAAAAACAAGTCAAAATCCAATACAAGTACGCTGCACTAGTGGGAGGACCATCGATTTACTTATCAAGTACTTTATGATTTAATAGTATATATAAAGGAAGCGAGGCTCACTTGTGTGTCGTATGCATATTTGCTCACTTGTATGTCGTATGCATATTTGCTCGCTTTTGTGCTGCATATTTGCAAATTTCTTTGCACACACATAGACGCACATATAAATGGATTTTATAATCTGACATTATGTTACTATAAGCGTCATTTTAGTGGATATACGCATTTGAGTAGGCAAATCATTTGCTATCATTCAAGTATGAAAGATAAAATAATAATAATAATAATAGCAACTTGTCAAAAATATATGGAAACTAAAAATAAAACAGAAATCACTGTTAGTAGAATGGTATGCAATATAAAAAAGAGAGTGTGGAAAGAATGTCAGAAATTACAATCTATACATGAAAGAGAAACTGAAAATTATAAAATTTAAGAATGTACCATTAATTACAGCATACAATTCGACTTCAAGTTTTTTAGCTCAAAATTCTGTTATTTTAAATCATTTTACCCCAAGCAAGATGGTAATGCTACTAGACGGCAGCTACTTACAGGGAGTGAAAGAGAAAAATTTGAGAATAGTGAGAAAGATGTAGAGACTTCAAGTAGATAGAAGATGGTGATTGAGGTTGCATTTAAATTTCTGAAGATTGTAGTTATCAAGGAAGCAAAAAAAAAAACAAAACAACAAAAAAAATTTAAAAAAAAAAAAAAAAAAACGGGAGTTCCACAGGTAGGAAGTGGGAGAAAAGAAACTGTTGGAGTAGAAGTGACGGCTGCATTTAGGTATTTAAACAGTAAAACGGTGAGACCTAGTTGCCAATCAAGCATCAAGCTTAAATTCATGTAGTCAGGGCAGCAAGGAAAAAAGCTCTTCAGAATAGTTGCCATGAAAATATTTGTAAAAAAGACAGAGAGAAGCCACGTCACGTCGGTGCGAAAGTGACTGTATTCGATGTATCAGATGTGGATCTATTACATTAAAGACCCTGCTTTGAATTTTGTCAAGAATCTTGAGATATACAGCAGGAGCACTAAACCAGATATGGCAACAGTATTCAATGTACGGTCGAATGGTGGATTTATAAATGTGCAAGATGGATTCTGACGAGAAAGATTTTCTGGAACGATACAGTGAACTAACTTTCCTTGTAGTAGACGAAGTAATTGATCTGAGATAGTCGCCCCACTTCATCACAGTGGAAAACGTAAAGACCAAGAAGGCGTAGCGTGATACTTCCCTGGAGTTTAGCATCAGCCATCCTGATAACAGAAAGGTTCTCTGTGATGACCTATACCTACCGTATAGGTCGACCCCAAAATATAGGGCAGGTTACAGGTGGCCCAAAATTTAGGCCTATCGGTAAATGAAGTTAGAATACAGTATGCGATAGCCTATGCCAAAACTACATAAGGTCACATGTATACCATATCTAGTCGCCGGAATAGCCGCCTGTGTTAAATAGCGCTTCCGCCAGTGTTTACACTTACTGTATCAGTTTTTGGACGCGATGGGTGATGTCGCGGTAATAGAATACTGAATATGTATTAATATTTTTATTATTTTATATTAATTTTTGTGTTAATACGCTAAACATGTTCACCAAACACAAGTTTTCGTGGGATACTTTTGCAACAAAAGGAGGTGGTATGGAGGAGGTATGGTAAGTGGTGCACATTAATTGATATTGAGTGCCGTCCCATGTGTTTACAAATCGGTGGTAATGGTTAGCAATCTATACCCGCCATATAAGTCAACCCCTAATTTAGGAAATATTTTTTAGGCTTGAAAATTTGACTTTGACGTCGCAATTTACGGTAAATTGTTTTATAATAAAAAAGAATTAAATTATTTTAAACTGTCGGCACGCTGACGCATTCCTTTTGAAAAACATGAAAAGAATAATCGATCCCTGGAGCGTTCAAAATAAACAGGTACCCATTTTGAGAATTTGCGGATCGTTGACTGGCGGGCCCTTTCGAATACTCCCACGCGGTATCGAATGGTTTTGCTGGCCTCCATGATATGTTGATGAAGCGTCTCTGCATTATAGATTTCTGCTGCATAAATTAATTGTTTTATTTGACCCCGCACATAACAATGCAAAGGATTGTGGTCGGAGCAACGTGCTGACCGTTGAATCGTACCTCCCATACCTATCTATCTTTCATGGAAGCCAGTGCATCGCGAACAATGTGACTAAAATGTGCTGGAGCCCCATCATCTTCGTATTAGCAGGAGTACGTCCTCTATCAGGCTTGGAAGTGTGTTTGAAATAAAGTCCCTAAATACGTCTCCAGTAAGACGTGCTAGAAGAACATATTGACCTACCAGACAGTCACATAAAATTCCAGCCCGCACATTAATTATAGACTGATGCTGGTGTCTAGCCTGTATTGTACCATGGGGATTCCGATCCGCTCACAAATATTGAGTGTGTAAATCTATTATTCCATCACTTCCAAATGTTTCCTCATTCGTAAACAAAACTGAAGAGAAAACAGCGGATCGGCAGTTTGTACAATAAACCGTCGTCAAACGTTTTCTTCTTGTAAGTAATCAGAGAGCGAAAGACCCTGAATACATTGCAAATGATACGGATACAGGAGCTGCACTTGGAACACCCTCCATGCGTATCATGAGATGTACGACATGCTAGGCTCAATTGACGTGTGCTGATACCGGGATCGGCCTGTAGAATGTGTTCTTCGAGGTCAGTCGTACGAGCGGATCTCGGTCTTCCTCGATCTATAGTTTGTGGTGCCACGGATCCCGTCTCAGCAACGCGACGATAAACAGCGACAAAGGTTGGATGACTCGGCTGGCTTCGATCTGGAAACGCAATCTGATACAGCCGTGTAGCTTCGCGTCCATTATCATTCGTGAAGTCGTATGTAAAAATCATATCTTCCTCCTCACGCAATGAGTACCCTGCCATTGTTAAATGGAACACTTCTCAGTTAACTCACTACTACACACGTCAAATGTTGAAGACAGACAAGCCACAAATGTACACGAATGACAAATGTAACATGACAACAATGCGATATCTGCTGTAAAGTTTCTTTAAAAATAACTCAAAAACAAAGGATTTGGGGACGTGTTTACATGGATTTTTGTCCTTATTTTAGTGTGAGGAATCCGCACCCAAATTTTGTAAAAGGATTTTTAATATACCATATATATATATATATATTAAGAAATGGACAAGGTCCGACAATTTATTTATTAAAGACATTTTTTATGTTTAACGTTGTTATTTATAGATACAAGTATTTAAGCAAATGCTCTGTTTATGATAAACAGTATTAAATAACATTTACCGGCCTGAATGTCCGAGAAATTTTCATAGAAAATATTCGTTCTTTGACAGGATTCATCAGGTATAGACATAGATTTGTTTTTGAAGATATCTGTATGAACAGACGAAAGCTTGTAAAAAACAAAAATTACCTTATGCAACTTGAATTTATAAACAGGGATCATAACATTCATATACAGATTCGTGGTTAGTGTACTTCATTAAAATTGTTTGCGAAGATGTATTCTCGCCTTTTAAATCATTATCTTCTATATCTGTTTTTTGTATGAATGATTCATGTAATGTAAATTGAACTGCACCACATACTTGCTATATATATATAGATAGATAGATAGATAGATAGATAGATAGATAGATAGATAGATAGAGCGAGAGAGAGAGAGAGAGAAAATTTCAAAGAGGGAATCAATATTTTTCTATGATTTCACACTTTATCCTCCAACCAATTTCTTTTAAAACATTTAAATAAAACAGAAATTAGTATCTGTCTATATTTCTGAGATGAAGTATTGCGTCCACTATTTACATTATTCGGACTATTGCCCTCATCTTTGTCGCCATATTTATTACAACGTTTCGGCCGTTGTACGCTCCGGCCTTCTTCAGGTGATTGGAATGTCGAACTGAAGCCTTCATTTCGCTCGCTAGTGTAGACTGTTCTAGTTCCACGAGCCATGTCTAATGGATGTCAGTTATCTCCTGTTAATTCCCCTCTCAAAATCCTCCACCGTCTTAACCGGGTATTGAACTCACACTCTTTGGGTCCTGTCACTGGATCTAACTAACGCCTTTATCCACTGTGGCATGTGTCCTTGAGGAGACAAAGATGAGGACAATAGTCCGAATAATGTTAATAGTGTAAAACAGAAATTGTTGGTCACGTTTTGTGACCAAGCATTAATCTAACTGCATTTGATACAAATCTAAATTCTTATGCCAAATACAAAAAACCTAGTTAGTAGGTATATAAATGGAAAAGAGAATACGCTCTTCTCTTCTTGAGGTTAAAATAGGCGCAAATAGCAGAATAAGAATCAGTCCCTGTGTAAAATTTTAAAGGAAAAACATTTATTACACAAGTAAAGACAAAAAGGGCACAAAATTTGTACAAAAATTTCCTTTTGTGAGCCTATTAAAGCAGGATAACACATTTCTGATGCTTCAAAAAGGGATTACCATCGAATATTCGCTGACAAAAAGAGAAATCAATTCAAGAAGGCAGAAAAACAAATGTGCAACCACCTTTCAGAAAAAACCGGAAGCACCTACTTTTACTTGACCCACAAGTGTCACTGGGACATAGAGTAATTTTAGAAAAGTCCCTTTTAAATTCACACTGTTCGGTGTTTGGGACATACTTTTAACTTTTTTCGTTCTTTCTTCTCCAACTGTAGGAGAATTTTCACTTGTGAACTTCAAGTCTCTCTGCAGCTTGCTGGTAACTATTGCCTTTTTATCTGTCTCTTCCTTGGTGTCAATGTATCTTGTCTTCCTGTTGTCAAAAAATCTTCTCGCTTCGTCCACTGAGCTGATGCCTACGTATTCAGAAAAAGAAGCTCACGGAAGACTCCATCCACGGCTCTCATTAACCACAAAATACGACAAAACAATTTTCCATAAACTTGAAATGGATCTTTAACAATTTTGGCGGTTTTGTAACAACAAAATACCTTAGACGATTAAACAATTATTCAAGACTAACATTTTTAAAGTAGTAAACAATTTTTTTTTTATAATTTAGTCATCCAGAGAATAAGGCGAAAGATTAGGGTCAGATTGCTTTTTGAATTGGAGGATGGCGTATTAGTCTGGTCGATTTAATGTGAATATAAGGTGTACCTGGAAAAATGTTACTAGGATATGTTTTATATCATTGGAATCAGAGTTTTTATCCTGCAAGAAAATAAAAACTCCTCTCTCATCCACCTTGAGGGATTTCTTTTGCAGTCGTTTTTCTGATCACCAATTTCTTTACAAAGACAGGTGATATAAAATGAAACATTGTTCTCAGCCACTTGGGTAGTTTTATACTTGTAAGTGGTTTTAATGCAAAAGTCATTTTGAATGTGTCTTACGAGTTATTCGAACATTATGGTGTCAATTTCTAATGTTTAGTAGTTGAGGTTATTTCATGATTGTGCAATATAATCTATAACTGCTTCATATTCTTATAGATCGGATCGTATCAGCTAATAGATAGAATTCAAGAGACAGAGATTTATTTGAATGTGGACTTTTCTGGATCAATGAAGTGAAAAACCAACCAAGTGTGAACAACGCAAAGGGAATGGAAAGAAATACAAGAAATTTGTTTAATTCCTATATTTTAACTTTTCTTCTTGAATGATTCTGATGAAAATGTTTCATGTTGTATTATATATGCTCCCATTATATGTGTTTTGTGTTTTACGGGTTCTAAGAGAAATGCTGTTCTCCAATACAAATTTTAAAAAATCTGAGTATCCATATTGATTTCGTATTCTTAATCACTGGGTTCTTGCGAGGATGTAAGAGAATGCTACATCCTTGGAGGCTACGAAACGTTTAATAATATATATATGATTAACAGAAATGGAAAAAAGTTCTTTCATTTGTTATCTTTAAGTAATTGAAGTAAGTAATGCACTTACAAATTATATATAAATATATTTGCACAACCTTTCCTCGGATACGAAATTAGGTTCAGGCTTGTTTCAATGAGTTCTTCATAAAACTCTCCTTCTGGTAAGGAAAAAAATGTCTGATGAATGGTGCTAGATTGTCCGAGTTACTAAATACCATCAACGTTAAAACATCAATATCACACATTCTTTCCGGAAAGGCTGTCTCAAGAGCTTTATGAGAACACTTCTTTGTATATGCAGCCATATCATGGAAATGTCTCGGTCCAATAGTTGCCCTGCATGGAAGAATCAGCAAAACAGATTAACTGAACATTTTGGGAGATCATGTTCATCCAATGGCCCGGACTTTAGTCATGATGGTGACTGCATCTTCCAAGACGATAATGCTCCAATACATACCGCTCGACTGGTTAAGAATTGGTATAAAGAGCAGAAAAGTGAGCTAGAACATATGGAGTGGCCTCCCCAATCTCCAGATATCAATATTATTGAAAATTTGTGGTGCATTTTGGAGCGACAAGTTAGGAGCCGCTATTCTCCACTGTTGTGTCTTAAAGAGCTGGAGAAGGTGTTAGTGGAAGAATGGCTGAAAATTCCTTTGGATGAAGTCAGGAAGCTGTATGCTTCCATTCCTAGACATATTAAAGCTGTATGTGAGGCTAAAGCATATTAAATAAATTTTCTTTGAATTTAACAAGTGTTTCAATTATTTTGTCCAACCTCTGTTTGTTTGGTTAGTATTTCATTCACTAAGAGGCACGGTGGAGTAATGGATAGCGAGTGGCCTCCCCAATCTCCAGATATCAATATTATTGCGGCTCGGATTGAGGAATCGGAGAGCCGAATTTGAATTACATTCACTTACGTGCTAATACCTTTGGGAAAGGTATGAATCCTCTTCTTCTCCTCAACCCCCAGCTATTAATAAATAACAAGACCAACCTGGTTCTATAGCCCTGGATGGCAACTGGTCTACCGCAGAAAGAAATGGCAGCCTACTGCTGGAAAAATCTTCCTCGTCAGTCATGTATTGAAAGATACATGATCGCCAAAGCTGGTAGAGCTGGTAGTATTTGGTTAGGTTTATGTTATTTTTATGTTATCTACTGTTCCACTGCTATATATACGACCACTGATATATGCCAACTGGTAATGGTGTAATACGACTACGTTTTACTTCAAGTTCTTTATTTTAGATATGGTTTGCAAATTATCCCCCATAACTAAATTTTTCCAGGTGGCCCAAATGAGAATTTTTCAATTTTCAAAAGAGGAAACCATAACCTTTCTAAAAATACCATATTTATCTTGGTAACATCTTTTACCGGTGAACATTAATATCGACCAGACTATATTGGTTGCCAGTCGGGATCTAATCTGCTTACGTTGATTTAACAATAAATGCGCTTTGGAAAGGCATTAGTCTACAT
This sequence comes from Acanthosepion pharaonis, assembly GCA_903632075.3. Classification (NCBI taxonomy): domain Eukaryota; kingdom Metazoa; phylum Mollusca; class Cephalopoda; order Sepiida; family Sepiidae; genus Acanthosepion; species Acanthosepion pharaonis. Next base: position 795,426 of record CAHIKZ030005483.1, on the reverse strand, counting down.
TTGGTCTCAGCACTACATACCTTGACAAAATGTCTTGTCACTGGTATATCACGAAGGTTAACGAAGAGTAGACGGGTGGGTAGCTAAGCAAATACCTTTCGCATAACATTACATGCCCAAGAAGTAATACTAGCTGTTACTCTAATAGTCAACCATGACAGAGATCCAGTTATGTAAGATTTATCTGGACATAAAAAAAGAAGCTTTTTTTATTAATACAACGCGCGTGCGCACATAAACACATATAAGTGCCTGTGAAGATAGATGTGAATCGATCGAGATAGATGGTTGATTAATTTGTTTTCTTACGGACTTTTTGGGTTATTTAAAGCCAAACTATATATCGGATTGTAGGAGGTCGTTTACAGTACCCGCTGTCCCCAAGTGGTCTCCCATCTAAATACTGATCGGGCTCGATGCTGCTTAACTTCGGTGATCAAACGAGAATCGTTTTTATTTTCAGCGTAATGATATAGATGGATATATGTTAATACATTGTGATATATTGATATACATAAACATAGATATATGTGAATAAATCGAGATAGATGAGAATAAAACGGTAGATGGATAAGTAGATTGATGAGAATACAACTACATGGATAGATGAGAATAAAACGAGACAGATGTGAATAAAACGAGGCAGACAGGTAGATAGGCGTAAATAAAACGAGTTAGATTTGAATAAAACGAGACAGACAGGTAGATAGGCGTAAATAAAACGAGATAGATGTGAATAAAACAAGATAGATGTAAATAAAACGAGATAGATGTGAATAAAATAAGATAGATGTAAATAAAACGAGAGAAGCGTGAATAAAACGAGGCAGACAGGTAGATGTGTAAATAAAACGAGATAGATGTGTTTAAAACAAGATATATGTAAATAAAACGAAATAGATGTGAATAAAATGAGACAGATAGGTAGATAGGCGTAAATAAAATGAGATAGATATGAATAAGAATAAACAATAAAGAACAATGTAAATTAAGCGAGATAGATGTAAATAAAACTAGACAGACAGGTAGATTGGTGTAAATAAAACGAGATAGATGTGAATAAAACGAGGCAGACTGGTAGGTAGGTGTAAATAAAATGAGATAGATATGAATAAAACAAGATAGATGTAAATAAAACGAGATAGATTTGAATAAAACGAGATAGTGTTAACGATAATTGCAGAAAGAGTCTACCATGCTCTAGATAAAAACGGTGAAGTCTGGACTATAGCATTGGACATCTCAAAAGCCCTTGACAGTGTCTGGCATTCAGGTCTTCTTCACAAGCTGAAAAGTTACTGTATCTTTGGGCACATTTTTAAGCTGATCCTGTTGTTCCTAACAAATCGTGAAATGAAAATCGTCCTAAACGCCCAATCGTCGACATCCTTTCGTACTAACGCGGGTCTCCTCCAGGCTTCCATCCTTGGTCCTATGCTGTTTTTAGTTTTCGTTAACGACCTTCCCAATGTCATTAGCTCCCAACTTGGCATATACGCTGACGATACAACAATTTACTCCTTGCCTCGATAGTAAGGCTGATCAGTCCGACAATGTCAAAATGGCAGCCGATGCTCAAAACAACTTCAAGTCCGTCGTTAACTAGGACAAAAGATATCTTGTCAAATTTAACACCTCCAAAACTAAACATCTCCGTTAATCGTCTGAGAGACTCCTCTCTGCTTTCCATCAGAATGGCTGATATTAACCCCCTGGAAAGTGTCTCGTTATGCCTTCTCGGGCTAACGATCTCAGCTGACATGAAGGGGAAAGACTATATTGAATTCATTGCTAGGTCAGCTGCTAAGAAAGTAGGTTCACTGTATCGGACGAGACGATTTTCTCTATCTGGAATCTATCTTACATATCTATGTCTACCATTCGTCCATAGAATATTGCTGCTAGATATGATCCGTTGCACCTACTGTTTACCCGGAGGTCCTTGATAAGATCCAAAGAAGAATCAACAATATTATTGGTCCTGATCTGGCGACTTCAATCACTTTCCCACCACATATCTGCGACTTTTTTTTATAAATACTTTCATGGTAATTGTTCGGATGAGCGTTTCGCTATGATACCTAGTCTGTATGAATTTAAGCGCAATATTAGACTAGCGTAGAGATCTCATCAATTTACAATTGAGCTAGCTAGGTGGAGTCGTAACTTCTTTGCTGACAGTTTCTTTTCTCGCACCTCTCGTTTTTGGAACTCGCTTTCGGCCCCATGCTTTCCAACCAACTTTAATCTGCAAAAATTTCAATGCAGTCTCGATCACTATCTACTGTCCTCCTGATTGCTCTTTTCTCATTCTACTCGTTACTAATGTTTCTGTCTCTAATTCCTCTAGACCCTGTAACCCCTTGTGTCTTAGTGGCTTTACTGCCTTGTTTGGGGTGATATCGATTAAAAAAATCCCTTGATTCCTGCTCAAGATTGGGTGTTCAGTTCCTTCTAAAGTCTTTTTCATTTTCTTTCCCTCACAGTAGTTCATTGCGTCTTCGTGCAGGTGTTGCTTTGCTTGGAATGAATTAATTAAAAAATACTACCGACAGGATGTTTTCCCAATCAGTACAATCTTAACCTCTTCAACTTTGGAGTTAACCATTATTTCTCTTGTATTGCTCCATGAACTTCACTTCTTGCACTTTCTTGCGCTCGTACAACACTACATAGTTATCCTCTACCTTGAGTGGCTTTTAAGCCTTGTATTGAGTAAACATCAATAAAAAAGAAAAAGAAAACAAAAAAAAAACCCAACATTCCCACAACAGTGAGTGAAAAAAAAGGTAAGTGCGTCCAGCGTGGAATCAACAACAAAAAAAGCACAGAATCAATAAGAATAGCGGTTTCATGTCTTCATGGGAATATGACTTTATTTGTAATGACAGGTGGTACGCTCACTTATGTAAATAGCCAGCAATCAATATTGATGTTAAAAAAGAAAGAAAGAAATATCCGGTAACATTTTACAACAATGTATACCAATTTTAACAAAGTGAGTATATAATGGGCCTGTTTTTTTTTATGGGTGTGTTACTGTAACACTTAAAAAAAAAACAAAAAAAAAAACGGAACATCATTGCTAGACTCGTTAGGACAAATTGCTGTAACTTGAAAGCAATTTCCAGTATTTACACTATTTACATCCGGGCTAATATCCTCATCTTTGTTGTTGTTATCACAACGTTTCAGGCGTTGTGCTCTCTGGCCTTCATCATGATGATTTTTTTTTACACGCACACACACACAAAGTTCATCACGAAAGCCGGAGAGCAAGACGACCAAAGCCTTGTGATAGCAACAACAAAGATGAGGACAATAGCCGGAATAAAATAGTGTAAATAATGATAACTATTCATCCCAGAAATTAAGAAAGAAAAAAACAATTTTCAGTTTAATAAGTGTGGGTTTGCATTATATTATTCAACCGACAAAACACAAACACAAACACAAACACAAACACACACACACACACACACACACACACACACACACACACACACATATATATATATATATATATCTATAATTCTCAAAATGTGTGTGAGTGTGTGTGTGATCGGATGTTGTTTATGCGTTTGCACAGTTTTCATCCGATTTCGATTAATTCTTTTTGGTTTGATAGATAATTCTTCAGTGCCGATTTCGAGTCCAAATTGGTGGTGACAATGGCTCTCCATTACTTCCTATCCATTATAACTCTCAGCAACGTTTTACTATTTACTATCTGTTCGTGGATATATATTTTTCATAAAAAAACTTTAATAAAAATAAATATTTTAAATTATTACAATAATATTATCTATATCTATAATTCTCAAAATGTGTATGTGTGTGTCTGTGTCATCGGATGCTGTTTATGCGTTTCCACAGTTTTCATCCAATTTTGATGACTTTTTTTGTTTGATAGATAATTCTTCAATGCCGGTTTTAAACCGAAATTACACATTCCTCTTCTCTTGACCAAACATCAATCTCTCTCAAGTGAGCTTGTCTTTTCGGTCGCATAAAGCCTACTACTACAGTTTTAAGGCGTTGCTTTCATTATTGTTTATAGCCGTTCTCAATTTAAATTTTTATATTGTCCTGCCAGTTTTTGCATTGCATTCACCGTAGTAATAAGTAAGCTTGCTTTTTTATTACTCATTAAATACACGTTAAGCCTGCTTAACCAACGAACATCACAAAAATAAAAAGACCGTTTCTTCTTTTTCTTTTTTTTATTCGATATCTCATTCTCTGGTGAAGCTTTAATAAAAGTGAAACATGTTAAAACATGTTTAAACGTTTCCTATTTCTTCTTTATCCTATCCTATCCTATATATATATATATATATATATATATATATATTATCTCAAGTACATGTCTACGCTGGATAAGCGATCATAGCTAGTTAAAATGACATAGTCTGAAGATCGCTTCAGGCGTGAAGCTGATGGTCACCATGCTGTCTTGACTCCTATGGCCACACTGAATCCTATTTTTCTCTCTATCTATCTTGTATGCATGTGCATTATTTATCCAAATTAAAACTGACAAAAATTACATATTTGGGTAGATCAGTTTTATTCGTCGCCCCCAAACCGCCAGAATGTGACATATTTTTTTATATGTGGGTTATTTCATCTCCACTCGATAAGACACCTGACCCAAGGTTGTATTTTATAATGAGTCATCCAGAAATTGTTCGGTTCCCCAGCCATTTACGCAAACATCAATGTCTACCCTTGATTCTAACCCTCTTTTTTCAATGGAAATGTACTATAGTAAGGTTATAATTAATCTTGCTATGAATAGCGGGAAGTTAGGTTTACTGTCGTTTACCAAAGGCAGAAGTACGTGACCTAACATCTTCACCTGATATTGCAAACTTGAGAGCTAGTATGTTAGAGAGATGAACATATAAACAGCTCCAGGCAATCCCGAGCAGGGTCTCGCACATCGCACATCGCAGTGTAAGGTCCATGTATGGAACCAAAGCTCCGGTGGCCGCTTCACCCACACATTGGCCGAAATATTGGAGTGAATAAGATATTAAGCAATGAAGATTCATGTCTTGTGTTATCTTTTAATAGGCACACCCAATCCATTAGATACTTTTGTGGGTGTGACAACCACAACGCAACACAAGATTGACGACAGAACTAGCGTGTTTATAGTGTAAATGATTTTACTAAAGAAATCTCTTGTAATCAAGAAGCAAAGGTTTGTTAATGATCAGGAGTTCATGATAATGTTACTAACGTGCATAAAATGTAAATGGATTTTTTAGTAAATTACTCCAAAGATTCATTGAAATTTAGGAATATAATAATTGTCAGATATTTAAGTGGATGTTACTGGCACAAGAGAAGTGTTGTTTTAAAAACCAGTTTTGTCATTTAATCATTTATTTACTTGTCAACAACTTTTTTGTCGACACCCTTGACGAGCTTTGCATCGAGACAGAATGACCCAGTCGTTCACGTGTACATAATGGTTAGTCATTTCAGTTAACGCACCCATCACTTTCGACATCTTACTTATTATAAAACGCAGATTGTGTGTGTGTGTGTGTGCGCGCGTGTGTGTGCGTGTGTGTGTGTGTGTGTGTGTGTGTGTGTGTGTGTGTGTGTGTGTGTGTACGTTTATATATTGGATCGGATTTCCTACATTTTTCAACCGATTTCAACAAAACTTCACAGGACTGCATAAAATTACCTTGCGGTGTTTCTGACAGCGCCAAAAATTGGAAAAACACAATTGTTTTTACACGAAATCAATTTGAAAACATGATAAAACACGGTTCTGTCGCCAGAAAGAAAGGTGGACAACTCATATCAAGTTATACTTATTATAAAACCCAGGTTGTTTGTGTGTGTGTGTGTGTGTGTGTGTGTGTGTGTTCGTTTATATATGGGATCGGATTTCCTACATTTTTCAACCGATTTCAACAAAACTTCACTTTTTTTGGCAGGTAGTGTTTCTTATTGTCTTGCACACTTTTTTCTTTATTTTTACATTCAGAATGCTTTAAAAATTCCATTTACAAGACAATTATTTATAATAAAATTCTATTCAATCGATAGACTCATAACGATTGAAAACAAAGATTCATTGAAATTTAGGAATATAATAATTGTCTTGTATTGTTTGACCAATTCGTAAGAAAAAAGAAAAAACAAAAAAACTAATTATGACATGCGTGTCCGTCAACCTTAAACAATAATCTTTGGCAATTTTATTTTTCAGTCATTATGATGGTCGATACTTGATCTATCTCTTACTGTTACATCCACGGGCAACGCCGGGCTCTACTGCTAGTTAATTTATAATTACCTGATGACTTAGAACTATTTTCTCACAACACGAAATTATAGTTGATCTACTAATAACTGACTTGTAGCTGCTATATCTCCGTCCAAATTCAAAACGAGACAACGATGAATTTAATTATAATTGAGTTAAGTTGAACCGAAAAGTTATCTCGAATGCTGTCACTTTAAGTGCCATGTTACCCCAGAACGTTAACCATCATGGCTTTCTATAGCTTCCCTTCCTTAAAATCTATAAACTATGCATTGGCATGACTTTTCTTGGGATCCACGGTTTTTCTAGGTTGTTTACGAAATATATAAGTCTGCCTTGGGCTAGGAGTGAAAACTGATTTATTTGTGTGACGTGAATACAAGTTATTTCAGCCATAATATGGGTGAAGACTGTTCGACGATTCCATTTTTTACGTAGTTAACCATTAATCTTCTTAGGTATGACGATAAACTACATTCGGCAGCAATGCCTCTAATCGAGAGATTGGAGGTTTCGAGGAGCGTGGAATCACCTCTTAATTGCTTTTGTCCTCAGGTCCACCCTGTCCCGTGGTGGTAGCACCTGTTAGGGTCCTAGATACTGGCAAATAGTGACCCCCAAACAAAAATCAACAGTACATTTTTATAATAAAATGACTAACAATACATTTTATGATCTACAAACTATATATCTAAAAACACCTTTACCATGAAAGTATAAAATTATATACAAAATAACTGTAGTTAAAAGAATAAAATTACTTATAAAATATTTAGATTTCAGCATTAAATGACCCATAGAGGTGTTGATATGCAGCTAAACAAAATCAAACAAACAACAATACATATTTAAATCAAAATAACCAACGATACATTTCATCTGTGGTTGAAGCCATAACATTGTGTTTAAAATATGTAGATTTTGGCATTACATAATCCATAGAGGTTGATATATCACTAAAGAAAATCAAGCAACCCATCTCTCTAAGAATAAACTTGCGTTTTTAAAAACTGTCTTTTCTTAGTTTCGAAACTTTGAATATTTTATGTAAAAAGTAAATTGTTTACCCGAAATCAGTTTTGGCATCTAATAAATAAACCGGAGATACGTGTCTGCGCATGCGCGCCTAAATCTTAATCATGGCGATTTCACTGCTGACGGGTGGTTTCCGATTAGCATAAGTAAATTAAAGTTGAGATTACTTTTTCATTTTTACTTACCCACCAGGTAAGCTGAGTGTTTAAAAAAATGTCATTTTAGTTACATATTACATTAATTTCGTCGCTTTTTCTAAACAAGTTATCAAATATATATAGAGAGAGGGCGAACTTAGTAGCATCTCGTCGTCGAAAGCAGATAATTACTCAAATTTTAATAAATAAAAGACATCTCGCAAGAAATTGGGAGAACGAACATTAAGTTTTTATTTTCCAGAAAGACAACATGCTAATAAAATATAGAAATGTGTTACATGCCTTCTACCATACGTTGAACAGAAAAGTTAGTGGATGTTACGAAAAGCTTTCTTTAGTCACGATAATAAACGTCATTTTGCAAAAGGCTGTCTCTACTCATGCGTCAGAAATGCATCTTCTCTTAGCAGTGTCTACTCGAAGACTCTCTATACAGACCGCGTTCCACTGATTTGCCGTCAAGGGTCACGTAACGGGTGAAGAGGAAGGAAAGTTATCCCAACAAAGTGATAACAACATACCACATGCATCGACCTGGGCAGTACTGGGTCCTTCATGACATTTCTAGAGTCAATGGGAAGTCTTTCACATAATATTCGACAGATTGTACTGAGTTACACGTTGCAAGCGACGGAGAGTAATCTCTAACTTAAAATCTTTAAATTGATGCCTTTGATAAGGATATTAGGTATGTGTTTGGTTACTACTTCAGTTAATGTTTGAACTCAGTTCGCTCATTCTCATGTTCGTGTTGATAACCATTTTCCCATCCTCGCACGTCATCACGTAGGAAAATATTGATTGTATTGCGAGCATTACATTTTCTTCTTTTTTTTCTTTTTTCTTAATTTATTTTTTTATTTTATTTCTTCGATGATTTTCGTTTTCCTTCTATGATTTTTTTTATCTTTCTTTTTTTTCATTATATCACTTTCTTTTATTTTCGTTTTATTTTCCTCTTTTTTCATTCTTGTTTTATTTTCGACTTCTTCCTTTCTGGTTTTATTTATTTCTCTCTTTGTTGATTTATCTTTCTCTTCCCACTTTTCTGCTTTATTTTCCTCTTTTTTTTATTTATTTTCCTTCTTCTTTCATTCTCGTTTTATTTTTCACTTCTCTCTCTTTCTTGTTTTATTTTCCTATTTTCCTCTTCTCGTTCTTGTTTTATTTCCCTCCTCTCTCTCTCTCTCACACACACACACACACACTTGTTCTATTTTCCTCCTCCTCTTTCTCTCTCTCTCGTTTTATTTTTCGTCTTCTTTCTCTCTCGTTTTATTTTCCACTTCTCTCTCATTATTTTTTTATTTTCCTTTTTTCTCTTTTCTTTTATTTTCCTATTTTCCTTCTCACTCTCTCTCTTTATTTTCATCTTCCTCCCCCCCTCTCTCTCTTCTTTTATTTTCCGCTTCTCTCTTTCTTAGTTTTTTCTTTTCTTTCTTTCTAGCTAAATTCCTTCTGTTTCTTTCTTTGTCCTCTCCTTCCTCTTCATTTCTATTCTTCTTTCATTTTTCTTCTTTTTTTTCCTTCTGTCTTTTACTTAGTTTTTCTTTCTTTCTTTCTTTCTTTCTTTCTTTCTTTCTTTCTTTCTTTCTTTCTTTCTTTCTTCTTTTTTTACGACTGTTAGCGCAACGAATGGTAGAAATTTCTTCACCGATCTTCGAAATTCGGTCAAAACAAAAATCACGGATACGGATTACCTTCCGGGAATAACCACAAAAGACTCAGGCATCAGGCAAATATCTAAATCTTTTGACGTGAAACTTGTTTCTATTCATTAGATTACATTTGCCAGCGTTCTTATTTCAAAAGTCGCATTTACAGGGTGATATGATATTACGTCCTAACCATTTTCATTGCTTCCATAGCACCAACACACAATGACCATTTATTGATTTATAGATCCAACTCTGAATTCAAGCATATTTTATGATAATACTGCTATAGACACGTTTTGAAAAGAAAATTACACCATCTTGTTAGTAACACTGTTGTAGCGACCCAGAAGTGTTTACACCGACGAACATTTGGAAAATTATGTGAAAAAACGTAGATGTTTTAGGAATAACAGATACGACAAAGGCATCGCTGCTTACAATTAGGAAAAGACAGATGTAATGTTGAAAGAATGCTTGAGAAAATTAACACTCTCAGTATATACTGAAGGCAAGGAAAACAGCTTGTAACCAACCCACTTCACACGTTTTAACAAATCGATGTCGGAACAAATGCCATAAAGAGAAAAAGGCGCCTCAGAGAACAACTCTAGCTTAAAGCGACAAAAGATAGGAAGCTGTGAAGAGCCACGAACACCCACGTGCTGAAGAGATATGTCAAATTGGGAGAAAGAGAGAGAGAGAGATAGTAATAGATGATCATTTTCTTTGACTAGATCTCTATCAAAGGAGCTCTATAGCGTTAACAACGCTGCTACAACTTTTTGCTTTTTTTTATTCATTTTTCGCTACTGCACTAGCAGGGAAACTAATTATAGGAGAGTGTTTTTTTTCCTGACTGTCCCCTCACTTACTAGAATCTTCTTCTTGAACCAAAATATTGCCAAGACACCCGGCGATGCTGGATCCAGAATTATGGAATACACTGAGGTGGAAATGAATATGAGAACAAAAAAAACTATTAAAGAGAGAGAACAATTAAAGGAAAAAGAATTAACAAGTCATTAGACAACGACTGAAATTGTAATCAAGTTCTTGAAGATCAAAATTCACTGAGAAGTAAGAAGCCCAAAGAAAGTTCCACAAGCGAGAAGTGCTTTAGAAGAAACCATTAGCATAGAACTTACGGTTCTATCTATCCATTTCAGTTATAAAATAATGAAATCTGCGCTTAATTTCATAAAGTTTAGGTACCATAGTGGAAAGTTCCACAGAACAATTACCATGTAAGTATTTCTAGAAAAGGCACATTATGGCGGTGGAAAAGTGACTATAGGGAAGATGCTATGTCAGGACCAATGATTTGCGGATTATTATAAAAATGAAATTCTTTACAGATTCATCTCCTGGTTAAATTTAAATTTCCTCCTATGGAAGCCAAGTGTCTCCTGTTTAAGAATCACTATGCGAGATGAAGTTAAACCTTAATAAATACCTGAACGATACCACAAGTCCATTGTTAGAGCCTCACTGGCTCCTCTACAGTTGTGGAGACTACTAAAAGTAACGCAACGTATATAAGATAACATCTGTATTTTTGTTAATTATTTCATGTTGCTAATTAATTCACAAAACGTGCTATTTGGTGTAGCATTGTTGTGTTCTTGTATTTTTAAGTAAGCAGAGACTGGCACAGTTAAATGCCTTGTCTGAGTAAATACATTAACTCCTATCTTGGATAGTTTAAAATCTTAACCTGTTCAAGTCTAGGGCTAACCGTTATCTTCCCTACATATGCCCACAAACTGCGCATCTTACTCTATAACCCTCTACCTCTAGAGGCCCTTACGCCTTGTACAAGGTGAACATCGTTGTAAAACAAACAAAATAAAAATCCAGAATTTTGAAATTATCAGATCTTATGCAAGTCAATATTTTTGCAATTCCGAATTACCCAATCAACGTTAATAAATTTAAAAAAAAATACATACGGGAAGTCCGATGAAGCACGTCTATTGGCCAATGCCACGAGCATAGCGACTGAATTTGATATATTACTGTAATTATTTACATTGCCTTAAATAAAACCGTGGAATGGTCGCACATGTGCTTCAAAAGCAATACGGAATTTTTTTTAAGCATTTTACTCCCAAGCAAGGAGGTTACAGAGAGTGAAATATAAGTTAAATTTAAGACAACTCGATATGGAACATATACTTTCGACCGATGGCTAACAGTAATTGGAGTCAATTTCAAAGTACAAGAACAAGACAGAAAGTTACGGAAGGATGATTAATTGATTTTTGGACGAAGATGCCAGGAGAAAGAAGACTGTTGTCTATAAAACTGACCATCCTGTGCAAAGGAAAACAGAAGGTACGAAGCAGGACACGCAGAAAGAGAAACCACGGCTGCTGAATGTTAGAACTGGTCTAACTAAGGAATGTAGTTCGTCTGGACATTTTCCATAAAAAACAGCGATAGAGTAACAAGAGACTTCCGACGTTTTGTCTGGGGTGGGAGGAGTTGTAAAATAATCTATCACCCACAATGACACGAAAACGCTTTTGGATTCTATCAAGATTGGAAAGTGAAGAGATATATTTCGGTTTCTCCTATGTATTCCTAGTGGAATACAAGGAACACATAGGATAAACTTCAATGAATTTAAATTTTTTACAAAACAACACATTAAATGCATTAGTCGTTCGCCATTATGAGACTGGTCACAATTTTGTTTTTTGAAAATGCTATTCTAATTAAAAGAGAAAATAATTTACTAAGACGAAAATGTTTAGGAAATGCTTTAATCACTAGGTCATCCAGAGTAAATTTACGTCCAGGTTTTTACAATGTTTCGCCGTTCATGGCAGATCTTCTATTACACAATGTGGAATATTTAATAACAAAAGCGATGGGAAAATAAACAAAAAGAAAAAAAAGTCTAAATGAAATCGGCGTTTGGTGGAGAAGAGGCGTATTCAACAAAAATCGAAAATTGCTTTTTCCACTGCAAATTATTCATTATATCAATTCCAAAATAAAAATAAAATTATTAAAAGTAGAGTCGATTACACAATATTTCAAGCTCAATTTAGGTGTATAGTTCGTAACCATGCAATGAGATGAGGTAACATAAACCGTAGATTCGTCTGCGGAATATCATTATTGTTACATAGTGAAATCATTAAGGTTTTTTGTCAAAAGCATTTTATTTTTGGTCGTACATTAGTTTAAAATATTCCTTTTTTTCAGGCTTTATTTTTGTAATTGAATAAGATCATTCTAAATTTCAGAATTTCGCTATTGCCCATCAAAACGACTGGAAGAAAGCGATCTAAAAACAATGGAAAAGAGAGGTAACAAAGCGTAAACGAAATAGCTCCAGTTTGTTAAACTTCGGAAACTTAGCATTGCAGCCAAAGTATTCTAAAATGCTCCCAATAACAAAGAAGAAAATGAAAAATACCTAACAACAAATTGAATATAGCATTAAAATTTATATTATTTTTATTTATTTGTTATGTAACTAAATACATAATTTTAACAATGTTTCCGTAAAACTTGATATTTCCTGTAATAAATTCTTAATAAATATTATTATTATTTTACTTAAGTGTAAGGCAGTCCTACATTTACAATTCCTTACGGTTAACCATGAAAATAAATATTGATCAAAACTGCCTAAAACCTTTAGCGCGTATTGCTTCAAAATTATCAAATGTTGAATACGCCCCTCCTCTGCCGAATGCATTATATACCTAAAACCTATATTAAACTAAAAAAAAAGAAGAAAAAAAGGGGTACTTTGATGTGGTGTAATGGCTCGAAAACTTGTTTCGCTAGATCATTTGTGATTGAGTTCGATCCTCACTGGTTACCTACATACTTTCGGCCATATTTAAGCTACGCTTAGAGCATCGCCATATATTAAAATTCTCAATGTCTTTCTTTTCTTCGTGCGCATGTGTAAACGCATGAACGTAAATATAGATTTTGTCCGCTGAAGGACGAAACATGTCCCACAAAAACTTTTCCCACTTATTTTATATAGTTAAAAATCACGAGAATTGTTGTATTATGGATATACGTGTATATGTAGGTGAATGACTAAGTCTAATGATTGAAAACAAAAACAATCGCGAGAAATATTGCTTTTTGGCAATGCACTTAATTCAGTGGTGAAAGTTAATCACAGGCATGGCATATTATTCCGCAAAAATATCAGATCCAATTTCCGTCAATAACTACGTGTTAAGTTACGGATATATTGATCCACCTTCGTGTTGGAAAGAAGTAAACAATATCTCATTTCTCTCCCGAAACATTCGTGTTTGTGGCACGCACCTCAGTAGAGTTTGAAAAATCTCCGTACATCAAAACAATGTCCTTTTGTCGAGCAAAATGTTACATATTTATCTCCCAGAGCTGCTCTATTTTTTTTCCTTCCTAGCAGACAGAAAAACATGTCATCCCTGACTATCTCTTTTGTTTCTGAGCATGGCCGGTCAATTGTGGCAGCTTTATCGTCCTGTCAATGTTATTGATAAAATATTGTGTGACACGGCTGCACTTTCTCCTCATTCACGCTTTCTTTTTAATTCAATTTTCCCTTTCTTCTTTCACGTCAACACTCTTTCTCACGCTCTCTTACGTCAGCATTTTGTTCTCTCTCCTCCATTGCGCTTTTTTCCCATTTTCCTCCTGCACATCTGTCTTTTTTTTTTTTTTTTCTTTTTTCTGAATTTTCCAGTTTTGGCCATTTTACTCTCTCACATAAGCTTCTTTCTTTGTTTCCTTCTGTCTCTCGTTCTATCTCCCCTTTCTCTTTTTTTTTATCACTGTCTTTCTTTTTCTTCATCTTTTCTCTATTTCTTTTGATTTACTTCTTTTTCTTTCTTTACCTTTCTTTTTCTTGCTCGCTTTCTTTCTTTCTTTCTTTCTTTCTTTCTTTCTGTTCATTTTTCCTTTTTCTCCTGGACAACTGTCTTTTTTCTTTCTTTTTCTGACTTTTCCCGTTTTAGTCATTTTTCTCTCTCACAAGTTTCTTTCTTATTGTTCATTTTTTTATTTCTTTATCTTTTCTTTCTTTTTATATTTTCTTCCTTTTTGTTCATTTTTCTCTTTCTTTATTTCCTTCTTTCTCTCGCTCTATCCTTCCTTTCTCTTTCTTTATCTCTGTCTTTCTTTCTCTGCATCTTTTCTCTCTTTCTCTTGATTTACTTCTTTTTCTTTCCTTACCTTTCTGTCTCTCTCGCTTTCTTTCTTTCTTTCTTTCTTTCTTTCTTTCTTTTTTTCTTTCTTTCTTTCTTTCTTTTTTTCTTTCTTTCTTTCTTTCTTTCTATTCTTCTTTCTGTTTATTTTTTCCTTTTCCTTCTGCACATCTTTTTTCTTTCTTTTTCTGACTTTTCCCATTTTAGCCATTTTTCTCTCTCACATAAGTTTCTTTCTTTTTGTTCATTTTTTATTTGTTTAACTTTTCTTTCTTTATTTCTTTTTGTATTTTCTTGCATTTTATTTATTTTTCTCTTTCATTATTTCCTTCTTTCTTTCGATCTATCTCTCCTTTCTCTTTCTTTATCTCTGTCTTTCTCTTCGTCTTTTTCTCGCTTTCTCTTTCTTTCCTTACCTTTTTTTCTCTCTCTCGCTCGCTTTCTTTCTTTCTTTCTTTCTTTCTTTCTTTCTTTCTTTCTTTCTTTCTTTCTTTCTTTCTTTCTGTTCATTTTTTTCCTCCTGTACATCTGTGTTTTTTTTCTTTTTCTAACTTTTCCCGTTTTAGTCATTTTTCTCTCTCACAAGTTTCTTTCTTATTGTTCATTTTTTATTTCTTTATCTTTTCTTTCTTTTTATATTTTCTTCCTTTTTGTTCATTTTTCTCTTTCTTTATTTCCTTCTTTCTTTCACTCTATCTTTTTCTTCCTCTCTGTCTTTCTTTTCATCTTTTCTTTCTTTCTCTCTTTCTCTTACTTTCGTATCGTTTTTCTTTTTCTTTCCTTCTTTTTTTACTTTCTTTATTTGTTTCTTTCTCCTTCATTCTCTCACTTTCTGTCTTTGTCTCTTTCTTTTCAACTTTGTTTTCAAACTCTTCATTTAGGTAAATAAAATATATAAACTTCAATTTGACCAATTACCATTTAAAATTGAAATAAATGTTAATTATCCAAATATGGAGAACAAAATTATAATCGAGGAAAACATGTCTTCAACAAAGAAAAATCAGTAAATGATCAATGGTTGGTTTCCTGTGACATGCTAGAGAATTCTTCTTGTCAGAATCTATTTTACATATTTAAATCTACCATTCGTCTACCAGGAAAGTTAATTCATAGTGCCGTGCTCGACAAGTTTTCTTGACAGAATCTTTCTTACATATTTATAAGCCATTGCTTTGAATTTTATTGTCACATTTGGTCTCCTGCTCCTGCTATATGTTTAGAGATTCTTGATAGAATCCAAAGAAGAATCTGCAGTGTTAATGGTTCTGACCTGGCATCTCGGCTTCAGTCACTTTCCCACCGCCGTAATGTAGATTCTCTGTGCTTTTTCTATAAATACTTTCAAGGCAATTGTTCTGATGAACTTTCCTCTATAGTACATAGACTCTATGAATTTAAACGCAGTACTAGATTGGTGGCAAAGTCTTATCATTTTACAGTTGAAATGGCCGCTAGATGTAACCGTAAGTTCTATGATAACAGTTTCTGCTACCGCACTTGGTATCTGTGGAACTCTCTTCCGGTTTCTTGCTTTCCAGTCAACTTTGATCTTCAAAAATCTAAATGTGATGTCAATCGTTATCTTAATTGTTCTGTCTCCTCAATAGTATGTTTCTCATATTCTCTAACACTCAGTAACTCCTTGCGTCTTAGTGGCTTTATTACTTTGCTTGGGGTGAAATAATTAAAAATCTGTTACTCAGCATCGGATACGCCTTCCATGCCGTCTTAGAAATGTCCTCATCCTCGAATCAAGTGGTTCTCTTTCATTTTGGTCACCATGTTCAAGATAACGACCTTCAACTACGAAGCTATATGTTGGTTGTAGTAGGGACATGATCGTGAAAAATCTCGGTCAGCCGCCACTCCTGGAACATATGGGATGTAGCAGTGTCCTGCACGCACATGCACCCACTCACCTGATACAGAGATTGACAACCGTGTCCATCACCTTGGTATAGAGGCGGTATTCAGTTTCTGTCATTGTTTTTTTTATTATTATTATTTAATCATTTAATTCCGATCAAGGTAATACAGCCACTAAGACGCAGGAGGGGTTTACTGACTGTTACAGAATATGAGGAAAAAACCTATTAAGGAGACAGAACAATAAAAGACAAGAATTAAGAAGACAGAAAATAACGATCGGTATTGCATTTACATTTTTGAAGATCAAAATTGATCGGGATCAAGAAGCCGGAAAAGAGTTCCACAAACGAGAAGTGGGAGAGAAGAAACTATTAGCAAAGAACTTATGGTTACAGTTAGTCATTTCAACTATAAAACGACGAGGCCTTGCAGCTAATCTAGCACTACGCTTAAATTCGTAAAGTCTAGGTACCACAAAGGAAAGTTCATCAGAACAATTACCATTAAAGTATTTATAGAAGAGGCACAGAGAAGCTACGTTAAATCGTTGGAAAAAGGACTGAAGCCGAGATGCCAGGTCAGGACCAATAACATTGTAGATTCTTCTTTGTATTTTATCAAGAATCTCTAAACATATAGCAGGAGCAGGAGACCAAATGTGACAATAATATTCAAAGCAAGGCCTTATAAATATGTAAGAAAGATTCTCACGAGAAAAATTGTCATGCACAACACTATGAATTAATTTTTCTAGCTGTTGATTCAATATAATTTTCCCACTTCATGTGAGCGAAAAATGTTAGTCCCAGAAGCCTCAATGACTTACATGGATTGTAAGATTTATGCCCTATCCATAACAATGGATACAAATAGGAAGCGGAGAATAATCTTTCATTCTTGTTACCAAACCTTTATGATCATTGCTTATATCTGCTGTGTCATTAAAACATTCACCAACAATTTCAAATTCATCCTCCCGCTTATAGTTTTTAACTCATTCATAAAAGAAACTTCCTCCAATAAAATGCGTTGCATAAAATCCGAAATAGACTCTTTGGTTTCTCCTTCAGAGATCGATTTGGGGCATATTTTAACGTACGCAACCCTTCTGATGTCTGATGTTTCATTAATAATTATCGAATATCCTGAACAGATTTTTATATCATTTACTATGCTGTCTTAAAACAACCCTAGATATCAAAAATTTCGTTTTTGACAATAGTTGAGATCCACTGCATATCTAGCTGTGAGTTTTCAACATTTTTTCTCGCTAAGGAATATTCTTGAAATGAAGATATAGAATTTCCATAACGTTAAGATAATTCTCATTTTCTATCTGCTGTGTCCTTTCAGAACGTGGGCAATCATGGCTATCCACAACTTCCTATCATCTTTAGCTCTTAGTAAGTTTTGTTTTTACGTTATCTCTCCTACTCCCCGTGCTACCATCCATTTACATAAGCTCGTTAAGTAGGTGATCATGACTCTCCACAACTTCCTATACTTTGTAGCTCTTAGTAAGGTTTTTCTTCGTTATCTCTCCCAATCCCTGTTCTGCGATAAAAGCGTAAGTTTCCCCCCAAGTTAGTGCTATGCTAATTATGGCCTCGTTTAACTATGTTTTATCATTGATAATGGTAGTATTAGTTGTTTCCTTATAAGGAAACATTCGGTATTCATTGCAGCCAGTACTACAGTCGGTTGATATTTATAAAATTTCTCTCTCAAAACAATTTTTCAGGAAAATGAGTATCTCAAGTCTATTAAATGCTATTGTTCTTTCCAGTACTGATGATGGTTTCCTTCCTAACCTTTTGTTTGAAGTAAGGTGGAACATCAACATCTTCATTGTGTCATTATTTTCTCTTCGAGTGACTTGTAATATTCATTTTAGCTGTTGCTCCTATTGAAAGTTCTCAAATGATATGGTTTCTGTTATTTGGTACAATTCTTTGTTTGTGATTGTGTAATGCCAGTTCACCAGGTTCGAAAATTATGGCCCTTAATTAAACCTACAGGGTTCATTCACTCGAAACTCTTTTTTAATCATTGATCTTAGGAAGCGGTTGTATAGAGCTGACACTTTAGATATTTCTGAACTAGTTTTTTTGCCATGTATAACATCTATATGAAAGTCTCGATCTGACGAGTAGGCTATTTAAGAACATAATTCGAGTTTTTAGGTTAATATTTCGATTTTGTAGAAATTTGCGGTATTGTGCGAAACTACTTCTAGCATAGACTATTCTATATTCAATTTCTTTATCTCCTATACTAAATTTGTTGTAACTGATTTATATACTTAGATGTTTAAAGTGTTTAGTATTTATTAATTTAACATAATTTTTTTTTTAGGATGTCTTTGGGGAAGGCTCAATAAATAAGAGTTAATAATTTTCAACTACTAATTTTAAACTATTTGTTATTTATATACAATCTTCTGTTTATTCAACGCCGACGATTTTGTGTTTTATCAATAATCTATCCAATTCGTCATAGACATCTGATGGCAAACACATTGGTCACAGGTAAGTCAAGGATAAAGTTTAAAGTATTCACTTTCGAAATATCTCACTAAACATTTTATCAAATTTCTGTGTCAAAATTGACTGGTTTGCTACAGTTTCAGTGATATTATCTTTCTGTGCTAGTGGAGAAACTTTCTTTGAAAGATAATAAGCATAAAGTACAAAAAAGACACCGTGTCGTGGGCTGGGGAAACATTGAAGGAAACAATTGTTTCCGTCATTCGTATTTGGTGCACAAGAGAATTAGAACAAAAATAAAAATTACGAAAATGATCTTGAAACGGAGAAGAAAATTTTGCATCTTTGTTTTTCGTTCTAACGATATTGCATGCACATGCTAGAACTAGTGGGGTTATACACGCAGGGTAGGTCTATTTTTTGAACCGTGATATTACACTCAATTTTAACGTTGTGTTTTGACATGAAAAATAAGGACACAAAATATTTTTTCCAAATTGTTACCGCTTTTTGAGGAAATGGGTTTGAAGATTAAGTTTAAGTTTAAAATTGTAGCTTTGGAATTTAATTCCAGTGATCAGTAAAAGCCTTATAGCACAGCGTTATAAAATCTATAATTTACTGAAGTTTCACAAATTGTAGTGATTTTCCAAGCGTAGCTCAGATGTGGCACAAGGCCGAAAGTATGGGGTACCCAGTGAGGATCGAACTCACTACTCAGTCGTAATAGTTGCTAGCGAAACAAGCTTGCTAACCATTACACCACCTCGAGGTGCCCAGATTCGCAAATTGTATATGGAAAAGATGCATGGCACAAGCACATTATTACTAAAACATTATGCCGTCAAATAAGACTTTAATTTACTTCAAAGTGAAATTATACTATTATAAAACAATTCAACAATATTTTTATGTAATATATTATACAGTACTGTCGTTTTAGTGCCATTTTTAATAAACAATGCAAGTTTAAAACATTTTGTCTTATAATTTGAGCCCAGAAATATGGTGCTATATAGACTTTTATCTATTTTTCTTTTTATTAATTATGACCTAACAAATCTAAAAATGATCTATTCATTGAGTAGCCTTTTTTGTAATCTTTTACAGTTTTTTTTACATAGTTTGTACTTATCGAATAAAGTAAAAAGAAATTGCATGTTTTGCTTGTGATGATTCATAATTAGAATATTATTTTGGATATATTTTCCTTTCAATGTAACTAATACGAACTATATCAACTTTATTTGTATTTATTCTTGAAATAATAAAATTTTTAAGTCAGTTGGGAAGCAAAAACACGCGGAAATTACGTATTTCTTTACATTTTATTCAGACGATCTTTAAAGCTAAATGCTCAAAAATTGGTAAAATCTATGAAATTAAATTTTGATGTTATTATATAACATATCATACCCTAGCTTTCATATCGAGTGCAACGTTGATTTTTTAATAAAAGGGAAAATCAACCTGGCCTTTTGTACAACAGGCACTAAGACCGGAAATAATGATTTTTTTCATTTCTTTTTATATTACTAAAGATTAAGTGCTGTTGATCATTAATATCAATGTTTGTTATTGAATTTTATAAAAGTTAAATTGGATACCAGTTTGCTATGTAAATTCATTGTAAATTGATCCACGATGAAAGCCAAAACAAAATATGATCATACCACGTGATTTCATAAATCATACCACGTGATTTATTAAAATGTAAAAAAAAAGAAAAGAAAAGAATCTAGTAATCTGGAATTCATTTCCATCTATGACTAACGATTAAACACTCCAGATTACGAATTAAAACAAAAATTTACACGTTAAAAAAATCACGTCGTTTAGACATATTTGTTTTTGGCTTCCGCAGGGGATCAATTTAAAGAAAATGGAAACAATCATGAAGAGACAGTTGAGATTTCAGAGCCACATAATGAGGAAGGGTGGCTTGGAAATCTGTTACTTACAGGACAGATTGAGGCCAAGAGGGACAGAGTAAAAACAACGCATAGCATACTTGACGAACGATGACGGAACAAGGTTTAGAAATAAAGTAGAATTTATTTAGAGCTGCAAGGGATAGGAAATTGTGGAGAGTCATGATCGCCTACATCCTGAGGGCATGTGGCACATAAAGAAGAAGGGAATCAATTAACAATGAATTTACATAACGGTCTCCCTCTATTAGGTTTTATAAAATTAATGCTTAATGTGCTTAATTATAGTAATATGAAAAAAAATTCTGTTCACAGTGGCTATTTATATATATTACTAAAGTTTCATTCAGTAAAGAATTTCCATGTAACTCTGAACATTCCGTTCAAAGGATACTTTACTATATTCCATATTGCGCAACTGAAATTTGGACAACTAAAATTGTGTTACATTAAATTCCTCGTCATTTTCATCAATTGAAATACGAGTGTAAGTAAAAAAAAAATATCCGCCCTTTCGCCATAAGATATCTTACAGTTGATACTATTGTGCTCACATAGTTAATCGCGCCAGTTATCTTACTGCTGTTACAGTGTAAACATGACCGCCCCGCAAGCAGTGTGTACCAACAAGCATTGTTAATGTATGCTATGATTTTTAACAGCTGAAAACACCAAACGGATTTTAAATAGAGCGTGTTTTTGTTTGTTTTTAATCAGTTAATACTTGTTCCGTTACTGAGAGCTTCTCTGTATATCTGGATCCTTCAAGATTGCCAACAATGATAAAACAATTGATATTCTGTTCTAGTAGTCAAATGTAGAAAAAAAAGTAAAAAGATAATCCTTTGATGCTTCAGTCCGAGTAGGCGCGTCGCGAATGCCTTCGCCACGGGCGTGAGTAAGATTTATAAGATGACATCTAATTATCGGCATTCTCTGCTTCAAAAGAAATCTTGAAGACTGATAAAGAACTAAAAAGGGGTGTTAAGTTTCAATCGCGTTCAGAGCGGAAAAGTTGCAGCGGTTTCTTTTGTTAAAGTGACTCTCACGCGCACTCTTTTTCGCATTCACGGACTGTCAGTTTGTATTTTCTCTCTCTATCTCTCTCTCTCTCTCTCTCTTTCATTTCTTCTCTTTCCATCTCTTCGCTCTCTTTCTCTCTCTCTTTCTCTCTCTTTCTTTCTCCTCTTTCCCCCTCTTTTCCTCTCTCTTTCTTTCTCTCTCTTTCCCCTCTCTTTCTCTCTCTCTTTCCCTCTCTCTCTTTCCCTCTCTTTCTTTCTCTCTCTTTCCCTCTCTTTCTCTCTCTTTTTGTCTCTCTCTCTCTTTCCCTCTCTTCCTCTCTCTCTTTCTCTCAGCTACTTGATGGCTTATGTGCTAATGTACGTATAGGGCAGGTTGATTTTTCATTTTTCTTAGAAAATCAACATTGCACTCAATGTGAAAGCTTGGGTTTAATGTGATAAGTACTGTTACCAAAAATTAAATGCATAGCTTTTAGCAGTTTTTGAGCATTTGGTTTTAAAATTCGTCTGAAAACTGTACAGAAATACGTAATTGCTGCAGGATTTTACTTCCAAGCTGACGTCAAAATTTTACTATTTCAAGAATAGATCCCAATAAAGTTGATATATTTTATATTACATATACTGAAAGGAAAATATATTCAAACCAGAATTCTAATTAATCACAAGAAGCAAAATATATAATTTTTTTTTTTTACCGTATTCGATAATTAAAAACTCTGTAAAAAAAATTGTAAACGATTACAAAAAAGGCTACTCAATGATTAAGATCTTACACCATTTGTTAGGTCATATTAATAAAAACAAAAAAATAGATAAATATTTATATAACACCATAAAAGTGCTGGGTTCAAATTATAAGACAAAACCTTTTAAATTTGCATTGTTTATTGAAAATGTCACTGAAATGACTGCACTGTATAATATATTACATCATAATATAGCTAAATTGTTTTATAGGAGAATAATTTCTCTTTGAAGAAATTGAATATCTTATTTGATGGCACAATGCTTTAGTAATAATGTGCTTGTACCATACATCTTTTTGTGAAACGTTATTAAATTATAAATTTTATAAGGCTTTTAGGCTTTCAATGATCACCAGAATGAAATTCCAACGTTACAATTTTAAGCTTAATCTTCAAACCCTATTCCACAAAAAGCGTAACAATTTGGAAAAAAAAAATTTCGTTCTTATTTATCATGTTAAACAGCAACTTTCAAATTGAGTGCAATACCACGGTTCCAAAATCGACCTACTTCAATGTTTATTGCTTACTCTTTTGTACCAAATACATGTATCGTCTGGAAATAACCAAAACTGTGGGAATATGACATATGCATGACAGTTCAAATAAACGTTCCGCTGCGTTTTTTTTATATAAATTTAGTAAACGTGGAAGAAAATAATCGTGCCGTGGAGAAATCTTTTGGCAAAAATAACAATGTGATATTAGGCCATGCATAAAACAACGATCTTCTTGATGGCATCACTTCTCATTTCGGTATCTAGACTGATGACAACCATTTATCCCTGTCTTAATAGTAAGTCTGAGCGGTTCAATAAGGTTAAATTGGCTGTTGATCTAAAAAGTGATGTACATTTCGTTGTTAACTGGGGCAAGGAATGGTTTGTGGAACTCTCTTCTGCCTTCTTGCTTTCCAGCCCATTTTGATCTTCAGAAAATGAAATTCAATGTAAATCGTTATCGTTTGTCTTCTTAATTCTTGTTCTTTTAATTGTTCTCTCTCTTTAATAGTATTTTCTTATATCTTGAATATACGTGCGTACCGACATAAAAGTTTCTTTTCTTTTCTTTTTTTCTTTTTTTTTTTTTGAGATACGAGCCGGAGTTCAGTCGATTTTTTTGCTTTGAGATACGAACTGAATTTTGAGATACGAGCGAGTTTCAGTTAAGCATCTTCTATCTGGTGCGGCGAGCGCTAAGCTTCGAGAATATTTCCACTCGCAGTACACGTGATCACCTCGCCCTTGAAGGATCTCTGTTACGTCTTTTTGCCGTTATTTTGCAAAATTCCTTTAGTGAAACCATGAGTCCGAAGAAAGTAAATGTAAAGAGTAGTGGTGAAAAACCGAAACGTATGATTTCACTTCAGGTAAAGAGGGAAATTATAAAAACATGAGGAAGACGTAGGGGTAATGGATTTGGCGAGACAGTATGAGCGTTCTACATTGTTGATAATTAAAGAATTATAGAATTTAAAAATTAAGTAATGGATAAAATGTAAATGCTTTTTAAAAAAATTAAAATTAGGTGATAAGTTAATCTTTGGTATCGTAAATAGGTTGCTAGACTAGGTTTGTGGTTCCTAGGCTAGCTGTTGTTCTTTCTCTCTCTCTCTCTCTCTCTCTCACACACACACACACACACACACTCTCTCTCTCACTCTCTCTCACTCACACACACACATACACACACACACTCTCACTCTCTCTCCCTCTCACACACACACTCTCTCTCACACACACAAACTCTCACTCTCTCTCCCTCTCACACACACTCTCTCTCTCACACACACGCACACACACACACACACATACACTCTCTCTCTCTTTCTCTCTCCTCTCCGCCAGTTGGCCTATGAAGTACAGTTTATTTCTTTACTATTTGTTTTTTTTTATTTTTATTGTTTGTAAACTACATTTCTTGTTTATTCACACGTTTTTGCTTGTAAGAAACCCACAAATACAAAATAGGGGTGAGTTTTAGGAAAATAAGGGTGATTTTTAGGGACTTGGAACGGATTAAAAATATTCCCATTAATTTCAATGGGGAAAACTGATTTGAGATACAAGTGTTTTGAGTTACGAGCTCGGTCTTGGAACGAATTAAATTCGTATCTCAATGCATTAGTGTATTCTCTAACACTCAGTAACCCCTTTCGTCTTGTCATGCTTGGGGTGAAGTGATTGAAAAAATGCACGTCATTATATAAAAATAACTGTCATTGGTGGGAGGAATTGACGTAACAAAATGATGTCTGGTTCCTTGAAGGCATGTACACTTATGACAGTAAATCTACAGCATACCAGTGCAGATTTATTGATTGAATCTCATCTGACTAGATACTGTTCCATTTTTTTTTATCTTGTAACTGCGATTGGAATTTATTTACTCTGGAAGAAAGGGGTCATGTGTGACCAATTCCTGATATCTAAATCTTAAACTTCAGAGTTATTTTTAGAGAAATAAAAGTTGGACTAATTCCTATAGTTCCAGACAAAATTAATGGAGAGCAAATTTAAAATAGGTAAGCAATAACTACGCAGTACTAAACATAAGAACTAGACGAGATATCTTTAGACATGGACAGTGGGCTAAGAACAATTTACCTCTGTAGATTAAATAAAGGGTTGTTTTTCAGGGCGTCCACGCCGCTGCTAAATGTGATACAATATCGTGATTTATAGTGGGTTTAACGACAATAAGATGGTAAAATTGCTTAAGTTTCCTCGGTATTTCCTCTTTTTGTGGACGCTTCAAGTGCCTGGTAAGCCCCCTACCGAAGGATACATACTAACTTGAGGGATGGCCTACTGGGGCCTGAGCTTAATATTATTTGGAAACTTTACCGTCAAAAGTACCTTGGAAGTATTAAATAAATGGTTCCGTTCAGAATTCCCTGTAGGCTACTCTGATGAAGTCCCGAGGGCACAATGACCGAAACGTTGTGATAGCAACAAGAAAGATGAAGACAATAGTCCGAAAGTAAATAGTATAAATAATGGTAACTCCTCATCTCAGAAATTCAAACAAAATTAAAAGTTTTGTTTAAAGTTCATCATTTTTTTTTTTTAGAAATAATTAATTTTCTATCATTGTGACATTAGGGCTAATGTCCTCATCTTTGTTGTTGTTTCAGCCGTTGTGCCCTCCGGCCTTCATCATGATGAATTTTTTACACACACACAAAATGTTTATTATGAAGGCCGGAGGTCACAACAGCGGAAACGCTGTGATAACAACAGCCATGATGAAGACAATTGCCCGCATGTAAATAATGATAACTCTTCATCCAAGATATTCAGAGAGAAAATTAAAAAAGATTGTTTAATGTTTATCATTTTTTAGCAGTAATTAATTTTCTATCATTGTTAATTTATTAATCATTTTGTGATAAATTTGGGTATGTAATCCCAACAATTATAAGTTACTGACATTTGGAAAAATGTTCATGAAAGTATGTTCCGAAAATAATATCCCATAATGCATTTCGCCCCTATATTGCTTCCTCAGATGGATAACGAAAAATGTGTTGTGTGTGTATGCATTTGTGTGTGTTTAAAATAATTTTTTTAAGCATTTCACCCAAGCAGGGCGGGAGTACCATTAATACGCAATGAGTTACAGATATTGGAAGCAAGAGTAAAGAAGCGTGATAGAGGAAAGGATGAAGAGAAGTACGTGGAATTAGATCAAGGCATCTGGAGATGTCGATTGACATTGCATTTGAATAGTTGGAGATTATTGTTATCAGGGAAGCAAGTAAGAGGAAGGGAGTTTCACAGATGGAAAGTGCAAGACATGAATCTATTGGAGTAGAAGAGACGGCTACATTTAACCGTTTCGTCAGTGAAAGGGTGGGACTGAGATGCCAACCTAAAATCACGTTTAAATTCGTGCAGTTTGGGAACCAGTGAAAGTGGCTAGTAGTAGTAAAAGACAGAGAGAAGCGAGGGTACATCTGTGAGAGAGCGACTGTAAACGAGATGCCTAATCAGGGCCAATCACATTGCATATCCGTCCCTGGATTTTGTCGAGGTCCTTAAGACGAACGTCGGGGGCTCCAGACCATATATGGCAGCAGTATTCCATGCAAAGGCGAATGGTTGATTTATAGATTTGAAGGATGGGACTCGGGAGGGGAAAAAAAACAAACTTTCTGACGCGACAAAAGAACCAACTTTTTCTTACTATTTTTCCCAAGCTGGCGTTGCTCGAGGCTACAAAAGAGAAAGAAAATGAGGGACTAGAAAGAAATCATTATTTACATTATTCGGATTATTGTCTTCAACTTTGTCGCCATATTTATTACAACGTTTCGGCCGTTGTACGCTCCGTCCTTCTTCGGGTGGTTGGAATGTCGAACATAACCTTTTATTTCACTCACTGGGGTAGACTGTTCTAGTTCCACGTGTCATGTTTTTTTAATGGATGTCAGTTATCAGTTATTTCCTGTTAATTTTCCTCTGAAAATTCTCACTGCCTTAACCGGGTATTGAACTCACACTCTTTGGGCTCTGTCACTAGATCTAACCAACGCCTTTATCCACTGTGTCATTTGTCCTTGAGGACATCTGTGTATGAATTTCTGGGTATTATAAACCTAATGTCTTCAGCAACCATTTTTACCAGTGCTCATATTGCAATTTTCTGCTGATATCATTTCATGTTTTTACCAGATCTCATATTGCAACTTTTGTTGTTATTATCGTTTTTCTCTGGCACTCTTTATTACTGGTTCCCATATTGTATTCATTTCTATGCTTGGTCGGCTCAGGAAATTTTTGTGGCCTAGCATATGTGCTGATTCCTTAAGTTTACGAATTTTCCAATGGTGTTCCTTGTCTATGAAAATCGTTTAACATTTTATATTCTCCGCATTAAGTGTCCGAGTTTTGAGATTATTCATCTCAAAATTCATCAGAATGTTTTGTTATCCATCTGAGGAAGTCATATAGGCGAAATGCATTATCAGGCATTATTTTCGATACATACTTTCATGAAAGTTTTTCCAAATGTCAATAAGATGTAACTCTGTCAGGATCACATACCCAAATTTATTATTTACTGTCGACATGGAGAACGAATAGATAAAAATAACACTTTTCTCAAAGATTTTCTTACTTTGCCCAAATTTTTTACCACTGAATATGGCGGAAGAGTGCCCCCACCCACCCACTAACCGTCTCGTACGCCCAGAAACCAGACGAATATTACTTAACAATAGTAGACCCAAGTTGCATTTACGCAACATAGCAACGATCTGCCAATCGAGTTTCTCACCGAGCGTATGTTTCTATGTAATTAAATTCGGTGACGTATATATTTGCCCAGGATTGAGACAATTTCTAACATACGTATATACCTTTTGCGATACGGAATTTAGAAACGATTTGTCTATCCCCGACACACACACTCCTTAAACTTTCTCGCCGTTTCTCGTTATCGTCATTGTTTCTTTGTTAAGACTCGCATTCATTTCTTTTTCCTCCAATTATTTCTCTCTCTCTCTCACTCTCTCTCTCTCTCTCTCTCTCTCTCTCTCTCTCTCTCTCTCTCCTTTCTTTTGTGCACTTTTGCATCAATCTTGAACTTCCTTGCTTCTTCACCAGTTGCACTTTTAAACGATTTCCCGCCGTTTGAAAACTCAAAGATCTTCGCCTTTGCGACTGCTGCTGTTGACATGTTTGCCTGTCAATGTCAACTAACTGGACATGTCTATCATTTTTACCGGGAAGAAAACGTTATTAACAGACAAAAGTTAAGACTAGTAGCAAATTTTATTAAGTGTATCAATTATTGTATGTTATTGTATTTATTTATTTTTTTTTTTTTTGCTTATGTTCGTCGGTAGATTTGCTTGAGCTAAACGCCTATTACCTAAAATTTAAGTAAAGGATTTAACTGTCTCTCCTTGCTGTTAAAATGCGAGTCATTTTATTTTATAATATAGGGAACTCCACACTTTAACATAATGGGTGTTTCTCGAAATTATCCAGTTCCATCAGCTTTTTCCGCAGGCTTCATGGTGTGCCTCTGACCTTTGTCCTTTCGTACAATGCGAATGCGATTCTTTGAAGATGTATGAACCTCATAAAAGTGCGTTTAGATCTCGGGCGAAGTAATTCGTAACGCCGTAGAGTAGTTGTTAGGAAAGTGTAAACTGTGTTGGGTGTGTGTGTGTGTGGGGGGGTACAGATCGTTATTTTCAGATAACGTCCCTAATCCAAATATACACCAAATTTTAGCCTTTTAAAAATGCATGCAAAGATAATTAGCACAATCCAAAAAGTATATGGTCTCAAGGGTTTCTACTTCTAATAAAGAATTCCCATTACATCCAACGCACCTGTAGATTCTTATTAGTTTGAAAAACTGAAGGCTTTCCTGGATCTGGTCACCATTTTATCCTTTGGGTTCTCGTATTAGGTTGTTCGGAAAATAATGTCTGATATTAGAAAAAAGCTTCTATGTTCAAATGTATTTATTATAATAGTTGCACAGAAATATACGTTGGAACTTCGGTTATCGAACGTCTCACATGTCGAACAAATCAGTTTTCTAACAGAAAATTCGAGATGAAAATGCCTCGGTTATCGAACAAAATTTCGGTTCTCGAACAACATTGCCTAACCGAGTTAACGCGAACGGAATCATTTCTGAGTCGACCGCCATGTTGTATACATTCGTGTGTTGTGTCGTGCTTTTCTTTTCCAATGTTATTGTAGTGTGACTTTTCTTCTCTACATTTATTACTATTGGAAAAAGAGTTTCGGTTTACGAGCATTTCGGGTTACGAACGGCCTTCAGGAACGAATTAAATTCGTGAACCGAGATTCCATTGTATTACTCTTTCCTGAATAAATTGTCCTCATTGTTGATGTCATATCAATCTCTTTCAAAATTTAACTTAAAACATTATATAACCCACGTTATATATATATATATATATATATATATATATATATATATATAACCTTCAACCTTGGTTATAATGCTGCTGCCAACATTAACATGGGGTGAAGGATTTGCTTGTAATCGGACATTATGTTACTGGTTTCTGAAGTCCCGCAGTGGAGATACGAGTCTTAAAGATCAAGTTGATAGAGGACGTCAATGTACAATTGACAATCAACATCTGAAAATACTAGTCGAACAAAACCCACATCAAAGTGTCTCAGATAAAGGGTGTCAGTATTTCAACAATATCGGACCAAACCTTATTGTAAACAACACAGATATTGTCGGCAGGTTGGCATAATTGGTTTGCTTCTGGTTGTCATGATGACCTTTCAGATGTTTTGTTTTTTTTTGTTTTTTTTTACATAACCTACCCCCGACAAAAGCACACACGCAAACACACACCAAGACTGCATATTAGTTGACAAATCGGAGTGAGTGCCTCTTCAGGGATCACGCTGATCTGACTATGATCGTGACATTCATCCTCAAAGGCGTTGCCTCGCTCCATAATAAAATGCTTCTACTCTGTACGATTACATATAATGGCTGGCCACTTGTATCCGAGGATGCCCATCTACTAGGAGAAGCTAGCCAATCTGTTGCAGACGCCTGCTCAGGCACATTTGTGTTTTTTCAACACCCACAGAGCGCACCTGTGGTTTATACTGCAACTATGCTGAGCGGTCCTTAGTTACAGTTTTGGGGAGAGATGACGTTATCTAGCGTGATCAACAGTCTCATCAAGGATAGCACTCTCAAACCCTCAGTCACGATGACTTGTGCTTCGTGCTAGCGCAGCCATCGACGGCTCTCAAATAGCTCCGTCTACCCAATTTCACTCACAAGGCTACATACATGTGACGTAGAGCTTCTTTCAGGCATGAGCTTACGGCTATATCACAATAATTTCTAGCTATAAATAATCCGAATGGTTGATAAACCGTAAAAAAATCAATCAATCTTGCGGTAACGTCCTCAACAAAATGTTAATGATCTGTGGTTTGTGAGTGATAGAAAACAGAAAGTATTTACAATTTCACAAATAGAATCCCAGGGACTGACTAAGTGGGAAACGTCAATTTCCAGAGAAAATGCTAATAAGCCAACACAAAGTTCGCCGTACAGTGGAGTATTTCGTAAATTACCAAGAAGAAACATAGACTTCTGAAACCTGTTATATTAAGTCCTGGGTAAGACGATGAACTACATCCGACAGCAAGGCTTCTGATCAGGAGGTTTT
The DNA here is from genome assembly GCA_903632075.3 of Acanthosepion pharaonis. Lineage (NCBI taxonomy): Eukaryota > Metazoa > Mollusca > Cephalopoda > Sepiida > Sepiidae > Acanthosepion > Acanthosepion pharaonis. The sequence goes on along the minus strand of CAHIKZ030005483.1, from coordinate 764,852 downwards.
GAGGAGTGTGGAACCATCTCTTAATTGCTGGTGTTCCCAGTTCTAGCCTGACCCGGGATGGTAGCACCTGTTAGAGTCCCAGCTATGGGTAAATAGTTAACCCCCTAAACTGGGGTCAAAACACAATGAAAGTGTAAAAATAGGATTTAATACCAGAAATACTTTTTTAAAAACAATTATTACCATCAATACATTATTACCAGCAATACATTTTTGAAAAAATATTACCAGCAATAGATTTTTGAAGAAAAAAAAATATTACCAACAATAGATTTTGGGGGAAAAATATCACCAGCAATAAAAAAAATTTGTCGGCATTAATAATCCATTGAGGCTGATATGCCGTAAAACAAAACAAACAAAACTAAACCTGTTATCAAATAAGTGTTCCAAAGTATAGATTCAAATGCTTATATAATAAAACTACTGTTCTTCAGCAGACGAAATTATAGTGATTTTCTCATGTAGAAGTTTTAAAAAAATAGTTGATATATTAGGCGCACAAAAAGGCGCTCTTACTCAGCGCGAAACTGAAACAAAAAGAATCTGTCTATATACAATAAATTTATGTGAAAAGAAAAGAAGGTCGTAATGGCTTGCGCAAAATATTCCTAATAGAAACCAAGCAAGTTTGTGTATGGATTTTCCTTTTTCCTCCCATCCATATGGCGTAAATTCTTTGCGGATGTAAAAAAATAGTAGTTAGATTTTCCATCTTCTCGTTTAAATAGGATTCATCGAAACTCTTTTACATACCTAGGAAATAAGATAAATTCTACTGTAAACGATGTGAAAATTCACAGAGCTAAAGCCTGGGGCACCTTGAATACAATGGATGTAATCTGAAAATCTGATCTATCAGACAACCTTAAGCGGAGATTCTTTCGAGCCACTGTAGAGGCGGTGTTAATGTACGGTGCCACTGCCTGGACATTAAATAAAACACTACAGTCTCAGTTTGATGGAACCTACACTCGGATGCTGGAGCTATACTGAACATCTCCTAGAGACAACATTCAACTAAATCACAGCTCTGTGGAAATATCAGGGACATGACCATAATCTTACACGAACGCAAAATGCGCTTTGCAAAAACATGGCTGGCGAGCAAAACAAGAACTGGCGACTGATCCACTGTTCTGGTCACCTATACATATAGCAAGACTAGTTGGTCGCCCAGTAATCACCTACATTGACTAGCTATGTTACGACACAGACTGTCTCCCTAATGATCTTTCGATCTTGGTGCAGGACCGTGGTAGTTGGCGTGATATACTCATGTATGTCCGAACTAATTCGACCGAAATTAGATAAAACTTTAACAAAGTTAAAACTCTATGCATTTGTTACAATCTTTCTATGTTCCCTAAACTTATGGATATGTTTTGTCCTAATGCTAGCTCTCTCGTTCAAGTAGTAATGCTTTACAATAACAGTCAAACAAATATTGATAGAAGACGCTTGTGCAATAGAGCTACCTATGTATCCCTCTTCTTCTAATGTTTTTTTAGACCTCAAACACTAGAAAGCTTGTTACGATTCCCGAGCTCCCAGCTTAGCCTTTACCGCGCGAATTTCTTTCTAGAATTGTTACCCAGCTTCATTTTAAAAAATTTTTTTTTTGAGGGACCAAAAACATAAATATCTAATTATTATAACTTTCTTTGTATTGTGCGCATAGATGTTAATTTTCGTACACCAATAAAAGAATGGAGGAACAATATTTTGATGTAATGCATTACGTTTTGCATGCATGTTTTGACGTCGAAAAAATTGAAATGCGAAATAAAAAAACGCGAAATAAAAAACAAATACATTAAGAAATAAATAGTTCAACGCGCTTTAACTTTTATTACTCCTTGGGGGGTTCTGTGTGTACAATAAGAAGCAAATTCGCTAAGAAGTCTTTCATTTCGTAAAAAAAAAATGACGTGTTTCTTCGTGTTTACAGACGAGAAGACACGAGTATTTCTTTGCAAATTCTTTCACCTGGCTCGTATTTATTTTTCTCGTTGACAAATAAAGTTATTATTTCGTTGTTTATGAATAGACAAAATAATTCACCTTCAGAAAGACTATCAGTTATATCGATGTTGGCAGTAGTGTGGAATCTTCCACGTCAGACAGTTACACCCCTGCGTGGATAAATGCACTATTCCTATTGTAATTTTTACCATCAACATCTTACAAAATATATAACAAGCATTCATTGGTTAATCACCTTCAATCTAGCTCGCTGATTGGTCAGTTCCGACCAATCAGATATTCTGCACGCGACAAATCTGTTTTCCCGCTCAATATGCTCGGAGCCTCCCACGTGATACACTATCTTATATAAACAGAACACGTGTAAACTCCCTCGAGTTTTTTTTCATTCATCTCTCTCTCGCGTCTCATTTGCCAAGATGTAATCTTCAAGTACTCCCGTCTTAACTAATGCAGTCAGACGTTAAAGATCATTACCAACATTCACGCAAGTAAGAACTCTGAAATCTCTTCTGAACTTTTACCAACTTGTACAATACACAATTCCAAACATGCTAAAGAAACTTTGTTCTTCTAAACTAAAGTTTAATAATTACTTTCACTTTATGAACTTAGGTACAAATATTTACCTAATCTAAGAGACACAACTCTGTCTAAACTTTTCACTCAGTATTCATGCATGTATATCAAACACTAATAAATTCAATTGTTACGTTTTGAAACAATATGTTTATGAATCATTATTCTCTGTCTTGTATTAATTGTTGTTGATGGAAGTTTATTGAACACACACAATTTTAAGCCTTCTGATAATTCAAACCTTCTATTCCTCTCCAACACACATCACACGCATCCACAACAGTAGCATCCATAAAATTAATCAGACATGGCTGATAGTAGCCGCTAGAATAACAAGGGAAGAGAATTCTACGGCGACTATTGTAGCCTGCAGTGTGGTAATGATTATGGCTCAAGTGGATGTCTTGTTGCATTGATTTCTGGGTAGACGAAAAAATACCGACAACAACCAAATAGCCAGATCTAGTTCACGTCAGAATATGCTGCAGTTCCTAACCACTACTACAATATCTATCACAGGGACTCTTGCTGCATTCATGATTGCCTGCAATCATTTCAAGTGTGTTCTAAAAAAATGCAAAGTGCAGTTATGCACAAGCAATCTAAGCCAAGTTCAAAAGCAAAATATTTGTATTCCGTGAGTTTTGGAAAAATCTCTATCCAAATTCTCAATAGAAGCGAAGGGTCAGTGTCTATCATCATGAATAGCTTGAGCTTATCACATCGTCAGATAAGGCTGAGTTACTCACAATGAACTTTGTCTCAAACTCCACGTTAGATGACATCCTCTTTCAAACTTACCTCCCTCTCATTGTGCACAAGCTATAGAATATCTAGATGAGTTTTCGTCCCAGATCTCAAGTGGAACTCATACGATCCATCGCTAAAGATGCTGGAAAAATCGTTTTTTTTTTTTTTGTTTTTTTTTTGTACGGCTCCAGTAAGTAGCTGACTCTACCTACTATACCAAGAACGAAAATGGAGTACTGCTGCTATATATGGGCCAGAGCAATCCAATTTTTACTTTCCATTCTTGACCGAGTTCAAACACAGCCTTGTGGGCGATGAATTATTTTCCTCCCTATAACCACTTTCCCACAGACAAAACACAGCAAACCTCTCGCTACTCTATCGATATTTCCATGGAAAATGTTCTGACAGGCTACATTCCTTCGTTACACCTGTTCTAAACTTGACAGCTAGGATCCAACATGCTACGTACATTGGGTGGAACCACCTCCATTCCATTCGTATTCCATTACTAAGAAGGAAATTCCACTCGGGCAGCTTCTTCCCATGAGACACTACTTTGTGGAACCTACGCCCGAGAGGATGCTTTCTCAACCACTCCAATCTTAACCTCTTCAATTCTAGGGTTAATATTTCCTACAATAATTATATTTCCTACAATAATTTATTAACTGCACTTCTTATCTTTTCCTTCTACCACTCATACAACAACCTCCTTCAGTAACTGTTGTAACATAGGGAAGGTTACTGAATGGAATAATCACACGAAGGTTGGTAATGAACGATAATACTTAGGACAAGTACAACACATATAAGATTCGCCAGCGGCGCGTAGAAGAAGTAGTCAACTGCTAGAAGTGAGTCAAGTGAATTCCACAATAAATCTCCAACTGCAGACCAACATACAGTACTTTCTACTGTATTTATGTGAATGGGAACATACTCATTATCGTCCGTAGGTATGCTACAACAGTAACTCTCTACCTTGAGTGGCTATTGAGTCTTGTAATGTTGAACATCAGTAAAAAATATATCTTCGATCTTATATGTTAAGGGGAACAGGGTTGTATTTTTTCTTCCTCACATAATTTTTTATAAACTTACTTCTGAGTGTCGCAATAAAATGTGAAGTTTTCTACCACTTTATCTTTACTTTGTTCGTCTGCGTTATTCAAAATAACTAAAATCATTATACTTGAAAAAATTGCTTGGGTCGATGCAGTGTAACAATAGTTTATCAATCGGAGGATAAGTTTTATAACAGAAATAATCTAAAGTAATGGATATTTGATTAATAGAGAAACGGTTTGTTCATGAAACAAATATTTATTACCTACTGATATCTCCTTTTAGCGGTACTGTCATTTCGTGAGCACAAAATAATACGGATCTGTGTATAGAAAGACCATATGACCCACAAAAACACGGTCATTAAAAAATTTTTAAACTTTCGTGAAAATAGCGATATTTTGAATCTGTTTATTTTATTCCTCACAGAAGATTGTTTTCTCTAACTGCCAATTTTTAAGATTTGCCGTTGTATATTCTTGTGTTGACATTGCTCATTCCTCGGGTAATGAACTCTAGCATTCAATATAAAGATCTGCCGACATAATTTAAGGCCAGTATTTAATCTGTCCTCCTGCATGGCAGAGCGTGCTGGACGATCTCCTCAGAGATGAAGAGAAAACTTGAAGAAAACAGAAATGTGGTTCTGCAGAAGGATCTGAAGATAACATGGACTGAACGCGTTAACAATAAAAAAACGTTTTGGAGAAAATGATAACAAAGAGGAACTAAGCGGTCATCTGCTTAAGACATTCTCCGCCTTTCTGACGACCGAGAAATACACCCCAGATCGACGCCACACCTATTTCAAAATGACGACTACTACCAAAGTCTGATTTGTAAACTGTCATTACTCAGCCGAACGAGCTTTTGTTACCCTGAATTAGAAAGGGCTCACTCCAATCGAAGTCAAATAAATGTATATTATTTTGATTCTGTTCGTTTAATTCAAAATTTCCGATAAATAATACTAAGAACATCTGGTACTTCCCCTACACTGGTGACCACCCGACATGAACACACAACTTGACTTCATCGGAACTTTGGATATACCAAAATACACAAGAAGGAATTAAAATTTTGGCATAAAAGTCTTCGTCAGACTGAGAAGTAAGTCACAACAAACGGGCCATCACCAAGAAAACCTTATCAAACAAATAGTGAGTTGTTGCTTTCTCGTATTGCTCTATCTATCTGTCTATCGAGCTGTCTATTTTTCATAGTCTACCATAACAAAAAAAAAAGAGAAAAAAATAACGTCACTACCTTTTCATCCAGATCAAAAGCTAAAAGTATGTAGAGCTCATGTCTACTACTCATAAAAGGCCAGAACATGTAAACCGTGGTGTAAATAGAAAAAAAAATTACAGTACAAATATTACCAAATTTTCGTCCTGCCTCTCCTAGTAGTCTGGAGCTATTTCTTAAAGGATATAAACAGACAACCAAGAGATAGAGAAGTGACCGCCAGAGAAACCAGCCTAACGTGTCGCGTGAAGAAACTAAGCGGTATATCTGCTTAAGACATATTTCCGCCCTTCTGAGTGCCGATATATACACCGCAGATTGACGCTGCACCTATTTCCAAAGTAATTACACCCCCGACATCAACCAACAACATGACGGCTACTACCAAAGTCTGATTTAAAACTATCAAATACTCAGCCGAACGGACTTTCGCCACCCTGAAAGTACTCGCTTCAATCGAAGCGAAATATATATAGGTACGGTGGAGTAATGGATAGCGGCTTGGATTGAGGAATCGCAGAGCCGAGTTCGAATTCCAGTCGAATCCATTACATTCACTTGCGTGCTAATACCCTTGGGAAAGGTATGAATCCTCTTCCTCTCCCTCCAGCTATGGGTAAAATAGCAGGACAGACTGGGTTCTATAGCCTTGGATGGCAACTGGTCTAGGAGAAGGACAACTCTGAATTCAAAACCTGCGGAGGGTCGTTTGGGAACCTTGTGGCATTCGGTGCACTAGATCACTGTATTCATCCCTTCAAAAAGTGTGGATGGTCCTGCACGAGGCCTTCACCACTATAATCAAATCTCATGTGCCGGTGTCGGGCTGTCGTTTTCCTGGAAACTGATCTGCTTGACCCTCATACGTCGAATCTCGACGGGAGAGTCGACTATATATATATATATAAAGAAAATACAGAAAAAACAAAAAAACAAAAATCTGAATATGCATTTATGTCGTGTTAATGTTAAAATAAAGTCGACGTTTCGGTCTATTTTAGACCATCATCATGGACTTTTCATTTAAACATAATTAACATTATAACTTATAAAATTTAACACAAAAGACGATGGACATAAGAGCCCAAATAATTCACACAGATAACTGAAATTTTATACAGATCAGCGTTCTGTTTAAATATGATCACGTAGTCGTCACGTGGGCGATGTTGTTAAAACGTATTCGAAGATGATTTCCAAAATTAAAATATTAAAAAGTCGATTGAAAAATTGTTATAAACAGTTCAAGAAATCTCTTCCGTATTTAAACAGAACGCTGATCTGTATAAAATTTCAGTTATCTGTGTGAATTATTTGGGCTCTTATGTCCATCGTCTTTTGTGTTAAATTTTATAAGTTATAATGTTAATTATGTTTAAATGAAAAGTCCATGATGATGGTCTAAAATAGACCGAAACGTCCGACGTCGACTTTATTTTAACATTAACACGACATAAATGCATATTCAGATTTTTGTTTTTTCTGTATTTTTCTTTCATACTGTCGGATTTATATCCATATATTTGCTTATATATATATATATATATATATATATATATATATATATATATTTTTTTTTATACCTTTGATTCTGTTCGTTTATTTCCGAAATTTTCGAGAAATATTGCTAATAGTATCTGGCACTTTCTGTACATGTCAAATATCTGAAAGAATTTTTGTCTGAATGGAAAACCTTTCAACATATCCATCAGTTGTTTATGCACTGACAGCACAAAGTACTGAAGAAAGAACAGGAAATTGTGGAGAGCCATGATCGTCAACGTCCGGAAGAGACACGGTGCATAGAATAATAATATTATAGTCGGCAAAAGTTCAGCTCGACGTGCGTGGGGAAAAGGTTAGTTGAGCATTAGTCAGGAATTCGATCCTCATTGGGCACTCCATAATTTAGGCCTTGTGCCAGATTTAAGCTACGTTGTGAAATTTTTAGGAAGCTTATTTCGCCATATCAGTTACTACTAAATAGTGAGTTCGATCCTCACTGGGTGTTTTATAATTTCGGCTTTGTGCCATATCTAAGCTTCACTCAGTAAATCACTATTATATTCGGCAAAAGTGCATCACGGCGTGAGGAAAAGGTTAGTTGAGAGTTAGTTGAGAGTTCAATCCTTAATGGGTGCTCCATACTTCTAGCCTTGTGCCTAAAATAAACAAACTTTAGTAAATAAGTATAGTCGTCATAAAAATAAACTTTTAAAGCTCTTTCTGTGAACATTATCTTCATTAAAATTCGAACACATCTTTTTTGACTAATGATCGCGAGTTCGTTTCTCGTCCGCGTATCTTGAGTTGAGATAAATTCTAGGACAGTTCAAAATCACATTTTGCTGAGCTTTATCGAACCAAAAGTCAAATTTGCTGAAATACTACGGCGGAGAATCTGAAATATGTTTAGATAGCAAAAGAAACTGTTTTTACAGATTCAAATTGTCTCTCTTTTTACAAAAGTTAATCTGTTTTAAAAAAAAGTGATTTTGCTTTTTGTGGGTCATATGCTTTCTGCAATGATTTATAATCTAAAAAATTGGACAGAGTTCGAAATCGTTTACACTATCTTAATTATCTGAACCACATCTTAATTGCTGGTGTTCCCAGATTCACCCTAACCTCTGGGTGGTGGCATCTGTTAGGATCCCAGTCATGGGCAAATAGTTAACCCCCAAACTGGAGTTAAAACACTATGAAAGTGTAAAAATAGGTTTTAATACCAGAAATGCTTTGTAAAAAAAAGTTATTACCAGCAATACATTTTTGGGGAAAAAAAGATATTACCAGCTATACATTTTTGAAGAAAATACATTTTTGAAAAAAAATATTACCAACAATAACAATTTTGTCGGCATTAAATAACCCCTTGAGGTTGACATACCGTAAAACAAAACAAACCGATCGGAATTCACTACATAGCTTCACGCATTTTCTAACATACACATCTACACATCTTTGTAGGCACTAAAATTATTGTGCAAGCTAACCTAGCTCTTGCTCCAGTTTCAAAAGAAAAGTCGTACTTTTTGTGAAATCATTGCAACACTCAGTCCTAGCGAAAATCTAACACAACGTTATTTGGGGTCTAGGAACGCTAAACAAATTTCCTATATGGATTAAAAGTAATTGCTTCTTCACATTACACCATTTCGCTTCACGAAAGCTTTTGAAGAAGAGGATTTTTGTATCCTCCCTCCCAAAATATAATATCACAAGTTCAAGTCCGACCAGCATTCATTATGGGCGACCACAATCTTAACAATATTTACATATGTAAATGACACAGTTTTGACAGCAGACAAAGAAAACTGCGGGAACTCCTACAAAAGGCGGTGAAGGAAAGCAAGAAGAAAGGACTAAACATCAATTGAAAGAAGACAGTAATATATGGTTGTCAACAGAAGGAACTGTCCAACATGTGAATTACAAGTTGGAGATGCCAAAATCAAGCATGTACAACAATTTAAATATCTGTGAAGTGATGGAAAGTACGACACAGAAATCCCAAGACGCATTAGCACAGAGAACGATACCTTTGAAAAACTCAGCAAAGTATTAAGAAACAAGAAAATTTAGTTAGAAATCACAAAAAATAAAATAAGTGTACTGAACTTTTACATAATGTCAGTCCTCCTATATGGCAGTGAATGCTGTACAGTCTCTCAACAAATGAATAAAAGACAAGAGGCAACAGAAATGTGGTTCTATAGAAGGAAGCTGAGAATACCATGAACTGAAGATATGAACAACGATGAAGTTTTAGAAAAATGGAAACAAGAAGTACACTTATATTTAACATTAGAAAGAGACAGATAAAATTTTTAGGGCACATATTAAGGAAAGAGGGCTTGGAAAATTTGACACTCACAGGACGTATTGACGGCATGAGGGACAGAGGAAAGCAGCACATAACCTACCTAACGAGCTTGTGTAAATGGATGGCAGAACAGGGTTTAGGAAAGATAAAAAAAGACAAAATTTACTACAAAGGATAGGACATTGTGGAGAGCCACGGGCGCTAACTCCTCGAATGAACACCGCACGTAGAAGATTAATGATCCATTAATAATCGGTACCTGTCTACAGTAATTCCCTAAACTTAATCTCACAGGAAGCCATAACAATGAAACACCCAAGTAGGTTCGAACACAGTACACAAGTGAATTTCTATATTTCTCCCGATACTCACTCATAGATGCTTTTATCGACAGGACCGTGCTGGCTGACCTCTGCATGAATTCTCACCTACTCATCGTTCTGACCTCTGCATGAACTATCACGAGCATCATATGCATCGTGCTCTATTTATAGTAGTTATAATACACCCCACACCACCATACAGACCTGGATGGCAGCCTTGTCTAGTAGAAGGAATTAAAAACTGAATTAAAAACCTTGCAGACGGCTACGGGAAAACACTCCACTATCTTTCCCAAGAAGTCATAACAATTCACAGATAATAAAGAAAAAGGAATCTGTGGAGAGACATGATCCTGAAAGTTTGCTTGTTTGTTTAGCGGCATCTCAACTCCTCATGAGTCATTAATCTCACAAAAAGCCAAAATTTAATTTTCTTGGAAGTATTCAGTTAGTTATGTGCCATGCGTGATACACGCTTAGGCAATCATGTATCTTTCGATACATGAATGACGAGTAGGTTACCATTTCTTTCTGTGGTAGACTAGTTGCTATCAAAGGCTATAGAACCTGGTCTGTCCTGCCATTTACCTATAGCTAGGGGAGAAGAAGAGGATTCATACCTTTTCCAAGGGTATTAGCACGTAAGTGAATGTAATGGAATTCGAACTCGGCTCTCCGATTCCTCAATCCGAGCCGCTATCCATCATTCCACCGTGCCACCTGGACGCATTAGTAATTTCATTTACAAAAAATACATTGCTAGCATTTTTTTTTTTTACAAAATTGTTTTGCTGGTAATTTTTTTAACTTTGAAAATGTACTGCTGGTATATTTACTATAAAAATATATTTTTATATTTTCATAGTATTTTGAACCTAGTTTTGGGGGGGTTAATTATTTGCCCATAGCTGGGACCCTAACAGGGTGGACATGGGAACAACAGAAAATAAAAAGTGACTCTATGCTCCTCAAGACCTACCTATCAGAAACGTTTTGCTGCCGGATGTATTTTATCTTCATACACAGGACGTGATTCTGAATGGTCATTAAAATTATTAAATAGTGATAATACACGTTGTTAGTCATTAACTCAACAGTCTTTACTCTTTCCACGAAAAGGAAAATTTCGTTAGAAAAGAGTACTGAACTACTTTATAATATCAATCCCCCCAGTGGATGTTGGATAATATCTTCGTATATTAAGAGAAGACTATAAGTAACAGACGTGGTTCTACAGAAGGATGCTAAGAATGGATGGATCATGTATGCAACGAAGAATATATAAAAAAAATTGGAAACAAAAAGTAAACATATACTTAGAACCAGAAAGCGAATGATACAATTTTGGGGATACATAATGAGGAAAGAATGCTTGGCGAATTTGACATTCACAGGATATACTGAATGCAAGCGGAGGAGAGAGAAACATCATGTAATCTACTTAACGAGCCTGTGTAAATGGATGGGATAGTAAAAAGACTTTATTTTTGGAGGACCATGACCGCCCACGTCCTGAAGTGACACATATCATGAAAGAAGATAATGACTACATCTTATCACAAAGAAAAACATCGGTTTCTATAATTTTACATGTCAGCTTTACAAATCAATAAAATAAATGACATGTTACAAAAAAAGTTATATAATAATAATAGCAATAATAAAAGGGAAAAATTGAAGATTGCGGCCATTTTATCAACACGGAAATATGAAGGAATATTGCCTTTTATGTGTAATTTTTCCTATCCCTTTTTACAGAACAAACAACACGACCTAGATTTCGACCGTCAATTCTGTAGTGAAAACAAATGACTTTGCAATATTTTTATTTTTCTATCTCTTCCTCTAAAGTGAGGATTTTTTTTCTTTTCTAATACACCCATTTTATTTACTGCTGGCATGTTTTGGTCGCCATCACCCAACACACAATGAGTGTGTTGTATTTACAACGCAGAAATAAACAGTTCCTACACTTACTTTGAATTCGGTACCGGCAATGACTCGCTAAAAAATTAGTATACAGGATGAAAAAAAAATGCCCCAAGCTAAATAAAAACAAAGTTTTATCGTCAAAATCTTTATGTTATTATTAAGAGAAAAGACCAAAGGATTTTTTGATTATTAAATTATATTTTTTAATCCTTTTTAGAACCATTGAAATTTGGTTAGAAATTCTGGTTTTCCTACATCAACTGCCGACCATATAGTAGTATAGGAAAGTTTAGCGTGTTTTTTTTTTGTTTTTTTTTTTTGTTTTTTTTTATGAAAAATTCAATGATTTTGAAATTCGTGTAAAAATCAAATAATTGTCGGATTCTAATAAAACTTTCAGGACTTCTTCACAAATGAATGAAATTATTTTAGAAATATTTCTGCTTTAGAAAATCTTGGAAAAATATATTTTTATATATCTGTTACCTTCCAGTTATTTAATTTTACAAAATTTCGAGAAATTAATTTTTGTACGGCTTAATGTTTGTATTAGTTATACGTAGAACTCCTTGGGCAATTTAAATCATTAATTTTTTTCAAAAACATGACCCCTAGTTACTGAAAATCTGCTCTGAATCATAAAATAAAATTTAAAATAAAATTTAATTAAAAAAGCTTTTAATTGCTTTTATAAATATGATATATTATCAAGCGCTTTTAATACTACTACTAATAATAGTAATAAGAAGAATTATGTAAATTCTGTAGATTGCTTTGTGGAGTATCAGACTAAGGCATTGCTTTTGTAGTTTCTGTGACAAGTAGGTTTTTGTTAGCCCCACTCCCAATCGGTTTTGAATTCAGAGTTGTCCTTCTCCTAAACTAGTTTCCAACCACGGCTAGAGAGACATCTCTGTTGGTATGGAGGAGGGAAAGGGATGGATTCATGCCTTTCCAAGAGTATTTGTGTGAAACTGAACGTATTTGAACTCGTCATGTCAATTCCACTCTCCACATAGCTAACTGCTACGCAACGCGCACTTCTCAGTAATAATAATAATAATAATAATAATAATAATAAAACAATGAGAAATACAATTTGAAATTAAATTTTCTTTTTTAATTTTATTTTAAGTCTCTTTGACTTTAACTTTAATTTTTTTCATTTTATTTTTCTTTTATTCTTATTTTACTTTTTTTTATCTATATTTAAAAAATTTTCCACACTTCCATCGGAACCTTTCGTGCTTTTTAACTCGGCATAATGTATTATTGTCCGTGTGTATATATGTGTATATATGTATATGGGCGTGTATGCGCATGGGTAAGGATCGTATTGGCTGATTACCTATTTTTTCTCTTCTTTTCTCCCAATGTATCTCCACCTGACTTTCATCTAGTAGTGGTCATTGCGATTTATACTAAGTTAAAACTTAGTATGGTCAATTTGTTTTTAAAAGCAAAAGAAAACTCAAATCAATAACCCACAACTCAAGGTGTTAATCGTACCGAGGAGTGAATGGCTGTTACGTCATGAGGTCGCGAACGATCCTCTACAAGCTTGGGAAACCTGTCTGTAAAAGACCGTTACCTAATGTGCCGGGCGACTTTCAGTGGATTTTTGGATCCGTGTGTCACTCGTTGGAACAATATGAGAACTAAAAGTCAAATCAAAAACTTGTCCCTCAAGAGGGAACCTACATGAGGTCGGAAAATCTGCTATGGGAACAAACTCCTACACAAATAATGAATTTTCAGGTTCCCACAACCGGGGAAATCCTAATGATGGCCCTGCGAATTCTCCAACTAGACCCACAACCATTCATTTAATTGTGAGGAGTACATACACGTTATGACTGCATTTTATGAAGCGTTAAATAAACCTCAGAAAAGCATCACTCGCCAAACATATGACATTTGACTAGAAAATGTTGGATAAGCAATTAGAAAGTATATTGATGTAAATAAATTACCCAATATAAGAAGGTACATAAGGAGAAATAACCAAGTGACAAATGCTGAAATTAAAGAAATAAAAAGAACTATAACCAGGATTGGTGTATTAACAGAACATTAAAGGGAACAAGATGTTAAAAATCACTAGTATGAACATGACACAGCACCAGTTACAGAAAGAGAAGACATCACAATTCTATGAGATTACGCCTTTCCAACTCTTCTAAATCTTCAGCATTATCTTCACAGTGATTAATGTATATCTCAGTTTCTTCATCATGATCTGTGGTTTGTGTGCTGTTTGTATTTTTGATCTCTATTACTGGTTCCCTTTCATGTTCTGGGGATTAACCAAATCTGGTTGCAGTTCTTTTTATTTCTTTAATTTTAATAGGTCTTTATACTTCGATACTTTTTCAAATTCCTTGGTTGATATGTTACAGTCCGCTGAGCAAGCCATATAAATTAGTAGGCAGGTTTGTTTTTTTGTTTTTTTCGGTTTTTGACAATTATGTCCGGCCTATTCGCTTCAATTTTCCTTAGTCGTTCACAAGCCTGCAAGAAAACAAGTCCAAAACATATTGAAGCGAATTATTTTACGGAAAAAAAAAACAGTATACAAGAAACCGAGGAAAAAGTTCTGAGATATTTGAGTCAGACAGAAAATATTGAAATGGAGGAACGAGAACAACTCCCAAAATTAAAAACCAACAAAGCAGAACCTCAAAACTATTAAACTCTACAATGCAACACTCGAATTAATTCCTGATGAAGTAGACCCACATATAAGTCTCAATGAAGCAATATATGCATCTGCAATAGCAGTAACTAAAAAAATAAATATCAAATTTAAAAAAGGCAGTTTCACAGACATAAAGATCCACTTTGGAATAGAAAAGTAGAAAAAGAAATTGAATAACTTAGAAGTGAATTATCAGTATTCCATAAACTTGCAAGAGGAACAAATGTAAGGACTAGAAAAGGTAGAAAAGTTAAAAGAAAATACAAAATTAGGAATGAAAATGAAGTCCTATCAGCTAAAGAAAAAAATCAAACAATACAACTAAAGTCTCAAAGAATCAAACGCCATGAAAAAAGATCAGGGTTCTACAGAAGGAACAAGATCTTTTAAACAGATGCGAAGAATTTTTACAAGAAAATAGGCAAACAAAAAATTCAACCCCTACAAAAATTCAAGAGATTATACAGTTCTGGGAAAAAATATGGGCTTGCCCTAAAGAACATAACAAAGAAGGCGATTGGATTACACAAGAGGTAGAATGGATGAAAAATAAACCAGAACATGGGCGGGAATCACCGAAGCGGATTTTGAATGTGCACTGAAAAAAGCCCACAACTGGAAATCATGAAGAATAGATAATATTCCTAACTTTTGGCTCTATTATCTAAATACAGCACACAAAAATTAGTCAAAGAACTTCAAGAAATGGTCAATGATACTATTAAAATTATGCCATGGGTAACAAATTACTCCCGTTCTACCCAAGAATGGTGAAACAAATGTCCCAAAAAACTACAGACCAATTACATGTCTTCCTACTACTTGCAAACTGATGACATCCGACAAAACAGACATATTCCTTCTTAGAAAAAAATAATATAGTACCTCTTGAATAAAGAGGATGAAAACGTGGCTCCTGCGGATGTAAAGACCAATTACTAATTAATAGGCTGATCTTAGAAAACTGCTTCATTATAAAGAAAAATCTCAGTACCGCCTGGATAGATTACCGTAAGGCATTCGATAATGTACCTTATTCCTGGATCTTAAAGTTTTTAATTATATACAAAGTATCACCATCAGTTTCATCAGACAAATGTCGATATGAAAAAGAACACTTCAACTCAATCATATACATGGAGTCTATAAGTCTGTTGAAATAAACATCAACAGAGGAATATTACAAGGTAGCTCTTTGTCTACCTTACTATTTTGTATATCCCTAATAACATTAACCAGCGAATTTAACAGGACGGAAAATGGCTATAAGGTATCTCAAAAGAAAATAAGCCAGCTATTTTATATGGATGACTTTAAGTTGTATGCTAGGAATGACAGTGAGCTGGAAGGTCTCTTGAAAGCAGTAAAATGTTTCAGTGAGGACAGTGGAATGGAATTCGGTTTGGATAAATGTGTTAAAGCCACGAGGATCACTACAACAAGCCTTCTCTATTTGCTTAGACCATGGGATAACAATCAAAGATTTAGAACAAGAAGAAGCTTATAAGTACCTCGGTGTAAATGAGAGTGAAAGAATTCACCATAAAAATTAAAGGAAATTTATAAGTACGATATTCAATCAACAATAATAGCAAATTCGACACAATCAGCTCAACTTGGCTACAACACTGCTTCTACACATTTTCCAGAGAGTGCGACACATCTCAAAAGGTGACTCACTGTCCTTTATCTTCATTCTGAAACGATGCAACTCGAACACACTAAGAATTTGCGAGTACGATATTTAATCGACAATAATAGCAAATTTTCTCAAACATGCATTCGACACTCGGTAGAAATTCTTCATCAGCTCAACTCTGCCACAACGCTGCTTCTATTAAATTTTGTGCGCTAACTTTATCCACACATAACAAACAAACAAGCTCTTTTTCAAACAAAACCATGGCCGGGAAACAATACGACGGGGCGACAAAGCCAATGCATTGGAAAAAAACAAATTCTGATAGAAAACGCTGAACACTACCGACGTTTCTTCCAGGACGTGCTCCGACTCTGACTCGCAATAGAAAAATATACAGCACCCTGAATGACAGCACAAGTACATTTCGTCGAATCACGCATCTCAGCCACACTTCCGGCACCTTTTCTTTTCAGTCAACAAGGACAATATTCAAAACTTCCATGAACTTTTCATATATCCAGAAAATATTTCCTGTCTAGCTGGAGGGGGTATTGTCAGAGTTAACTCCTTAATTGTCCAAATTGTTCACTAGGGGACGCTCTCCCTCCACTATAAATACTGGGCGATTTCTTGCCTCGTTCTCTTTTTCATTTCTTCATTTTCAGCGAACACATCTACAGTATAAGCTCTCGCATAAGATTGTGTCTTCCCATTTGTGGGAGACGCCATGAACATTATGTACACAAACACGTACGTACGAACATTCACCAAAATACAAACTCTTTACGTTCACAGACAGCACAAATGTTAAACTCTACGTCCATTGTAAATTTTGTTGTTTAATACATATATTTGTTGATATATATATCGGTCTTGTGGGTTTTCGTTACACTTCTTTATGGTGGATTCAGTCTCTGAGTCCGCCATGTTCTTGTGGTGGACCTTCTTCCAGCAGGAATAAACTCACGTGTTCCTAATTTAACAATACGTAAACCCACGGTCTGCTACAAAATAACACGAAAACAGAAAGAAAAATATTCAATCATGAAAGAAGGTTGTAAATACAAACAAGAGTTACATGTAGATTCTGTATAAGACCAAAACAGAACCCAAGAACCAACTGATGCAGCAAAAAATATGAAAAAAAGCCAAGTATAAAACACTTGAAGAGATGAAACAACGCTGGCAAGACAAAACTCTGCATGGCCAATATCCAGAACGTGCTAATAAAAAAATCTCATGCTGCTAAAGTTAACACTCATCGATCGTTACGAGCATCTTGGTTAAAGGCTGAAACGGAAGGCTTTATTCTTTCAGCGCAAGACCAGAATCTTTTCACTAGAAACTTTCAAACAAATATCATACATAATTGTGTGAATCCAAAATACATATTCTGTGACAAATATCAAGAAACCATAGGCCATCTAATCTCAGAATGATCTGTACTTGCGCCAAATGAATATAAAAATCATCACGAGAGAGAGATTGGGTGGGGAGAGCCAATAGTTACACTGGACAATGAGGAAACAGTTTGGAAAAGATGTTAATGAACATCATCCAGCACCAGTTACAAAAATAGAAGGCATCACAATTACAGACAGGAAGATTGAAGCAAATAGGCCGGACATGAGTTTCAAAAATCGAAAAGAAAAAAAAAACTTGCCTACTAATTGATATGGCTTGCCCAGCGGACTGTAACATAAAGACCTGGAATTCGAAATAGAAAAAAAATGTGAAAATTGAAAACAAAAATAGTACCAGTCATAGTAGGTAAGCTTGGAATGAGAAAAAAAAATTAACACAACAACACATTGAAAAAATTTCTGCAAATCCCAGCTTAAGAAAAATATAAAAAAATGTCTTGATAAGTACAGCTCACACGCTAAGAAGAACTTTGTCCATGTAACGCTAGTGATGTTATGGAAGTAGGAAAAACAAATCATAAAATGTAGTCATAACAACACACTACTATCTGCCTTAGGTCTCCCCGCAGATTTGGTAGGCAGTCTGACCAGAGCTGAAATCGAAATATAATAATAATAATAATAATAATAATAATAATAATAATAATAATAATAATTCATTTTAATTCTGAATACCGGATTTATTATAAGAAAACAAAAAGAAAACAGCAAAAAATAATAATAATAATGATAGTAAAACAATAATAATAATAATAATAAAACATTAATTAATAATAATATTAATTAATAAGAAAACAATAAGAAATAATAATAATAATAGTAATAATAATAATAATAATAATAATTCTTCATCTATTCTGAAGACTAGATTTATTTATAAGTAAAAAAGAAGAAAACAAGCCAGACTGTATGAAAATCAGATAAGTATCTCAATCTTGCCAGGAAGCTGATGCCGTGTAAGGTCCAGGTATTTATCTAATTTTCACTCGCCTCTGGAGTCCGACGACACAGCCATATCTACGATTACTATTATTATTCGTTGAAGAAGAGGTAGGAGGAGGAGGAAGAGCATAATAATAATAATCAACTATGACACATTAAACTCGTAAGGCTTTAGTAGTTGAAAACGGTCACAATCATACCAGTTGTCATAGGTTCACTTGATACAGTGACTGATAGAATAGAGCTAGACATATATAAAAATAATATTACCAGTGAAACTGAGCAATAGTCATTACAGTCGTTATCGTATCACTGTGAACGGCCCTGAATAACCTGGCAAATGACTAAAGGAATTGGAAATTAGAGGAAGAGTTCGAACCATCCGTTGTTGAGGGCAGCCGGAATACTGAAAAAAAAAAACTGTTAAGGGGACTTACTGTCTCTTGATCTCCAATTAATACTAATGCCAACAATGAGTAATAATAATAATAATAATAACAACAACAATTATATAACACGAGTAGCAGTATAGTAGCAGAACATATTGGTTCAGATAACAGTAGCACTGTCCAGCTTGAGGTTATAAACAATGTTCCTACATTGATATAAAACGCGTAGTAAGAAAGGCAATTGTTTATGAAGTTACTTATATGTTTACAAAGTTTAAGCTTAGATTTTATAAGTGTGGGATCCCGAGGGAGAGGATCAAATTCAACAACTAATTGCTTTAGGTCAAGTCGATAAATTTCCTTCCGAAGGCAATGGTTATAAATGAAGCTTATTGCATGGTCACACACACACACACACACACACACACACACACACACACACACACACACACACACAGATGGAAAATGTATGTGTGTATGTTCTCTATATAGATAGGAAAATGTATGTGTGTATGTTCTCTATATAGATATTTGATTTAGATTAGTGTGGTGCAGGGTCACAGTTGCCAGAACAACCAGGGATGACAAAACAAATTAATTCAGTGAACGTCTGTCAAGGTGAAGAGCTTATGTAACACCGTTTAGCAGAGATCACTCACCACATCTGTCTATTTACTCTGTCTGTGTGTGTGTGTGTGTGTGTGTGTGTGTGTGTGTGTGTGTGTGTGTGTGTGTGTGTGTGAGGGAGAGGGAGAGAGATGAATAGGGTGAGATAGGTACGAAAAGACGGAGGCAGAAGCGAAGATAGATAGAAAGAAAGACATAAAAAATCTAAAGTAGATAGAAAAACATACCGAGGGAAATAGATAAAAATAGCTTGGTACGTAGAAGTGAAGAGTTTGATATGTAGATGTAAAAAAAATAAAACAAAACCATACAGGATAAGATAGATGGAAGCAGAGAAGTCAATTCATTGATAGATGAAAAATAGGATGGGAGATATGAAAATGTTTAGTTTCGAACGCAGAAACACACCCACATGCGTAGGCACACATACACACACCGATAGAAAAAGACTGAAGTAGATAAATATTTTAACATAGAATTACACATATTATTATGTGAATAGATAAAGATAGATATGAATAGACTGAGATAAATAAGGAATGAACAGAATGAGATAGATAGATAGATAGATAGATAGATAGATAGATAGATAGATAGATAGATAGATAGATAATCAACAGAATAATAAATAGATTGATAGATACATAGATAGATAATCAACAGAATAATAGATAGATAGATAGATAGATAGATAGATAGATAGATAGATAGATAGATAACGAACAGAATGATATAATGAACGGAATATGATACATAAATAGATAGATAATGAACAGAATCATAGAATCATAATGAACAGAACGATAGATATAGATAGATAATGAATAGAATAATAGATAGATTGATAGATAATGAAAAGAATAGCAGATCGATAGATAGATAATAATGGGTAGATAGATTGATAGATGGGTAATGAACAGATTGATTGATAGATTGATAGATAAGGAATGGAATAATAAATAGATTGGTAGATGGTTAGATAAGGAACAGAATAATAGATAGATGGATTGGTAGATAGATAATGAACAGAATGAGATAGATAATGAACGATACATTGATAGATGATGAACATAATAATAGACAGATTGATCGATAATGAATAGATAGATATATAATAAAAATAACAAAAGTTAGGTAATGAACAGAAGAATTGATAAATAAAGAACAAAATCATAGACAATGAGCAGAATGATATATATATATATATATATATATATATGTGTGTGTGTGTGTGTGTGTTGTAAGTAGGGGTAATATGCTAAGTCGTCCACCAGTAGCAGTGGTTTGCATACTTCACGCCGCTGGCGAGTATTGTATTTCGTTGATATTATAAAGATTAGCATTTTCATTTCCAACCTCCATTTGGTTATTTCTTATTCACTACCTTCTTCTAGGTTACATAACAATATATATATATATATATATATATATATATATATATATATATATATATATTAGGAATTATGTATAATGTCCAACGTCGATATCACGACTCGGAGTTTCATGCAAACGTGCAATCTTCAGGTGCGGAATACAGACTGACTGTTAGGGCGTTACGAAATTCGCGTTCTCGTGGTAATGATTTAAAATTGTTTGATAATTCTTGTTTATTTTATTATTATTGCCCATTATATTATAATTAATTATAAATTATAAATAATTAATTATGATATTAGAGGCAACGCCCTAAAAGTCAGTCTATATTCTGCACCTGAAGATTGCACGTTTGCATGAAACTCCGAGTCGTGGTATCGATGTTGGATATTATGTATAACCAGTAATATATACTTAATAGATCTGTTATTTAACAATGACCACTGTTTTTATAACAGCAGATATAGAAATATATATATGTACGTGCAAATATATGTGAGTATATGTATGTTTTTATCATACCCAAATATATATATATATATATATATATATATATATATAAAAAATGAACAGAATGATAAATAGATAGTGAGCAGAATAACAGATAGGTTGATAGATGGATAATGAACAGAATGATAGATTGATAGATAATGGACGGAGTTACAGATAGATAATACTCATAATAATAGAAAGATTGATAGAAAACGAACAGAATAATAAACAGATTAATAGATAATGAACATAATAATAAATTAATTGATAGATAATGAACAAAATAATAAATTAATTGATAGATAATGAACATAATAATAAATTAATTGATAGATAGATACTCAACAGAATAATAGATAGATTAATAGATAGGTAGATAATGGACAGAATAATAGATAGATGGATTGATAGATAATCAACAGAATAATAGATAGATAGATAGATAGATAGATAGATAGATAGATAGATAGATAATGAACAGAATGATACATAGATAATGAACAGAATAACAGATAGATTGATATATAAATAGATAATGAACAGAATGATAGATTGAAAGATAATGAACAGAATAATAGGCTGATAGATAATTAACAGAATAACAATGATAGATAATGAACAGAATAATAGATTGATAGATTGTAAGAGATACAGGAGTGAATACATCGAGATTTATGCAAAAAGACAGATATGAAAAGGCTTAGATGTATGTATGTATGTATGCATGTATGTATGTGCGCTTGTATCTATGCACCTCCGTGGTTAAGTGGTTAGAACATTCGCGTTTCAACCATAAGGCCCAGGTTCGAATCTCATCATGGTCTACTAGTCATGCGATCCCATCGTTGGAAAATGCTTGAACACGATACCACTTATTGACCCAAGCTTTGTAGGTGAAATTGGGTAGGTGGAACACTTTCGAAGCTGTTGATGGTTGTACTAGCAAGAAATCACAAGTCATCGTGACTGAGGTTTTGGGCGTTATTCAAGCTGCTGATCATAACAAATTTACGCACCCTCCCCCAGAAATTGTAATTAAGGTTTGCTCAGCATAGTTGCAGCATAAACCACAGACAGCCTTCCCCAGAACTGTTATTCGGGTAACAAACTCCCAAGTAAGTGCTTCCCTGACAACTACAATCTTGGTCTCTTTAAGTCTAGAGTCAATCAATATCTATCCTACTCGTCTTCATGATACACTCTTAGTTCCCCTCCCCTTCCTTATAACAATCTCACTCATTAACCCTCTACCTTGTGTGGCCCTTGGGCCTTGTATTGGGTGAACTATCAGTAAAAACAAAAACAAAAAAAACATATATGGCTGAACAGGCTTCTTGAACATAAATTGGCTGGTCACTCTAGCAGACGGGTGTATTCGGAAAACGAGAGTAGTTGGGTATTATGTATGGAGATATAAATAAAATAGAATAGAATAGAATAGAATAGATAGATAGATAGATATTTTTAATTACTTCACTTCAAGCTAAGCAGGAGTATCACTAATACGCAGGGGTTTACAAAGAGTGAAAATGAAAGAAAATATTGGGTATGCTGGGATTGAGGAAAGGATAAAGGATGAACGGGGTTCAAGTCAAAAGAAGATGGCGGTTGACGTTGCATTTAAATTTTTGAAGATTGTAGTTATCAAGGAAGCAAGTAAGAGAAAGTGTATCTCATTGTTAGGAAGTGCGAGAAAAGAAGCTGTTGGAGTAGAAGTTGCGGTTACATTTAATTATTCCAACAGTAAAAGGGTGGGACCTAGATTCCAATCTAGTAACACCCTTAAATTCATGCAGTCAGGGCGCCAGGGAAAAAAGCTCGTCATAACAGATGTCATGAAAATATTTGTATAATAGACAAAGGGAAGCCACGATACATCTGTGAGAAAGTGAGTGAAGTCGGGATACCAAGTCTGGATCTATTACACTGCAGATTTTGGATTTTGTGAAGAACCTCGAGATGGACAGCAGGGGCACCAGACCAGATATGGCAACAGTATTCAATGCACGTATGAATGATAGATTTGTAGATGTGTAAGATGAACTCTGACGCCAAAAAACCTTCTGGCACGACACAATGAACCAAATTTCCTTGCAGTAGATGCAGTTACTGATTCAATGTTCCAACTCAAGTCAGTTGAAAACGTGAGGCCAAGAAGGCGTAGTGATGGCAGGCAGGGATGTTTCTCTATGGTTTTTCTCTATGATGCTGCAGTTAACCACTGATTGGAGGTCCTTTTCAAGAGCATCGGCTAGGTTATCTTTGTCAGTTCTGACGGGTTTGCTATTGAGACAGGAGTAAATGGTAGTGTCATCTTCATAAATGCCTACTTGGGAACTGATGACATCGGGGAGATCATTGACGAAGATCAGAAACCGCGTAGCACCCAGTATAGAGCCTTTGGGGACACCCGCGTTTCTGCGAAAGGATCTGGAAGAAAACCCGTTCAGGACGACCTTCATTTCACGATTTAATAGGGATGATTGGATTAAATCAAACATCGTCCTTTAATATCGTAGCCCTGAAGCTTACGTAGAAGACCAACATGCCAAATCCTGTCAAATGCATTTGAGATATCTAGAGTCACAGCACGAACTTCGCCGTTATTATCAAGAGCTTGATATACATATTTAGTGATGGCCTTAAGCACATCAGCAGTAGACCGGGCAAAACAGAATCCATATCGTTTGTCAGAGAGTAGGTATGTGCACGTACACAGATAGATATGAACATAGATAGATAGATAGATAGATAGATAGATAGATAGATAGATAGATAGATGTTAACATAGACAGGTAGATAAATAGATAGATATATATGAAAAGATTGTCATAAATAGTAGGTACCACCAAAGGAAACGCGATACCTCAGGTTTAAAATGCATTTTAAAAATGAAAAATCTTTCTTGAAGCTTTCATTTTAATTTTAATTTCACGCTAATAGATTAAATTTAATATTTCCGATAAGGAAAATACTTTACTGTATTTCAAACTGAATTTAAATTCATTGAAATTATATTTTAAATCACTAAAATCGGCCGTATTAACAAATCTGTCACCATAACATAATTCTCTTTATTAAAAAATCTTTCAAAAGTAAAATATACTTTGCTGAAACTTTATTTGAAGAATATTAACTAATTTAAAACAAATATTACTTTTACTTTAAAATATTACAGAAAGTCATTTTTAACACGAAGGTGGGTATTGAGGTGTTGACAAATTTATCAATAGCTTATTTGGCGAATTAAATTAAAAGGATCATAACTGTAAAAATTACTTGACAGATATAACACGAACGCCTTTTTTATAACTTTTTAACTACACACTAATCTTAAAAATTTAGGAAAATATTTTAAGTACGAATCTATTATTTTATTGAATTTTAGGTACTTTCGCTTTACTCATGAAGACGCTTGTTGGGAAAAAGTTAGAAATTTGCTATTAAATTTTAAATTTACTATCGTTACCGCTCCTCTTATTTTGTGTATGGACGTCTATACTTACAAAAACATGTACGTTTTTACACACAAAAAATTCCAAATTCTTTTTAAAATACTAGCGTCACCGAATTATAGTAATCTTTTCCATTTACGATTAGTAAATATTTTTTTTTTTACTTAATAACAATATCACTTAACCAGTCAAATTAATACAAAATTTTTAAAGATTAAAAACTTTATAAATTATTATAATTAAAATTTTAAAAAAATATGAAAACAATCCTTTTAAAAATAATTATTCATTGATTTTTTTTCTTAAGGCAATAATGTCCCTATCTTATTCATAAAAGTAATTAAAAGCTTTTCTAATTAAATAAGGTCTTATTTTTATAGCATTTTTTTTAGTTTACGATTCAGTGCAGTTTTCTGTAACTGGGAGCCTTGTTTGATGTTTTAAATACTTTAACGACTTGTCCATTTAACTCAAATAAACATTAAGCGCTATAAAAATGAGTTTTTCAAAATTTTCATAAAATTAAATAAGTGGGATAACAGATGTAAAAAAATATTTTTTTACCAAGATTCTTTAAAAAAATGAAACATTTTAAAAATAATTTAATTCATTTGTGAGTCCTGAAAGTTTCGTTAAAACCCGACAAATATATAATTTTTACAAGAATTTCCAAATCAATGAGTTTTTCACAACAAAAAGATGCTCAAATTTATTGTATTAATTTATGATTCCCCTTTGACGCACGAAAAACAGTTTTTAACTAAAATGTCGAAGATTCTAAAAATGATGAAAAAATATAATTTATTAATACAAAAATCCTTTGGTCTTTCCTCTTAATAATAACAAAGATGACCACAAAACTTAGTTTTTATTAAGTTTGGGGCTTTTTTCATCATGTATGCACATTTTTTAGCGAATCTTTGGATATAGATAGATAGATAGAGATAGATATGAACATATGTCCCCTATGTTGAGAGAATAAAGAAAAAATATAACAGTATAGTTCGTCGGGCGCCTCGTTATGGTTTAATAGTCAATAAGCCGGAGTTATAAACTTATTGGTTTATGGGTTCGATCCTCAGTGAGTCCGCCTTCTACTTGTAAGCCTTGTGAGAAACAAACCTAAGCTTAGTAAACAACAACGGCATAGCTTATCATAGTCTCCGATTAAATGTTTCAAACACTATACAGAGGATGGGTGACGATAGTCACTAAGGTGGGGGGACGTTGAGCAAAAGTGAGACTTATCAAGAGGAGGAGGAGGAGGAGAAGGAGGAGGACGTTCACACCCGCGCACGTGTTTCTATGTTTCCCTTCAGTGATTTAACCTTCACCTAATACAATCGGGTGCAGATGGTGTCGGTAAACAACAAGACCTTGTACTACTCTTGCCTCATAGTAACGTTACCAGGCTGAGAGAGAAATGGTGGAGATGGGGGAAGATGCTTCAACGAGGTTTATCAACATTGGGGGCGGGGGCGTGTGTGTTTGTGTTTGTGTTTGTGTGTTTTTGTATTTTTTTCCTGTTTATTTGTCAAGTTTCTTTTGCTTGCTTTCTCGTTCCTAATTTGCATAAAATGAAGATATTGTCTTCTTCTATGTGTCTTGGCCCTTCAGGACGTTGGCGAGCATGGCTATGCACAATTTCCTTTCCTTTGTAGTTCTTAAATAAATTTTGTCTTTTTGCTATCTCTCTTAAAACCCTGTTCAACCATCCATTTACCAAAGCTCGCTAGGCATATTATGCGTTATTTTTCTCTCTCCCTTTTGTCTTCAATCTGTCCTGTGAGTATCAAATTTTCCAAGCCCTACCCCCCATTCCTAATTATGCAGAAATTTCAACTGTTTCTATTTGATATTAAGCGTCAGTTTCCTTTTTGTTTCAATTTTATCTAAAACTTCATCACTGCTCACATGTTCAGCCTATGATATTCGCAACATCCTTCTGTTGGACCACTTTTCAGTTGCTTCATATCTCTTCTTCATCCATGAGGAGATTGTCCAATATTCACTGCCATGTAAGAGGATTGATATTACGTCACAGTTCAGTACTTATTTCTTTGTTTCCAACGATATATTTTTCGGTTGTACGCTGCCCATCTAAAATGGAGGCCGGGTGGAAAGGGTGATATTCACTTATCAAGGATTAGAAATTTCTTACGAGATATCTCGTCACTTGCTTCTTTGTGACGTCATACTGCCAAAATATCTCGACAGCCACATGACAACAGATTTGACAGGTCTCCTAACAATTTATGCTGTAATGTAAAGGAAACTATTTAGGGTTTGTTACGACATCGCGGAAACTTAATACTAAGTATTTAGTAACGAAAGCCATAAATAAGTCCACCTTGTGAATTTAAAGAAAGCTCATCATATTTTGAAAATGTCGGTGTCCACTTTACAGCTTTGTGCATATACTTCTGAAAAACATCGATATTTTGCTCTTTGTCGTCTTACTCTATATTGCCAGTTCTTTCTCTTCTGTGTACCGTCTTCTTTCAGGACGTTGGCAATCATGGCTCTCCACATTTTCCTGTCCTTTGTAGTTTTTAATGAATTTTGTTATCTTATCTCTCTTAAACCCTGTTCGGTCATCCATTTACTTTAACTCGCTAGGTAAGTTATGCGTTATTTTCGTCTGTCTTCCTTGTCGTCTATGGGTATCAAAATTTTCAAGCCATCTTTCTTTATTTGTGTGCCCTAGATGCCTCTACCGTCTCTTCCTGATTTTAAGTTTAAATGTTCTTTTTGTTTCCATTTTCTCTAAAAATTTGTTGTTGGTGATTTATGATATTCTCGGTATCCTTCGGTAGAATCACATTTCTGTTGCTCCAAGTCTCATCTTCATCTATAAGGAGATTGTCCAACATTTACTGCCATGTAAGAGGATTGATATTACGTGACAGTTTAGTACTAATTTCTTTGTTTCTAACGATACTTTTTTTTTTGTTTCTTAATAGTTTTTGGAAGGCATCTTTCCCTATCACAATGCGCCTCCCATCCTCTGTCAAAACATTTCCTTTTCGTGATTTCATTTTATTATTTTGAAACAAAATTTCTCAACGTATTTCGTTTTTAATTTTCTTCTCAACTTTTCAATCAACTTTCCTGAGAATTTCAACAATTATCATCTAATTAGTAGTCTTTTTCCTTTTCTTTTTTCTTTCTTTCTCCTTTTTTTGTTTGATTAACTCCATGAGGTCCCGGTGTCACAATGGTCCGCTCATAAAATATAGGAAAAATTCTCTTTTGAAACAACTTTTGTACATTAGCATTCTTTTCAGAGTCGAAAATATTGTTTTTGTTATCGATTTAGAAGAGGCGTTGTTTTTATATTGATAGAGTATTCAATCGATCCGTAACTTTATCAGTGTTTAAACGAACTGTTTTGTGCACTTAAACATTGTTGGGCGGTTGCAAAAAGATTTCCTTTAAATAAAGAACAAATGGATATATACATTTTTAATTAAAGAACAAAAATTTATATAAATTAATTATCTGTTTATTCTTCATTTAAGATAAATAATTATTAATCTCAAATATTTGTGCATGTACTTCCTAAAAACCGCATACAGAAAAAAGTATTTGTTATTTATAAGGGTCAATTTGAAAGTGTGGTAACATGATTGAGATCTGCATATTTTTTCATATACAGATATCAATGATATTACCACACTTTCAAATTGACATTTGTAAATAAAAATAAAGTTCAATAACTCTGTAAAAGTCAGGGATCGATTCAACACTATAGCGATATTATGAACAAGACCATCTTTTAAAATGATTAAAAAATTCATATTTTTCGATTTTTACTAGAGTCGTGGCATAAGAAAAGTCTAAAGAAGGTTAATGTACAAAAATTATTTTTTAAAAAAATCATGTAAGTAAGGCCGATGACACGCATTTCTGTCAAGAAATACAGTATTTGTGTCGTCTGCCTGGAATCAGTCACACACACACACACACACACACACACACACACACACACGCGTACACACACACGCGCGCGCGTACACGTACACACAGCTACCAATTGCCTGTCTGATAATTTCCAGAAGACAATAGAACTATGAACAGCAAGGGAGAGGAACAAGTGGAAAAGGTGTGGAGGAGGAAAATCAGAGGATAAGAAAAGTAGTAGGAAAAAAGTGTGGTATCTGTTCTTTACGCCTCTGTACCGTGTTTCTATCTTCGAGCAGTTCACGTAAAACCTTTGAATGATGCCTGGTCCAGGGGACTCCAATCCTACAGCAGCCCTTCCTCATTGTACTAAAAGACACCGACGCCAGTATGACAGTGGCCGCGTGGAGTGAACAGTTCTTGTCCGTAACTCATATGTATTCGTACGTACAGATTTAAAACGAACGTGGTTATTGCATGAGCAGTAAGAAGAAGAGGTAAGAAGTGCCGTTTATAAGGATATCTAGGATAGACAAGGGTTAACCTTAAACTTGAAGAGGTTAAGATTTTAGTGATAGGAAAAGGAACATCTCGGTAGTTTGTTCCAGAAAGCAGCGATTCTTGGGAAGAAATACGAAGGGAATGGGGATGCTTCGTCCCAGGTTAGAATTGGTGGAACTAATGGATGTAGCTCATCAGAACATATGCTATGAAAATAGCGATAGATTAGCGGAGGATTGTGACCTATCGTCTATGGGAAAAGGGGTTGTAGGGTGGAAAATAATTCACCACATTGAAGGCCGCGAAGCTTCTGAACTCTATCAAGACTGGAAAGTGATGACTAGGCATTTCTAACCCAAATACAGGCAGAAGTACTCCATTTATTGTCATATCTGACTCTTGTAAAGATAGAGCATGGAAAGAGGAGTCAGATACTTTCTGTCTGAAGCAGTACAAGGAACCGACCATTTTCCATTATCTTTAACAATAGATCGTATAGATGTGTTCCACTTGCGATATAGTGTGAACTTGAGTCCCACTAAGCGTTCAAGTCAAGGGGCCTCCTCGAGAGAATAAGCGTTCATTTTACCATTAAAATATTTATAGAAAGAGCACATGGAACCTACGTTATAGCAGTGGGGAAAGTGATTGAAGCGAAGATGCCAGATGAAGACCAATAACATTGCAGATTCTTCTTTGGATTTTATGAAGAATCTCTAAAAGCATCGGACCAGCAGTATTCAATGCATAGACGAATTGTAGACTTACAAATGTGTAAGATAGATTTTGGCACGACACAGTAAACCAACTTTCCGTTTCTTCTTTTCGAGGGAAATTCTTGTTGATAGATTAAAAGAAAATCAGAAAAAATTGAAATGGTGTTCATATGTTTTAAATCGATAATGATCAAGCTCAAAAGTGGCATCAATACTGGTTAGTGGGGAGAAGAACATTTAGTGAATGTTTTCCAATCAGTTACTATCGATCTTTTTGCCCTGAAGAAAGATCTGGAATAAATTCAGTTCGAGGGTCATCTAGTCTTATTTTTATTTATTTATTTTTATTTTTATTTATTTATTTATTTTTTTGACATTTCCACTATTCAATGATATCCACGGGTATATGACCCCCATTTGCGCAGGAAATATTGTGAACAAACTGTTGTATGTTACATCAAATGTTGGATTTTCCTCGATGTTTCCTATTTGGCCTCAGTTCAAAGTGTAGAGGACCGGGGGTTTACGTGTTGTTAAATTAGGAACACGTGCATTTATTTCCTGCTAGGAGGTCCAACTACAAGAATATGGCGGACTCGAGTCCAACCGAAGATGTAAAGAAAACAAACAAGACCGATATATATATATATAAACAAATATGTATTAAACAACAAATTTACAAGTGACAAAGACATCAACATTTGTGCTTGTGTGTGAACGTAAATAGTTTGTATTTTGGTGAATGTTCGTACGCTATCTTCTGCGAGAGCTTACATTGTAGATGTGGTGTTCGCTGAAATGAAGAAATGAAAAACAGAACGAGGTAAGAAGTCGCCCAGTATTTTTAGTGTAAGGAGAGCGTGCCCTAGTGAATAATTAGAAAATTAAGGAGGAGTTAACTTCGATAAAATAAGTTTCTTTTCAGACATTTCACTGAGCAACAAAAAAAAAGTTGTGTATATTTTTCCAAATGATTTACAACAATTTTTCACCGCTGAATCCGAAAATAACACCTGTTTTTCTCAATCAGGTCATGTTTTTGTGCTCACTTGAGTTTTTAAAAATCAGATCTTCTGACTAAATAGATTACACTTTTGTGACATTATCGATTGAATTTTTTTAACATTTCTCATACGAAATAAGTTTTTCTAACACAATTTATTAATTAAACGTTACAAACATCGATTACAATGAATTGAATAGTATACATTGATAAATGTAAGTACATGTAAATTCCAAGTTACGTCATCATTGTTCAAAATTCAGGACTTGAAATTCCGTTTATTCGAACACTTAGAATGATCATCAGCAGGAGTGTCTCTCTTCAAATTCTAGCAGTAATCAGTCATCTTGACTGTATCCCAGCGTCACTGGTGGGATGCCTCCCACTTTCATCGCTCATTGATCCCAGATTCTCAGGAAACCCATCCATATATGAGAATAAATGATGTATTTTGATGCTCATGCTGTATCCGAGGTTTCTGAAAGCAGTCAGCATATTGATGACAAGTTCTGCGTGATTCCTGAACTTGTTGTTGCCAAAAAAAAAAAAGAAACTTCTTCACGACCAGAACAAAAGCTTTCCATGCTTCCACTTCGTACACTGAATTTTCAAACTCTGGATCTCTAATAAGCTGACGGATTTGAGGACCATCAAAGATGCCAGCCTTCAACTTCTTCATCGCCAATCCTGAAAAAGCTTGGCACAAGTAAGTGAAGCAGACACCATCTTTGTCCAGAGCTTTGATGAAATGTTTGATCAAGCTGAGCGTGATGTGCATCAGTGGGAAAAGTATCCTGTCTCTGTCCATCAGAAGCTTATTGATGACGTAAGTCATCAATTCTTCCCAAACAGGCCAGTCCTTTTTCTTGTAATTCTGAGCAATGTTTCTAATATCGCACATGCACAGAAAGCATGGACACTTGGTGAAACTGGACTGTTGTCCCTACAAAAAGTTCACCATCTTCAGGTCAACGCAAATAAACCACTCATGCTGATCATAATGGATTCGATACAATAATATAAAATGTTGCAGGACTGCTCGTATTTTGGCCTTTTAAAACAATCCCACGACATTCATTAAAAGAATAATATCATGTGTAGAAACACAATATAATATTAAGAAATAACATTAATTTTATATAAAAAGAATTCAAGCTGGACTATACAGTTGGTTGAAATGTATTGAATAAGTAATGTCTTTTTTTCTGGTTGTTAAAACTTTTAACAACCAGAAAAAAAGACATTTAACTTAAAAGAGTTCTGTTGTATAGTACAAACTGTGTTGCGTACGTATGTGAGAAAGGTGAAATGTCGTTACTAGTATGTTTGGATAGTAATGGATATAAAGGAGATAGATAGAATGAAGCTCTTACCGTAGACGACGGTGCCGAATGTCTGCAGGCGGTCCCTTTGAGGTTTGATCAGTGCTGCTGAGTCGTTTCTTGATAGTGTGTGTGGAAGCGAATGAAATCTTGAATATCAGCACTTAGAGGGACATGGTCTTTAGTGGAATCTGAAAAACTCTGTTGTTGAGGTCAAACATCGGGATTTTTATACCGTTATTCCTGAGAAATTAGCTCCTGAATTACATAATTTTACTTATACTTAATTGACCAGAAAAAGTCGCGTGGTATGCTTACTACTACGTTCGCGGGATATTTCGACGATATACCTAAATTATAATGACTAATAAAACAACCTTACTGATTTGTATTCTATGGTTTTGCATTGTATAGTTTAATTGGTGTGTTTTGAGATGTAAGCACGTGTTATTGGTTTATAAATATTTTGGAGTCGTGTTTTAATATTTATGTAGCTATTTTTGGCTGAAAATACATCTGATGGGTTAAAATTAATAAGTTTATAAGTGACATAATAATTAGTTTTATTGCATGAAATATATTACATATTTAGATATTTAATGGACACGACAATGTAAACAAAAACGTAAAAAAACAGCATGCGGCCATAGCTCAAAAAAGTTAACCTGATTGAGCAAAACCAATGTGATTTTTGGATTCAGCACATCAAAATTGTCCATAACGAGCTAAAAAATATTAGACAATAAATTTTCTGTTGACCAGTGATTTATAGAAATGCTATCAAGCATTGTATATTATCTATGTATTTATTTGTCATAATATTTGAGGTCAATACCATCTTAAATCGCAAAAGCAAACAATATATAATTCCAATAAAAACATTCCATATCCCTGAAGCTCATTTTACAGCCATTATGTAGTATCCACTTCTGCTATGACAGTTTCATTGTTTGGCAAGACTCAAATCTACAGTTATCTTGAGATTCTTTCCTTTTGTTTTTTCCTATCACGGTTTGTTTACAGACATGACAATAATTGATAACGTTTGTTTTGTTTGAATTCCAACACTAAGTAGCAGGGGGAGGTGGTTAAGAAGTACCATCAAGTATGCTATGTTCTTTATTTTTTATTTTAATTTATTTTGTCATAATATTTGAGGTCAATACCCTCTTAAATCGCAAAAGCAAACAATATATAATTCCAATAAAAACATTCCATATCCCTGAAGCTCATTTTACAGCCGTAACGTCGTATCCACTTCTGCTATGACAGTTTCATCATTTGACAGGGCTCAAATCTACAGTTATCTTGACATTAAGTTGTTTTTCCCATCAATTTGTTTACAGACATGACAATTAAGTATTTCCGCCATTAATTTTCGATTTGTTTGTTTTTTTAAATGTTTTAATTGCTTTTTATCATAAGTTTATTTGTTGTCTCTGATCTGCAGTCTCTGTTTTATTTCTTCTACTAAAACGTCCGAAACAATTTTGCTTCTTTTTATTTTTTTTTTTTTTTTTTCCCATGAACAACAGTTTGAAAAATTGGGTGTATATTAAGTCACTCCAAAATCATGCACACTTTCGACACGTAAAATAAAACCCCGATAGGCCCTGTTTTAAAATTTTATCTAAAACCGGGAAATTATCGGATTTCATTGAAATTTTCAGCTTTTAGTCATTCATGAATGATATTCATATTGAAATTTTAAAAAGAGTATTTTTCCGGTCAGTGATAAACAAATTTAATTAATTCATGGTTAATTCCTACAAGTGAATTTGGGATATTCCTAATTAGTACTTTTTTATATAGTTAAATCTACGGAGGTGTTATGCCATTTAAAAAAAAATAATATCGACTTTGAACACATAAAACATATGGACCGAAATTCTAAGTAAAGAAGCATTTTGCTTTTATTTTTTCATGAACTAGGAAAAAGTCAAATATGTACCTGAAAACAGGTTATGTTATTTGTTATAAATGATAAAAAAGACAAATTAAAAACGGTTGAATCAGCAATGTTGTATCAGGTGGCAAGAATACGACCTTTACATTCGGTTGTTCCAAACCTGGATGACTAGTTGCATTGTCTATAAATAAAAGGACTTTAAACTTTAAACCTTTATCTTCCATATATCTTCTTACTTCAGGAGCAAGTTAAACCATTCAGTAAATATTTCTGCCTTCATCCATGATATTTTATTGGCTCTCCAATGAGCTGGTAATTTACTTAAGTCTACGCCTTTCATTGCACGCGTGTGAACTGATAGATTAATTAATAACGGTTTTAACAAACTATCTCCTGAAGCGTTGCTACATAACAAGAAAGTTACATGGTTTTAGCTGCCTTAAAACCACTGGAACTTTTCTCTGGCACCTGTGATATTCGTTTTAGTGGTAAGGCGTACAGTTATAACACATGTTATTTGGATGTAGAATGAAGAATAAAAAGTTGAATAAGGAATGAACCTTTTTTTTTTAAATTAAACGAGGATCGTATCGGATCTGACTACCTCTCTTTCTCTCTCTCTCTCTCTCTCTCTCTCTTTTGTGGATAGCTAGATGCTTTTTACACGTCTCCATGTTCAAAATCATATAAACCAAATTTGTATTTGAGTCTCATGACGAAATGGCGTGCTTTTCCCTCATTCGATCACGTATAACATTGATCTGCACGGTTGCCAAATTGGGCTACTTTTGAATATCTAGTACTACCATACTTTGAATTGATCTTTCGCTAATGAGAAACCAAAGTTATCTCAGCTTATATTAAAAGTATTCTATGTAGCTAAATTCAGAATTTAATAGCGGTTTTTAAAGGTAGTTCCATCTGTTAACGTGTTCCTTTGAACACACCTGTATGACCTCCTGTGATGAATCTATGTTACGGAATAAATTACAGTGTACCTAGAGTAGTAACGAATTGTATCAATATGGCGGCCTAAAAGTTGACACTAATCTATTAAAGTGACAGTCATGGAGTGATTTAATACGGCATCCTGAAGCTCTTTTCCGAATAGCACCCCACCCAATCGCATTTCAAACAAAGGCTCCGAGAATTTCTTGAGCTTAATATGATGCTATCTTTTTCAATTACCCAAATGAAAAATATGATGTGTTCCCTTTCTTATAAACGATGGATATCGATAAATATTAACGATCAATTAGTGCAAAACTCATTAGCGTATTTAATGGCATATAAGACATTCCTATGTTTACATTTAATATAACAGTATTATAGAATGCGCGGATAGTGTAAATGTCATCGACTCCGAAAGTGGAATCGACGAGTTCAAATTTCGCGCAAGTCTGTTGTGGTTATTTTCGTACAAAAGGCATGAATCTGTCTCTTCCTGCCTCCAACTAGGAGTTAAAAAGCAAGGTAGACTGGTCACTCAAGCCTCGGGTGGCAACCAGTCTGAGAAAAGGAAATTTTTAAGTTCCAAATTACGAAGAATGCAACGGGAAACCACTTCCATAGTTTCCCCAAGAATGCATAGTAATCGACATAAAAAAAGAAACCAGTGGATGATCATGATCGCCTACGTCCTGAAGGGACAGGGCGTTAAAAAATTAAAAGTATTATGGTATGAGGCTGATAGTATATGATGTATGGGTAAACATTAACCTACTAGTTACATCAACTTCAAATATAAAAGATATTTTTAGTTATTTTATTTATTTATTTTTGTTAATTTATGATATAAACACTTTCCAGAAAACACTCACAACAAAACCCCAAAGCAGGGCCTATGAGTTCTGTGTGCAAGAAATAAATTATAGCCAGAAACGAGGGTTCAAAATAGCCTGGGAATTTTCTGTAATCTCATAAAAATGTATATATCTTTAAAGCTAAACATTCGCATTTTATGTGACCTTTACAGCTCATGGCATAAAAACGTAGCACACTAAAACAGTATGGAGAGAAGGCGACTCACCGAAAGAGATCTTGTAGCCACCACCTTTCAAAGGTTCTGCTTCTATGTTTCATAATCTAATGGTCGGTGGGCCTAAAGCATCTCCTGTCAAAAGCATTTATCTCAATTATTACTGCAGAAGTAAAACACAGACTGTTTCAGCAAAGCCCAGAATATTGTCTGGTTCTATGTCAGTATTTATTCTCAAGGTAATTAGGACATATTATTATTATCGTCACACGTTTTGTATTCTTCTTTTATGGCAGTTTCTTCTTTGCGGTTCAGAACAAGAACTTAACGATCAAAGATCGAATTTAAGTCGATTTCGTTTCATTCACTTTCGCACAAATACCACTGGGAAAGATATGAAGCTGTCTTTTCTCCTCAGCGCCCGCTACGTTAAATAACAGATAAGATTGGTACTTCTAGCCGTGTTTGGTAAACAGTCTAGGAGAAGGACAACTTTGAATTCAAAACCCAGGCACCTAAAATAGAAACGGTTAGACATGGGTGCTGATACTATTTGTAAAACAACGAAATTTCAACATCTATGAATAATCCCAGAATGTTGTTTACACCAACGATATTTGGAACCAAGAAATGTGTCATTTGTTTTCTTCTCCTAAGTGCTGTGTTCTTTCAGGACGTAAGTGATCATGGCTTTCCTCAACGTCCTATCTGTTTTTGGCTCTAAATAATATTTGTCTCGTTACTATCACTACCAATTCCTGTTCCAGCATCCATTTACACAAGCTCGTTAAGTAGGTTACTATCTGTTTCACTCTGTTCTCCTTGCCTCAAGTATGTCATGAGAGTGTCAAATATTCCAAACCTTCTTTCCTCATTATGTGTTTCAGAAATTTCAACTGTTTCTTTCTGATTCTTTTGTTCTTTTTTTTTTTTAAATTCCGTCTTTCTTAAAACATCCCCGTTGGTCAAATACTCCGTCCATGGTATTCTCAGCATCCTTCTGTGGAACCACATCTCTGTTGCCTCAAGTCTTCCCTTCATCTGTGAGAAGATTGTTCAGGATTCACTGCTATATAATGGGATTGATATTACAGTTGGGCACTCTTGTATTTATCTTCAACGCAAATATCGTTTACATTAGAAGCTAACTTTATTTTTTTCAGCTTTTCTGAACCTGGTGATATTCGAGTAATCCAAAACCACGACCGGAGAACAAACAATCTGTAGCCGTATAGAGAACGAATACATTATATATATTGAAAAATAGAAACAATAGTAAGACAAAGGTGCATCATCTCACCAGATCGCTTTTACTTATAGAACGAGACGATCCTAAGAGAAAATCTATTATCGGCAGACACAATAACATAAGTTATATGGAAGATACTATCTTGCTGGTAGACTTAAAAAGACTGAAGCTACATAGTTTTCACTTTCCAAGCTTGATACTGTTCAAAAGGGTCTACGCGGCCTTGTAGGCGATGAATTATTTTTCACCCTACAACCCCTTTCCCACATACGAAATGTTGCCTCTCGCAACTTTATCGTTATTTCCATAGAAAACGTTCGGACGAGCTACATTCCTTAGTTTCACCAGTTCAGACCTTTACTACAGCCAAGACTCGAGCAGCAGCTTCTCACGTATCACTATTTTGTGGAATCGACTCTCAAGAGGATGCTTTCCCGATCACTAGAATCTTAACTCGTGCAGCTCTGGGGTTAACCGTTATCTTTCCCACATATTCTCATAAAACTGCGCCACATACCTTTTACTCTTACCGCTCATACAATAACCCTTCAGTAACCTTCAACTTCGAATGGCTCTTGAGCCTTGTATAGGGAGAATATTAGTACAAAATTTCTTAGAAAAGATAGTAATGAAAAGCAAAAAGAAAGGAGTATGTATTAAATATAAGAAGGCCGAATACAAGGTTGTCAGGAAAAGAAACATCCCAAGGTGGAAGCTACGCACTGGAAACATCAAAATGAAGCAGTTACAAAATTTTAAGTATCCGTGGTAACAGTCATCGCAAAATGTGGTACCGAAACCCGAAGGCGTGTCGGAATAGCAAAATATTCTTCTAGGGGTATTTGGGGTATTTTTTTTACATTTTTTAATCGTTCCACGTCCAAAATTTTCGTTAAAAATCTTGTTTTTTTTTAGTCAGAAAAATTGACAGATAATAAGTCATGTCAACCATTTTTTATCATTTTATAAAAAAAAATGAAAATCTCAGTTTCAAATTCTTTTAAAAATCAATTATAATTTTTTCAAAACTTATTTTAAGAAAATCAGAAATTATAATGTTTACTTAAAATATTTTGAAACAAGCTTAACTTACTTTCTGCGCTGAAAAGATGTAGTTTGAAAATAAAACAAAGCAGGTCATAACATTTCGCGTCACATGACAGGTGACGAAAGACATTTTCATGACGTATTGATAGCTTAACTGAGGATAATTTATTCTACGGAACAAGAGAAGTGAAATTATTTAGATTTAAGTGAACAAATTATTTACCTCGTTATTTTTAAGGAAAACTTTCAGCGCTCTATTATTATTATTATTATTATTATTATTATTATTTTGGTACCTAGTTTTCACCTTTACGTTTACGATGCTTTATGGAAAATATATTATAAAGAAATTAAAATAAGACTATTGAAAGTGAGATTAAATCTAAAAAATTGAAATAAGACAATTTACTGAAAACTGTAAAACAACTTCACAAAATTGAAATTGCAATGAAATATGTAAATGAAATAAATGGTGCATTTAAAAATGTAGTAATATTGCTGCTGAAAATGGCTTAGGATGGTGTTCAAATTTTTTTAATTAGTAAAAACGCTAATTCAAAATGCTCAACATGTGTTTCGCACGAAGAATTTGCAATAATGAGATGGACGTTCAAGAACGTTTACACTCAAGCCACGTGATGTTTTATTGCTTGTGACCTTCTGTACTTTTTAATTACAGCCATTTTAACGATTTTTTATGAACACAAAATTACATTTCTTAATTACGGCGGATCTTCTAATTGGACGAAGCGATACAATTTACAAAGCGCTAAATATGATCTATTTCATAAGGACATTTACGAAAGTGAATGCGGCTTTCAACTAATTTTATAATATTTTGACAACTTAAATGTAAAAATCTAAAATAATTAAAGAAATAACAAATAATTGTATTAAAAATTCATTTTTCATCGAAAAATTGTTTTGCTTTCAGAAAATATTGCGCATATTCATAAAAACAACTAAAAGCAGATAAAAGCATTTGAAATTAAATAATATTTTTGTTTTATTGAATTCTGTATGATACAATTCAGAACTGATTTTCAGGTAGAGGTGGTCCAATTAAAAAAAAACAAAAACAAACATAATTTGCTTTCCTCAAAGCCTTGTGCTTTTAACTAATATAACCACTAAACTGTATTCGCTCGAATTTCTAGAGTTTTCATAAAATTAGTTATGTGGGGGGGTGTAATAAATATATAAAAAAAAATTCCTACCATGACTTTAATACAAAAAAAAAAAAACAACGTATTTATAATAATTTCGATCATCTGTGAATAGTTTCTGAAAGCTTCATTAACATCCGACAATTATTTTTCTTTTTTCAAAGTTTTTCCAAATTAATGTGTGTCATACAAAAAAAAAAAGGTACTAAAAATTGTATATGTTATTTTACTAGTTCTGGTGATACAAAGAGAAACAGAGTTTTTTTTTCTTAATCAAAATTTAGAATGTTCTAAAAAGAAGGAAAAATTTTTAAAAATAATTAAAAAAAAAATTTGGTCCTCAAAATACCCCCAAAATACTTTGATCTTTCCTCTTAATAATAACATAAACATTTAGACGATAAAATTTTGTTTTCCTTAATTTTGGCATCTTTTTCATTATGTTATTTTCTTTTTTTTTAGCAATCTCATGAAGGTACCTACTTAAAGAAAATGACTACTAAAGGGAAGCTGTGGAGAGTCATGATTGCCAATATTCTTAATAGAAATGGCACAAAAAAGCATACTGAGATTTCAATTTTATGAAATTTTTCCTTGAAAGATTTTTCTCAAAGACGTCATTTCTTTTTTCTTAAAAAACATGTCGACTTATACTTGAGTAAATCCGACACTAATGCTTATTGTCATAAAAGTCAACATCATCATCATCATCATCATTGCACATTTGTTCTTGTTTACGTAAAATAGAGAGTTTTAAAAGGGCGGGAACATTATTGTTTACAATCATTAGTAGTAATCGACACATACGCACACATGGAAAGCCAAATGACCTAAAATTTCAAGGCAACACCGATAACTTTATCTTTTTTCCTCGTTCTAATATTTCATGTTTACCCGTTAGAGGGAAAGGTTTCTATTTGTTTCCAGGTTTGTTGTTGACTTGTCAAAACGCTCTCGTTACATAATATGCCTTAGCAGGCAGGATGTGCTGTTTCCTACCCGTAACCTTTGAGGCATTACATAAGAAGATACTGTTTTGTTTTTTAAGTGATTCGGGTTTACTATAAATAATAAAAAAACAACAGTATGAAAGTATATAAACTCGAGTGTAACAAAGCGTGAATTTTACCCACTCAGGTAATGACGTCAATGACTTGAGTGAGAATGGGTGGGCTTCGACTTTGAAACTTTTGTGGGAATTGAAAGAATAGCTTATGTTGTTGATCAATATCTTGTCTTGTAATAAAATAAGTTAAGTTGGTAGCGAACACGCTGGTGTTTCCTCAAACACGATAATAAGATTATATACAAACAACTCTTCTTCTTCTACTTCTACTACTACTACTACTACTATGCCCATTCAGGACATGGACAATCATGGCTCTCCACAACTTCCTATCATTTGTAGCACATTGAAGGGTTTGTCATTTTGCTATCTCTCCTAATCCCTGTTTTTACACAAGCTCTTTAGGTAGGTTATTCGTTGCTTTACTCTGTTTCTCTTACCGTCAGTGTCAAAATCTCCAAGATCACTTTCTTCATTATGTTTCCTAGAGATTTCAACTGTCTCTTTATGATTCTGATTAAATATAAGTGTCTATTTGCTACTATTTTCCTTAAAACTTCCCCGTTACTCACATGTTCAGTTAATGATATTCTCAGCATCTATCTATAGAACCACATTTCTGATACTTCAAGTCTCTTCTTTATCTGTGAAGAAATTGTCCAACATGCACTGCCATATAGGAGGACTGATGTTACATAATAATTCAGTACTCTTTTCTTTGTTTCTAACGAAAGCTCTTTGTTTCTTAATACTTTGCTTAGCTTTTGGAAGGCATCTTCCCTATCCCAATGCACTTTCAGAATTCGATGTGATATTTTCAATCCTCTGTTAAAATACTTTCCAGATATATAAATACTTTCTTAATTTTGCTTTGGTTTGTTTTATTTTTCGGCATATCAACCTCAATGGGTTATTTAATGCCGACAAAATTTTTATTGCTGGTAATTTTTCCCAAAAATCTATTTCTTGTAATATTTTTCTTCAAAAATGTATCGCTGGTAATATTTTTTTTATTTTCAAGAATGCATAACTGGTAATATTTTTTTCCAAAGATGTATTGTTGGTAATAATGTATTGCTGGTAATAATTTTTTGCGAAGTCTTTCTGGTATTAAAACCTAATTATACACTTTCTTAGTGTTTTGACCATAGTTTGGAGGTTAACTATTTGCCCATAGCTGGGACCCTAACAGGTGCTACCACCCGGGGCCAGGGTGGATCTGGGAACACCAACAATTAAGAGGTGGTACCCCGCTCCTCAAAACCTCCTGGGCTTGCTGTCGTCTTACCCAGGACGCAGATGTAGTTTATCGTAATACCCAAGACGGCTTAAATTTGGTCTCTTCAATTTGTAGTTAGCATTTTGGGCTGTTCCGCCTTCTGACAATCATACTTTCTGTTTTTCTTACAATTGATGTTTAGTCCTTTCTTCACGCTTTCCTTTACTACATTCTGTAGGAGTTTCTGTAGTTTCCTTTCTGTGCCTGCTATCAACACTGTGTCATCTGCATATCTTATGTTGTTAAGCAAATAATTCCTCCCCAAATTTTTTAGTCCGCCAATAAATCCTCACAAAATTTCTAGTTCTGTCAGGGTCACCTCACTATAAAGGTTGAATAAGTCCGGCAAGAAGACATATCCTTGTCTTATGTCCCTTTCTATTATTGCGTATTTACTGAATTCATTTTCTATCCGTATTTAATTGGTTTGCGGTTCTAATCTATTTCCCAAATAAATCAAGCTTACCTAGCATTTCAAGTAGTTCTTTGTGTCGTACCTTAAATTCTTCTGACGCACATTTAACAACTAAAGACTAAATAGAAAGTATAAAAGAAGGGGTGAATGAAAGTGCATATGTAGAGATGTCTTTTTTCGTCCGTACGTGTGTGCCAAAATATTGCGAGAGACTTACATTTGAGAAGAGTTCGTTATCTGTTAGTTTGGCTTGGTTTCTTTTACGGCATATCAACCTCAGAGGGTTATTTAATGCCGACAAGATTTTTATTACTGGTAATATTTTTTCCGTGATGTATTGTTGGTAATATTTTTTTAAAAAATGTATTGCTGGTATTTTTTTCAAAAATATGTTGCTGATAAAAACAATATATTGCTAAAAAATATATGTTGCTAATAATAATTTTCTTTTTCAAAAATGTATTGCTGGTAATAATTTTTATTCCAAAATGTATTGCTGGTATTAAAACCTATATTTATACTTTCATAGTGTTTTGACCCCTTTTGGTGGGTTAACTATTTGTCCATAGTTGGGACTTTGACAGGTGCTACCACCCCGGGTCAGGGTAGACCTGGGAACACCAACAATTAAGAGGTGGTTCCACGCTCCTCAAAACCTCTTGCTGTTGGATGTAGTTTATCGTCTTAAACCAGAACGCAGATGTAGTTTATCGTCACTTTATCTGTTAGTTTGGTACAATTATTAGATATGCCTGTGTGTAATCAAATAAGCTTAGAGTATTGTATGCTGTGTGCTCTCTTTGTTGTGGTGAATACGACACGAGGTTCGCTTGGGAATGAAAAGTCCTTCAAAGTGGGTACGATACATATCTTATCTGTAAGGCATCCTGTGGTTAAAGAGAAGAAAATAGTGTTTTGCATTCTTTTCTTTTTTTATACTGCATTACCAACGTCATCTATCGATCGTTAGCGGAAGTTCTTTGACAGACAAATTGGAATAATCCCTCAAATCTAGTATATGAGAAGTTAATTGAATTCTAAGCTGAACGATTTGCATCAATAATGTATACTAGTTTGTATTTTTTTGTTTTTTGCTTATTTATTTGTTTATTTTTATTTATTTTTTTTCACAAGTTTCTTGGTCGAATTCATCGTGACCATTGTAATAACATAAACTTAAAAGGTGTCATCCTTATAAGACAAATCTATGGTTATGGTATATTTAGCAAAAAATAAAAGAAAAAATAAAACGGTGGCAGAACTACAAATTCTCGAAACAACTTACTTTATTCTCGTATTCAATCTAGTGCCCTTAAGACGTTGATACCAGTTTCAGAAAGTAACTAGAAGTCGAGTTTGGACTGAAGAAGATGGAGTTTCACTTCTCGAAAATCGGAACTTAGGCCCCTCATGTTGGTGTAGGAGATGGTATACATGGGGTCTACTTTGTTTGTTTTTTTTAAGTTGAGTTTTCTAGTTTTGTTAATTTTAATTTTAATTGGTTTCATGTGTGTATTGGTTAGTGGAAGACAAGTAGGGAGTGAGACAGACACACCCATAGGAGTTGCATGTATAAATAACCTGGAGAGAATCGTCCAGAGATACTGCAGTAGCAGTACCCTTCATCGTGGCATCGAGAGGTCCCACTGGAAATATAAATTCCAAATACTAGGTGAAAACCCTCACTACCGAAGGTCTAAATAGGGCATTGGCTCCAATAAGAAAACATAGATTTGAACCATTAATTGAAACATTATTTGAAAATCATCATGAATTCTTTGAAGACATTTAATTCTAGGTTGGATTTCATTAAAGCAACAAAAAATCACATTTTTTGAAAATCTACATTTTTTATTTG
This sequence comes from Acanthosepion pharaonis, assembly GCA_903632075.3. Lineage (NCBI taxonomy): Eukaryota > Metazoa > Mollusca > Cephalopoda > Sepiida > Sepiidae > Acanthosepion > Acanthosepion pharaonis. The sequence continues at coordinate 720,685 of CAHIKZ030005483.1, read as the reverse complement.
ATTTTTTCATAGCAGCGGTAAATATAGGTATAAACACTAAGCTATGTTTTTGCCAGGACTGAAAAAAAAACATAAATGAGAGGTTAATGTTTATGGATCTCTGGTGGTTATTGCTCTTATGTAAACAAAAAACACGTTTGTTTTTTTCTTAGTCCTAATTTTCCAATGATTTGGAAAAAAACATTATAAAAAACGTTTTTTTTTTTTTTTTTTTTTTAGAGAGGAAATTTTCACCTCGATGTTGATTGAACGCAGTTAAACAAAAATATAAAGATTCGGTTTAGCTAAACTGACGGACACAAATTAAGGGCCCGGTTTTGAATTGCATTTATATAAAGAAAAATGTCATGGGGGTGGGGAAGAAAAAAAAAAGATCCTAACATTGGTTTCGGATTAGGAAATTTTCAACTAAATCTCTACACGCACGCTACACCCCACCCCACCAATGGCTGCTCACGTGAAACGAAATACTTATAATCCGAATCACGTGACAATAATAATAGAAAAAGAGGGAAGTCGGAGACAGTTCTAATCATACATCTGGGATTCTCTCCCCCGATTTTTTTTTTTTTTTTTTAAAGATGCTTTATTTAATAATTTCGTACAGATACAGAAAAAAATAAAAGGAAACTGTTGGCGTGCAGATTTTATGTTTTATAAAGTCAAACCTTTCATCACTTAGATGTCTATGTTATATAGACAACGAAAAGTAAAAATATTTTTTTGTTTTTTTTTAAAGACACTTATGGCAGACTTTATTTATAGATAAAACGCTGTTATAATTTTCTTTTAACATGAATTATCTACAGCAACATTCATTTTATTTCGTTGCTAAATTTTTTTTTTTTTTTTTTTTTAAAAGTACAATTTCTAACCCAACTTAAAAACGTTAAGATGGAACACAAAATCTGAAACCCTTGATCAGATATTTCAATAGAAATTTCTTTGTCTTGATTCTTCACTCCTAATGAATCAAGACAATTTATGACGGCCATGAAGACATGGAAAGTATTTTTTTTTTTTCTGAAGCGAGACATTTCGCAGATAACACCAAGAGAAACTATTCTGGATAAACTCTTTGAAAGCAATGAGAAATAATCTGAGACGGATTATCAGACTGGTGGGAATAATCCAAAACTAGGTAATCATGTTTTTTTTTTAATTATTTCGTTAACCCACTAATGACAATTTCTGGTCATTGTTGATTTCGTTTTATACTAACTATGAATACGAAAAAGAAAAAGAATCAGTTTTATAGTCTCGTTTACTCTATTCAGTTTTGCTATGTTTAGATTTTTACCATATCAACATACTCTCTTAATCATGTTGAATGCATTTTATTTTTTTTTGAATCTTTGGATTCATTTTTCCCCCATTAATTTCGAGATGGAATCGTCATTTTTGGTTCATTCGTTCGCCATATTGGATTTTTTTCCTTATCGCAATAAGAAATTAACGTTACCCTGGAATCTAAGTGAAATTATTTATTACAGAATCCTTATTTCTCCGTTAGTAGTGTAAAGCATGTTCACAGCATTAGTACCGCTGATTTTTCAAAGGCCCCAATTTAAAATAAATCATTTAGTTCTTAATTTTTGTGTTGGGTATCGTATTGGGTGCTCGTTCTGTTTTTCTATAGGATAAATAAAAATTAAATATCTTTTTTTTTTTTTTTTTTTTTTTTTTAAAATCTAATTAAAATGCTAACCTTAATGATTCATATGAGGCCATAAGAGCAAAATAAGGAAATTATATTGAATGGGAATTAAGTTCTTTACAGAAATAATTAAAACTATATTTTGCTATTTATTGCATAACTAAACCAATTTGAAAGGCGTCTCAAAATTTGAAAAATATATTCCATTTCACACAAATATGACTAAAACCAAAAAATCTTTGTAATTACTTGACAGAAGAATTCTGAAAAATACTTGGCTCATCATAAAAATTTGACTTTCTAAGTATTAAGGAAAATCCTTTGCACTACTAATGGATGGATTAGGATTTGAGATTTTATATAAACTTTAATCAATATGGTGAATCACTTCCTTCATATTTTTTTTGTTAATAAATCGAGTCTAAATTGCTACAAGGTAAGTTTTCCTTTTTATTATCGCTTTACAAAATCATAATTAATTATACTCTTATGGTCTATAATCGATATTTCAGTTTTTTTATGAAACTTGTTTGTAAATTTAATAACGATTACAAGAAATGTAGTGTAACCTGTCGATTTTTCCTTCTTAAAAAAAAAAAAAAAAAAAAAAGACGACAGGCTGGATCACTATGATTGAGTCGAATATTTAACGTTTTATTTTTATATTATCTCAAATGTAAACGAACTTAATCGTTTTAAAATGTGATTTATTATTTTTCACTTTTTTTTTTTTTTTTGCTAATTGTGATTTCCAAATGCGTTTTGTTTGTTTGTTTTTTCCACACAGAAATAATATACATTAAAACACAGACCTTATTCAATATAAATTAGCCTAACATCTAATAAGTGGTGAAATTAAATTTTAGAAAAACAATTTCACTAAGTTTTTACCGCCGTAAGTTTATTAGATTTCATGGATTTTTTATAGGAAATCTTTTTTGCTAACTTATGAAATTTGATTTTGATATGAAGTTTCTTAAAATACATTTAGCCATGATTGGGATTTTTCGCAAAGTTCGGGAGGATGTCAAACGGACACCGTTGCAAATTATTTGCAAAAAAAAAATAAAAAATCACTACACACAAGCCTTTTAAGAATTTGACGTTGGAGTGGTTACACTTTTCCTTCGCTCTTTCTTCTTTGACTCCATATAAATCTAGGTTAACTTCATGTTTTGGCGGGAATTAATTTTTTTTTTTTTTTTTTTTACTCAGAGGCGTTGGGAAATGATAGGGATATTAACTCAAACTTTCCATGTGTATACTCAAGTTTTATTCGACTTCCGGAAAGAAAATGGTATGCTAGCTTTTCACTGAAACTATTTATTGCAATAGACACTAAGACGAAATAAATTGTGTTTTCATACAAAATTCAGAAAAGTAAAAGATGATTAGCAGTGAAAAGATTAATCGGGCCTGTTGCTGCAAATCCGTTTTAGAATCAAAACTTGTCTTTCAGATTTTAAAGTTTATTTGACGTGAGAATTTGATTTCTCTTGTATTTGTCGGCTGCAAATTTCCAATGTAACCCAACGAATTGCGCCTAAGAGAAATAGGCGCTATTACACTTTGCCCACCCCCCACCAGTTGGTTAAGGTATTACAAACATTGATTTTGTTGTTCGAGATTTATATTTAAATATTATAATTAGCAATAACAAACAGAACTGTTTCCAGACTGTGATACCCGAGTAAACCCATTACTGAATGACAAGCACGGGGGCGGGTGTAATAGCCCCGAGAAATATTTTTATGCTAGAAACTGATTTAACATGTCGACGTTTACAAAGCATCGATCACCGTAGGCTAATATTAACCATTTAATATTGGAATACTGTACACTAAAATGCCGTAAGTTTGACTTGGAATTATGCTTTTCGGTATTAAAGTAATTGGGTTGATGTGAAAATATCAAAGGGTTTTAGAAAATAATTTCGATATTGACTACTGAAAAAGTTATAAAATCAGTTTAAGTCGGTGAATTTCATCTTCTAAAGGCACTGCACAATTTTGTATCATTATTGCATATTTTCTCTATCACTTCTATGTAATAGGTGAACTTCGCTTGACTAAACCTTCTGTGGCTGAGTGGTCTGAAACTTAACACTTTATGCAACCTGACTTGTATTATTTTATTTTTTTGCTAACACATTTCAACTTAAAGAAATTGTCACAATATTTATTGTTTTATACAAACAAATAAGGCACAAGGCCAACAAGGGGGATTGGGGAATGACGGTCTTCTTCTGTCATTAATCTAAAACTTAGCTAGTCACAGACACTGACCCAGACATGCCAACAATAAACCAATCACCAAAACATCACATTCACTCCTACCATTCTTACTACGACCACCATAATACCTCAGTTTCTCTATGACGTCCTAACTAGACCCCATATGTACAAATATTGTTCATGGGGGGAGGGTCATAAAATTAACAACTTTTTTAAAAAAAAATCCCCAAATGTGTATTTACAGAATGAACTAAAATATTTACAATAAAACTAAACAAAACTGAGTTAGTAATAAAACCCCCCACAAACTATGAATGTGGCAGAAATGTCAGTTTACTAGACGAAAACGATGCGGGACTAAGAAAAAGATTACACATTCAGACCATCAAGCATTCACACAAACACTCACTCATTCATACATAACAACAAATACGAAAACACACACCTGAAACGAAAGGCGTCCCGCATCCACCAGCAAACTGACATCACTAACCACCTAACAAGGGGGAGGGATGGGGGAATTAAACAAAAGTAAAAAATGGGGACAGAAATAAAAGGGACCAATGAGCTTACATACCCTAGCTAAGTTAAACGGGAAAAAGAAAAGTAAAAAACTAAATAAAACAAAAACCTAGTCTAACCTAATAATTGGGTGGGTTGCCAATGTTCCACCCTGTTAGGACAATATTCTGTGCCTAACCGACATCTAAATGCCACTCAAGGTCAGCCCCTTTCACTCTACACATTCGCGCAAGATTCACCCACCTTTTGGCGAATTCTGATGATGGGAGCCGCCGCCTTTCCGTCCTAATCTTGACTTTAAGCTGATGCCTAAAGTACAAGATTAGTTGGGAAGAGGTGAACTTCTCGCCATCATAAAATCCCTTCTGTCGCGTCGTCCAAATCACGACTCGCATAACCCCTAGTAAGCAACAGAACACATAGTGTTCAGCCTTCGTCAATGCGATACCACATTGCTACAAACAGAACTGGCTTCCAGGACAAAAAACTTTCCTTGCAGCATGCGAACCATGAGGCCTTCAACAAACCTGCACAACGGCACTACCGCACTGCACTGAAAAAAGGCGTGACCAATGGTCTCGACATTCCCAGTACAGCGACGACAGTTTGATATTTCTCCAAGCCTGCTGAACAAAGTCTTTTGCCGACCCAGAGGGCCCCGCGAATCATCAGCCAGGTGGTGATGCCTCATCGTTATTGAGACATTTCAACCCAGGCGCCCAAGGCCAAACCGAGCGAGCCTCCTGCCTCGTAAGACCGAGCTCGTCGATCAGATCATCTTGAACGGCCCCCCTAACTAACACACGATAATAAAGAAATTGTCACTCTGGCATAGGTCAACATCCATTATTTTTATTTATTTTTTGTATTTTAAGTAGGTACCTACACGAGATCGCTAAAAAAAAAGAGCATAGCATGATAAAAAAAAAAGACGCCAAACTTGACGAAAACGAAATTTTATCGTCTTAATGTTTATTATTAAGAGGAAAGATCAAAGTATTTTGGTATTTTTTACATTTTTTAATCGTTTCTAGCACGTCCGAAATTTTCGTTAAAAACCTTTTTTTTTTTCTTTTTTTTTTTTTTTTGAGTCAGAAAAATTGACCATTTTTTTCCATTTTATAAAAAAAACTGGAAATCTCACTTTGAAATTTTTTAAAATATCAATTATCATATTTTCAAAACTTATTTTAAGAAAATCAGAAATTGTTTATTTAAAATATTTTGAACCAGCTTTTGAACTTAGCTTTTGCGCCGAAAAGATGTAATTTGAAAATAAAACAAAGCAGGTCATAAACTTTCGCCTCACTTGACAGGTGATGAATGACATATTGACGGATTTACGTGATCGTAATTTGTTCTGCGGAAGGAGAACAGTGAAATAATTTACATTCAAGTGAACAAATTATTTACCTCCTCATTTTTAAGGAAAACTTTCAGCGCTCTAATTTTTTTTTTTTTTTTTTGTACTTAGCTTTTACGTTTACGATGCTTTATGGAAAATATATTATAAAGAAATTAAAATAAGACTTAAGAGTGAGATTAAATTTCATAAAGGTAACTATAAATTAATTAGATACCTTTCTTATGAAATTTTATCAGAAGTGTACATAAATTACTATAATTTTATGTACACTTATTACATTTTACTGTGTTATTTGTATTTCCATTCATTTTATTATTAATTTTGATATTTCATTTAGGGAAAAATGTCATAACTGAGATTAATATAAAAATAAGATCATATAAATTTCATAAGATGATACTGATATTTGTAGGTACCCTTCTCAGTTGAAATTGAAAATTCAAATTAACTTCTCCCCACCTTTTTCGTAAAGGCCTTAACAGCGGAGAACAATGCTTAACTCAAATAGCGCAACTTAATTGTATTCTGGTTGGTCTTCCCTACGTTATAATTACAGCCTGATTATAAACACAAAATTACATTTTTTACTGCGGATCTTCTGATGAGTCAAAATGATACAATTTACAATGCGCTGAAAAAAAGATCTATCTCATAAGGAGACTTAGGAAACCTGATGCGGCTTTTAACTAATTTTATAATATTTTAAAAAATTAAATGCAAAAATCTATTATAATTAAGAAATAACAAATAATTGTATTAAATATTCATTTTCATCGAAAAAATTTTCTGCTTTGAGAAAATATTGTCCATATCCATAAAAACAATTAAAAGCAAATAAAAACATTTGAAATTAAATAATATCTTTGTTTTATTGGGTTTTGTATGTTACAATTCAGAGATGATTTTCAGATAGGGGAGGTCCAATTAAAAATATGATTTGCATTCCTCAAAGCCTTGTGCTTTTAACTATTGTAATCATTAAACTGGACTCGATCGAATTTCTAGCGTTTTCATAAAATTAGTTATGGGTCGTGGTAATAAATATATAAAAAAAATCTGCCATGACTTTAATAAAAAAAAAATAATAATTTCGATTATCTGTGAATAGTTCCTGAAAGTTTCATTAACATCCGACAATTATTTTTATTTTTGCAAGATTTTCCAAATTAATGTGTGTCATACCAAAAAAACGTGCTAAAAATTGTATATGTTATTTACTTGTTCCGGTGATACAAAGAGAAACAAAGTTTTTTTTTTTCTTAATCAAAATTTAGAATGTCCTAAAAAAGAAAAGGAAAATTTTAAAAAAATAATTAAAAAAAAAAAAAAAAAAAAGTTTGGTCTTTCCTCTTAATAATAACATAAGCATTTAGACGATAAAATTTTGTTTTCGGCAAGATTTTTTTTTTTTTTTATAGCTATTTCGTGGAGGTACCTAATTTTAAGTAACTTCTTCTAAACAGAAGCTGCACCAAAAGCAAAAACGTTCACGAATAAATTTTTCAAAGATCTTTATCAGTTGTCCTTATTACAATTATGCAGAAGTAATCTGAAACGCTCGATTTTATAATATCGAAAGTTATATCATATTGTAACTGGTACACATTTTGTAACTGTTTTATATCTGAAGCTGGTATTGTTATAAAAAATTCCTTAGTAAAAAAAAAAAAAAATACAATTATAAGAAGACGAATGATTCTCGTTTGGATCGTCAAAAAGATGGCGTTTAGCTTTGACCAAGCACTAGCTATGGGCATAGGGGGGAAAAACGCAACTACCCTGCTCTCAATTACCAAACGTGTATATGAAATAGGTTACCCATACCAGAAATTACTGCATTAGTGAGTTTATGACGTACGTGATATATTCAGATCATATAAACATGTTTACGTAAAGTTTTTTTTTAACTTGTTTATCACAGTTCGTTTCGAATTTTCTGTTGTTTATCAGTAACGAAGGTTTTGTCTTGTTATGCTTTCTTTTTTTTTTTTTTTTTTTTTTCGTAAGTAAAACCTGCATTAACAAATGACCCTTGACAATGTCCTCGAATTAGCCTGACAAACGTGCAAGTGAAAAAATACAGTAAACAGGTCAACTGGAAAATACTGATTTGGGGAACTTTACCACAACCAGTGATGTACATCTCTAGTTCGTATATTCGATCATAGGAAATTGAACAAAGCTTCGGGCTTCGAAACTCCGGACTTAACTCACCGATGACATTTAAAAAAATTAGAAATAAAATAAACTCTTAATTTGCTCGACGGAAATGTTGTTCTCATTTCTTAATGTCTCAAAACTTAGGTTCACCCTATAATAAACCCAAGAGTCACCCAAGGTAGATGATTACGAAAAGAGGTTGTTATATGAACGGTAAGAGGTAAGAAGTGCAGTTTATGAGAAGAGAGGTGGGAGAGATAACCGTTACCCAATACTTGAATAAGTTTGGTACTTTTCTTAAATATCAAAACTTGTCAAGCACACACACAATCTCTTTTAATATATATATATATATATATATATATATATAATATTTTTTATATATCAAGAACAGTAATGGGGAAATTGTATGACATAAGTGGAAAAAGTTTACTTGTAACGCGTTAACGTCCTTCAGGACTTCATCAGACTAAATTTGTTATGTTGGTATGACTACACATGCGCACTTCAGCGGTGCTGGGAATTTTAGAATAGAATTTTATTATCTTTTATTATCTAGCCAAATTCATTTAGTCATTCTTTTTCTTTCCATCACTTTTATAAGTAGGCTTTCCACACTGGAATATTAGATCTGCCAGGAATGGTGAAATATAAAAGACCGGGCACAAATTTACTGTGGATGACCTTGTAATTAAGGCACTCTCTAGACATTTACGCTCTAGCGAAATATTTCACCTTTGGGTAGCATTTTTTAATGTCGGTCTCGTTACGGTGGCAACCAACGCATTTGACGTATTATTTTGTAAAACCTCCCTTTTGTGTTCATATAATCTTTTATTTAGATTCCTTGAGGTTTCTCCTACGTAATTTTTGTGAAAATTATTACAGGCGATGAAGCAAACTTCACCAGTACTTTTTAATTATTTTATATTCAAACAAAAATGCCCCATCTTGAAAAATTCAATGAATCAAAAAAAATATTATCCTGCCTACTAATTCTATCACATCTATCGAAAAGAATCTATCTAAACTCAATGTACAAGTTACATCCAAAACAACAAAAGACTTCGTCAATACAAAACAAAACAATAAGCTAAAACCAGGAGGAGTTTATTCCATCGGACGTTTTCTCCCCCCACCCCGCTCTAGTCAGATGATGCAAACTATGTACGTAGCTGAAAAGTCTTTTCCACTTTGTCTTAAGAGTGTATATGCGAGAATATAATGTGAACAGTATTAAATAAAAGTAATACAAACTACAAAACTTCAGTGCGCGGCAGAAATACCTCCCACATAACGGTAAGACATTAGACGAAGACAACATTGTCTCTAATGTTTTACCATTGTGTTGGGGGTAATAGTGAAGCCGATACACCAGGTCAGGACCGATAATATTGCTGATTCTTCTTTATTATTTAAATAGTTTATCACCCGTTTAAAATGAGTTGAATATTGAAATAATTTTGCAGTTGCAATTTATGTAAAGCGTTTCGTCTTCCAAAAGCACTTGACCAGTAATGTTCTTATTGATGGAATTATATATCCATGTGTACACGACGTAGAGACAGGCGTGTACACGACGTAGAGACAGGCGTGTACACGACGTAGAGACAGGCGTGTACACGACGTAGAGACAGGCGTGTACACGACGTAGAGACAGGCGTGTACACGACGTAGAGACAGGCGTGTACACGACGTAGAGACAGGCGTGTACACGACGTAGACACTAAATTTTAAAATTTCTGGTGTCCTATATATCTTTGTTTTGATATATAGCAGTTTAGGTTTCATATTCTCCTATATACATATAATCAAATATAGTTTTTGGCAATTTATCTTAAGAGCCTATCGTGGTTTAGGAATTCCTTTAATACACTATTACATCACCAAAAGAGTCTACGACATAAGTTGGGCAATTCGCCCTTTGTATTTCCGGTGATGTGCTTTCATGTAAGCACATAGAAAATATTTATAGATACACGTTATGTTTTATACAAATGGATGTTGTACTGTTTCAACTTTGTTATTAGTCTTAAGTTTGTTTTGTACAAACAAAACCTGTCTTAAATTATATTTGATCCACTGTTGAGTTGTATTACAAATACTGTAGAGTAAACATCAAGGCTGAAATAGTGATCCTTTCTCTCTGACGAAAGGACGTTTCAAAAGGTTTGACTATGCAAGAAATTAAATCGACTTGATATTGTCGGATCAACATGAAAAAAAAAATAGAAAGAAAAGATTACTACTGTGTATAATGCGCGCCTTTTGCCAGGATTTTAAAAATTTTAACAGTTACGAGTGCGTATTATACACAAAGATTAAGGTCTTTTCCGTTTCTGTAAATTATATCTAATGAAAACTAACCAATCTATATTATGAAAGTAAATTCTCTATCCGCCACACACAGCCTGCTTGAGACTACGAATACTATCTATGCGTATGTTTATACCCGGTATGTGTTTGTGTATACACAAAGTTTTGAAAATAAGATATTGGAATAATACACCTTTTCCCACTTAGTCTGAACAACCCCTACCCCACGCTCAGCAATAAAATCATACAGTTGGAAACAAGGAAAAAATAATTTTTCAAACTTAAAAACATTAGATAATTATAAGACATTATTGAACTTTGAAAATTTTTCGGTAATAAATAGAATTATTTTAAGTTTTCAATTTAAAAAATTTCTTTTTTTTTTTTATAGAAATATTTTTAGAACTTTCATTGTGTTGTTCTACAAGTGTCCAATAGTCAACTTCTCCAATTATTTGGGGTATGCCATAACAGAAATTTTCATTATAACTTCACAACCAGCCGGAATTAGAAAGAGGTCAGTTATTTCATTTTTTCCCCCCTTCTTGAATGATTATCAGTTTTGTTTTTTTTTTTTCCTTGCCTGGATTGTAAAACACCGGATACAAGTCTTTACAAATTCTGGTTCATCCGACGCCATACACTGAATTAAGATATACACCCACACATATGGAATGAAATTGAAATGAGACCCTCTGTCAAACGGATTAATTTCCTTTGGTTTCGTTAACAGGAAAAATTAAAAGCCGAAATGTGCGAAACCTGGAAGTTTTTCATGATTCCTGTATATAAACTGAATAGTTTTCTTATAAAAGTATTTACAATGGACAAACTGTTTAGATTTGAAATTTGATCATCTTATGAACAAATCGAGATTTGCAGAGCTAGAGTAAAAAAAACAAAGCGTTTAATTCGCTAACCAATCACGGCATTTTTAATTAAAAGAAAAAAAACTTGTAGTTCCAACGAATGATTTTATTTTTATGAAAATATTTCGACGAGCTGTGTTTTTCCTCGAATTAAGAAGTGACCAAGACTGGCAACTGCTAGTCGAAATATTTCCATAAAAATAAATCATTCGTTGGAACTACAAGTTTTTTCTTTTAATTATGCAACTACCAACGGAGACAAGCATCCTAACTTTAATCATGGCATTTGTTTAAAAAAAATGATTCACATATTATATATATATATATATATATATATATATATATATTCACAGATGATATTAAGCATATTTACGCCCGCTCCCTCTCTGTCAGTGTCTAAGACACGCCATGATTGTTTCATGTGTTGTCAGAATCGTAGATGCCGACGTATTTCTTTTTCGATATCATTCATCAATCATTTAGTCCTTCCTTAAAAAGGATGTTATCTTCAATGTCATCCAGTGCATTCATGATGTAACATTTTTTTTTAAACAACATTGCTACGATGTTGTACGCTCCGCTTGTTTTACACTAATCCAGATAAAGTGCCAGTGGAATGTAAATTTCTCCTCCTTTACGGCAGCTAATGTTAGACGGTCTCCTTAAACATGAAGACACTCTAGGCAATAGAGGTATGGTTCTAAGGTGATGCTATGGATCGAACATGTAAGCAACGATGACATTTTGGAGAGGATGCAAACCAACAGGAAACTTATACTTAACATCAGGAAAAGGCAGCTGAAATTTCTGGGACACATAAGAAATGAAAGCTTGGAATTTACGAAGGAGATAGGTCATCACCACTTAGTAAAATCTTCCAAAATTTCTCTTCATGGCATTTACTCGTCGTGACACACGGTCGTTTTCATGTGGAGAACCCGAGCACATTTTCATTTTGTCTTATTTTTAACTTCAACTTAATAATAAATATCACTTACAACAGATGAGTTTCCAACTATTTAATACGGTCTATAATGAATTTTTTTATATCCATAAAAAAGATCACCTCCGCTCTTTATGGCCATTATGTTTAATACTTAATCTGTTAGTAACATAAGTTATTTTCTGACTATTGCTTTCTTTTTGGTTTCCAATGTATTTATAGTAAAAACCATTAGCAATGCAGGATGTGCAAGCAGTGTAATGGATAAGAGTTCAGAAATAGAAATCAGATCCAATTCCAATCGAGTTTGTTAGATTCGCTCACTCGCAAATACTCTTGGGATAGGTATGACTCCAACTATGGGTTAAATAGAATTTGTATCTGGAAAAATTGATATTGTCAAGAAATTGTTAATGCAATATTTACTCGCAAAAACAAAATTCATACAATCCAAAATACACCCCTGGTTAAAATCTCAAGACCAGATACAAAAAGGTTAATAAATATAAAATACTGTTACTTTAATCAAAATATATTTGCGAAACATTCACATTTGATTAGAAAATGTAGTTTATCAAAAAACAAGTGACAATTTTAATTGATTAATTTAAACAAACATTGAAAAAAAGGATTTTTTGGGTTGATCATAAAGATAAGACCATGTGTGGAAAAAAAAAACAAATTACTGGACAAAAGTTTTAGAACTAGTCAGTGTGCTCAGAGTTTTTTTTTTTTTTTTAAAGCATTACGCCCCGAGCAAGGCGTGAAGCCACTAGGATGCAGTGGGTTGCAGAAGATTTGGAGCAAGAGCAGATAGGAGTGATAGAAGAAAGGATGAGGAGAGGGATAGTGGATAGATCAAGGTAACTGGAGGTGTCGATTGACATTACATTTGAATAGTTGGAGATTATAGCTCTCAGGGAAACAGTAATAGGGAAGGGTGTTCAAAAGGCAAGAGGTGCGAGGTATGAAGCTATTAGAGTAGAAGAGACGGCTACATTTAAAAGTTTCTACAGTGAAAGGGTGAGAGCGGCATGCCAGCCTCGTAGGGCGCTTGAATTCATGAAGTCTGGGAACCAGTGAAAGCAGCTCATCGGAGCAATTACATGGAAGTATTTGTAAAAAAGACAGGCGACGGCGCGTCTGTGAGAGTGACTGTAGACAAGATGCCAGATCAGGGCCAATTATATTACATATCCGTCTCTGGATCTTGTCAAGAACTCCGAGGTAAACAGAAGGTGCACCAGATCATATATGGCAGCAATACTCCATGCAAGGGCGAATGGTTGATTTGTATATTTGAAGTATAGATTCCGGTGAGAAAATTTTCCTGGCGCGGCATCTCAGGTCAGCAGTCAACGTAAGACCGTGCAGACGCAGAGAGTTGCTCTCAAGAAGTTGACTATCAGACATTTTAATGGGGGGCAGGGAAGCATCTCTATGGTGATTAATAGAGAGTAGTTTAGTTTTTGAGGCGTTAAGTTGACCAGCCAATTCTTGCCCCAATTAACAACCGATTGGAGGTCCATTTCAAGATGAGCGGCCAGGTTAGTTTTGTCAGCGACACTAGATTTGTTTTTGAGGCAGGAGTAAATTGTAGTGTCAGGAAGGTCGTTGATGAAAATAAGGAATAGAGTGGGGCCAAGGATGGAGCCTTGGGGAATACCTGCGTTCGTGGGATAGGAACTGGAGGAGAATCCGTTAAGACGACCTTCAATTCACGGTTTGACAGGAATGATTGTATTAGGTCAAACGATCGACCTGTAATACCATAACACTGGAGCTTGCGAAGGAGGCCGGCATGCCAAACCCTATCAAACGCTTTGGAGATGTCTAAGGCCACGGCACGAGCCTCGCCGTTATTTTGAAGGGCTTGGTAGACGGTTTCAGTGATGGCCGTAAACACATCAGCTGTAGATCGGGCGTAGCGGAAACCATATTGCTTGTCTGAGAGCAGGTCGTGGGAGGTAAGGTGGTTAACCGCTTCGGCGTTGATAGGGCTTCGAAGACTTTGCCGAAGAGGGGTAGGAGACTAATAGGACAGTAATTCGAGGGGTCAGAGGGGTCTCCAGAGTTCTTAAAGACAGGAACAATGGATGAGGACTTCCAGCAGTCAGGAAAACAGGATTCCTTGAGGTAATAATTATATAGTTTAGAGAGGGCGGGCGCTAGCTCAGGCGCGTATTTCTTCAAGACAATGGCTGGTATGCCATCTCCACCACTAGCCTTGTAGGGGTCTAAATTGGAGATAATGCCCAATACCAATGACGGGGTTATGTGTAACCCGCTCAATAGGGCCTCAGTTCTTAGAGGGAAGTCTGGTATGGGTACACTGGAGGAGTCGAGCGTTGAATTAAATGAGAATTTCCGAACAAAGCATTCAGCCTTGTCGGTAGAGGAGGTCAGGACCTCGAACTGGTTGAATAAAGGAGGTATGGAGGGTATTCTATTGTTCAGGACGCTCTTGCAGAGCCGCCAATAATCGTTGGAGCCAAATTTGCGAGATGCAATACGCTCCTTCATCCGAGCAGCAAATATTGACTTAGCTTCTGTCAACAATTTACACAAGCTCTCTGTGTAGCTTATGCGCTAGTTTCCTTTGTCCCTCTTGCCTTCAATATGTACTGTGAGTGTCAAATTTTCTAAGTAGTCTTTCCTCATTATGTGCCCTAGAAATTTCATCTTTTTCTGATTTTAAGTATAAGTGTTCATTTTGTTTTCATTTTCCTTAAAACTTTGCTACTACAGCATCCTTCTCTAGAACCACATTTCTGTTGATTCAAGTCTCATAATAATCAGTGATGAGATTCTCCAGCATTCACTACCATATAGGTGGACAGATATTACATAAGTTAGCTACTCTTTTCTTCGTTTCCAATGTTTCTTATTACTTTGCTTAGCTTTTAGGAGGCATCTTTCACTATTCCAAAGCGGCTTTGGATTGCGATGTCGCATTTTTCATCCTCTGTTAAATTGATTTCTAGATATTTAAATTGCCGTATTTGCTTGATTTTTTTTTTTTTTTTTTTTTTTTTTTATATCTGTAATTTGTAATTCGCATATTCGGCTCTTTCCGCTGACAACTCTACAACTGATGTTTAGTCCTTTCTTCTTGCTTTTCTTTACTATCTTCTGTAGGAGTTCCTGTATTTTTCTTTCTGTGTCTGCAATCAACGCCGTGCCATCTACATTAATGTTAAGATTGTGTCCGCCAATAATAAATCCTGGTACGACTTTTAATCCTCTATGAATACACTCATTGTATACATTGACGATGTGTGGTGATAAAAAAAACACCATTATCTTAAACTTCTTTCTAATTTTTTTTGTATATTTACTGAATTTATTTTCTATTCGTATGTAGACAGTTTACTCCCCAAAAAGATTTTCACAGACTGATTAATTAAGAATTAAAGGCTTGAGGCTTCATTTTTTTTCCTTAATATTATCGTGAGTCAGATAAAAAAGGTGTTTATCTCTTCGATATAAACTATTTTAATAAAATTCTGTGGTTATAGTAAATTATGACCGTTTAGTTTGCACTTTTTTATATTCCCGTGGTAGCGGAATTTCGTTAATGCGAATCTCCTTCCAAAATTTTATTTCAAGCGCAAAGTAATATCTTATATCTTTGCAAGACTTTCCGACAGCGAGTAAAATGTTTGCAAAGTCTTTACATCAAAGAAAAAAAAATATAACCTTCGTTTTCAAAGAATTTGCTTCTACATAATGTTATATAAAATCAGGTACCTCCATGAAATCGCTAAAAAAAGAGCATACCATGATGAAAAAGACGCCAAACTTGACGAAAACAAAATTTTATCGTCTAAATGCTTATGTTTAAGAGGAAAGATGAAAGTTTATTTTAATTATTTAAAAAAAAAATTCCTTCTTTTTAGAACATTCTAAATTTTGATTAAAAAAAACCTTGTTTCTCTTTGTATCACCGGGACTAGTAAATTAACATATACATTTTTTAGCACTTTTTTTTTTTGTATGACACACATTAATTTGGAAAATCTTGCAAAAATAAAAATAATTCTCGGATGTTAATGAAACTTTCAGAAACTATTCACAGATGATCGAAATTATTATAAATGTTTTTTTTTTTATTTATTAAAGTCATGGCAGAAATATTTTTTATATTTATTACCCCGCCTCCTAACTAATTTTATGAAAACGCTAGAAATTCGATCGCGTCAGGTTTAGTGATTACAATCGCTAAAAGCACAAGACTTTGAGGAATGCAAATCATTTTTTTGTTTTTAATTGGACCTCCCACCTGAAAATCAGCTCTGAATTGTAACATACAAAACCCAATAAAACAAAGATATTATTTAATTTCAAATGTTTTTATTTGCTTTTAGTTGTTTTTATGAATATGGACAATATTTTCTGAAAGCAGAAAATTTTTTCGATGAAAATGAATTTTTAATACAATTATTTGTTATTTCTTAATTATAATAGATTTTTACATTTAATTTTTTAAAATATTATAAAATTAGTTAAAAGCCGCATCAGGTTTCCTAAGTCTCCTTATGAGATAGATCTTTTTTTCAGCGCATTGTAAATTGTATCATTTTGACTCATCAGAAGATCCGCAGTAAAAAATGTAATTTTGTGTTTATAATCAGGCTGTAATTATAACGTAGGGAAGACCAACCAGAATACAATTAAGTTGCATTATTTGAATGAAGCATTGTTCTCCGCTGTTAAGGCCTTTACTTTTGCGAAACAAGCGTGGAGAAGTGAATTTGATTTTTCAATTTCCACTGAGAAGGGTACCTACAAGTATCATCTTATGAAATTTATATGATCTTATTTTTATATTAATCTCAGTTATGACATTTTTCCCTAAATGAAATATCAAAATCAATAATAAAATGAATGGAAATACAAATAACACAGTAAAATGTAATAAGTGTACATAAAATTATAGTATTTTATGTACACTTCTGATAAAATTTCATACGAAAGGTTCCTATAATTAGATACGTTTCTTATGAAATTTAATCTCACTCTTAAGTCTTATTTTAATTTCTTTATAATATATTTTCCATAAAGCAACGTGAAAGCTAAGTACAAAAAAAAATTAGAGCGCTGAAAGTTTTCCTTAGAATTAACGTGTTAAATAATTTGTTCATTTAAATGTAAATAATTTCACTTTTCTCCTTTCGTAGAACAAATTATCCTCACGTTATCCGTCAATATGTCATTCATCATCTGTTAAGTGAGGTGAAAGTTTATGACCTGCTTTGTTTTATTTTCAAATTACATCTTTTCGGCGCAGAAGCTAAGTTAAACTTGGTTCAAAATATTTTAAATAAACATAATTTCTGATTTTCTTATAAGTTTTGAAAAAAGGATAATTGATATTTAAAAGAATTTCAAAGTGACATTTTCAGTTTTTTTTTATAAAATTGAAAAAAATGATTGCCATCTGTCAATTTTGCTGACTCAAAAAAAAAAAAAAAAAACGAGATTTTTAACGAAAATTTCGGACGTGCTAGGAACGATTAAAAAATGTAAAAAAATACCCCCAAAATACTTTGATCTTTTCTCTTAATAATAACATAAACATTTAGACCATAAAATTTTGTTTTCGTCAAGTTTGGCGTCTTTTTCATCATGCTAAAAATTTTTTTCTTTTTTTTAGCGTGGAGGTACCCTATATAAAATACATCAACAAAATGCAGAAATGTAGTATTTTTTACCTTATTTTAATTTTTGTGTGTTTATATCTAAAAGCGTTAAAATCCAGCATAAGTGCCCCAGAGGCTAGCAATTTATACCCAGAGTTATCAAAGGGGATGAAATACAAGCGTTTCGAGTTAGTGAGGAAAAAAAAAAGATGTTGAGCTTGTGTTTTGAAATTTGATGTGGATTGGCTTTTTACAGAAACTATCGGAAGGTTGTAAATCGTAACTTTTTTTTTTTTTAATTACGACATTTCTTATAAATCTCATTAAACAAATTCGCATGAAACTTCAAACGTAATGAGATTTTAACACGCAGCAGCTGTTTTTGGAAGTATTTTGAATGTTTCCAAAAAAAAAAAAAATGAAAAAAAAAGTTGAGGTGAGGGATTCAAAGGCAAGAAGAACTTTGTTCTCTTTATTTCAATTCGGGGTTCTCCCCTAAAAAAAAAGCTTAAGGGAAGGCATTTTGTTTTTACTTTCTCTTCTCTGTCAATGAAATTGGTTTAAAAAATATACGTGTTATGGAGAGGAGAGAAAAAAGCCATTTAAGTCTGGTTCTGAATTTTATATTTCTCCCTGTGTGATATCTGTAGTTGAACTCCGACCTCCATAACTTTAAATACTTAGTCATTTTGACTCTCTTCCAGTCTTTGTGAACCTTGTCCGTGAACCTTGTCCTTCCAACTATTTATCAAGTAGGTTTTCCTCTTCATCTTGGCTCGTCCTAACCTCGCTTCAGATTTTACTATTACGGCTCCTAGTTTTTTTTGTTTTTTGTTTTATATTTCTTGTTTTATATTTCTTGTAGGTTTCTATCCTATGTTGTCATGGAAACACTTTCTTATGTATTCCATCTTTATAATGTCTTTTCTTTTTCCATTGTAAAGGTTCTGTCTTAGATCGATGCATCTTGCCAAAAAGCATGTTTTCTGTCATGCTATTTATTTTTATTGTTTTCTGCATATGTAATGTATCTTTATTTTGCAGTTTTTCAATCTCCGCAAATTTCACATTAAACCCTTCTATTTACTTGCGCTTATAATTCTTTCGTGTGTTACTTCATACTGCATGTCTTGAATACCTTTTTCATTCAGTTGAGAAATTCACCTTTTCAGTTTTTTGTCATGTCCTTGGGCTGAATTTTGCTGTCGTCTCTCATACCTTAAAATAAAACGCATATCAATTTCTTTATACTTTTGGATTTATGCTATGAATTCTACAAACCAATCATATGATTATCTACCTCTCACTTTTTTTTTTCACTTATTGTTTCCGAAGTTAAGCAATGTCAAGCTTGGTCAGTAACTAAATGGGTGGCAGCTTGGGAATACCAGGTGCCGTAAGCTTGGATGTGTGGGTGGTGTAATGGATAACGGCTCGGAATTGTTAATCGGAGAGCCGTGTTCCAATTCTAATCGGGTTAGTTATATTCACTTACGTGCAAATACCTTTGGGGAAAGGTATGAATTCACTTCTTCTTCCACAGCTATAGGTTAATTAAGACGTATCATTAAATAATTATCCCCCTTCCAAAAAATTACAATCTAAAAATATTTTATCGCTTTAAATAGCCTGCAAAATGTTAAGACGTAAAAAAAAAAAAATCAGTCAATGTATATTGTTCCTGAAAATCCTTTACTGTTTCTGACCCTACCAAAAACAAACAAAAATATGCGTGAGGCTCTGTTTCCGCCCCACCGATATGGCGATAAGAAAATATCTCCTATATTCAATATCCGCTGTTGTTCGTGCATGCGTATAATACGCAGGGATGACATGCGAAAATTTAACCATTTTATTATTATATATAACTTATGGTGTCTAATATTTTAGATGGCATATCTTTACAGGAACGAGCGCAAAGCAAGGTCATTGAGGCTAGACACGATGAGTGATCATCCAACGTCGCGCAAACCTATTCTTTTTAAGAGAGAAAGAGACAATTGAGTTACCAAAATCAACTCCTATTTCCGCCTTAAAAAAAAAAGCAACCTCAATGGACACGAAATAAGAATTGGCTTATCTCCCACTCTATTAAGTCTTTCAAGCCGTGGGCAATCATGGCTCTCCACGACTTTCTTTCTCTTCGTAATCCTTTAATCTTTTATGATCCCTATTTCTTTTTGCGGTACTTGTTCTATCAATTTGCGCAAACTCCTTGGATGTGTCTAATAAGGATTAAATTTTCGGAGCTTCCTTTGTTTCTTTCCTCGTTAAATTTTCGGAGCTTCCTTTGTTTCTTTCCTCGTTAAAATTTTCGGAGCTTCCTTTTGTTTCTTTCCTCGTTAAATTTTCGGAGCTTCCTTTGTTTCTTTCCTCGTTAAAATTTTCGGAGCTTCCTTTGTTTCTTTCCTCGTTAAATTTTCGGAGCTTCCTTTGTTTCTTTCCTCGTTAAAATTTTCGGAGCTTCCTTTTGTTTCTTTCCTCGTTAAATTTTCGGAGCTTCCTTTTGTTTCTTTCCTCGTTAAATTTTCGGAGCTTCCTTTTGTTTCTTTCCTCGTTAAATTTTCGGAGCTTCCTGTCTGAGTTTCTGAAATGAGGAATTACTATTATTCACATTCACACTGTTGACTTCGTCTTTGTTCATCGCAACGTTTCGGCCGCAGTTCTCTCCAGGTTTCATCAGGTGCTTGTCCATCCGGGTAACCTTTAGGGAATTTCGAACTGAACCGTTTATTTAATTTATGGGGGTAGATTGTTTTCGTTCCACTGTCCATGTCTAGGAATATTTCGTCTTCGTTGTGATTTTGTACTGCTTGGTTATTGCTTACCCTTATTATTAACATGTCACCAAATTAAGTAACCATCGCTTTAATCCACGGGGCTATTGTCCTGCAAGATATCCCTAGACATTGGCTGGGAAACGAGAACAATCTACCCCCTAAATTAAATAAAAAGTTCAGTTTTACATACCCTGAAAGCTACCCGTATCTACAGACGTCGCCAGTCTTTCCTCGTTATTTATCCCAAAAAGCTAGCAATCTATTTTTATTTCTTAAGTTATTAAAATGGATAAAATACTCTTGATATGCAAGTAAATAAGTCATTATCGACTGTCCTTCAACTATTGCAACCGTGAGCGAGAAGTGTGTGTGAGAGAGAGTAATATGAGAGAAGTCGTGTGTGAAAGCACACAACGTTTGGGTGACAGTTAATTTAACACTGAGTTTTCCCCCTTGTGTGGATTATTATATGCCTTACGATTGCAGCCAGCATGCTCGTTTTGTTAGTTTTTTTTTTTTTTTTTACGGCATATCAACATCAATGTGTTATTTAATGCTGACAAGATTTTTAGTATAGATTCGTATGACTACAATATGTATTCTTTGTAAGAGATCAGTTTTAATTGACGTATTTTTTGTAAAGATGGTTTGTAGAGAGTCTGGTTTCATTGATGTCGTTTTGTTTGTTTCTATTCGCAAAGTTTCAGCCGTTGTATTCTCTGGCCTTCTTTACGTGTCTGTCGTTGTATAGTTCCCTTTTAGGAATTTTGAACCGGATCCTTTATTCAATTCACGGGACAAGAGTATTCTCGCGTATGTCTTTGATTAAAAGGACACATGGCGATCAAAGAGTAAAACACATAATTTCTAAATTTTAAAAGTTCCGACGAAAGCGTAGATACACAATATTTGATTAAGTATTTATGTATTCACGCTCCTTGTCAAAAATAACAATGGAAGTAAGTTTTTTTTTTTTTTTTTTTTTTGCTTATTAAATCACACTCACCTTGCGAGCCATCGTGCCATGCCAACAACAATCCACTTGCTTGTGATGGGACTGTGTAAGGGGAATTGGTTTTCTGCCTTTCCTAAGATACAAGGGCTAAATAAGCACAGGAACAATTAGCCAAAATTTAAAATGTTCGCTGATAACGTTTGCTCAGCATGTGGGTGGACTAATAATCCTGATACATAAATATTACATTTTTCATCTGAAATTTTCACTACATAAAATACGAACAATTAAATTTTTTTTTTTGTATTAAAATTCATGCAATACCGGGTTAGGGTTACTATTAAAATGATAATGAAAGGTTTCTTGCTCGAACGCCTACTGACCTACAGTCATATTACGTTGGAACACAGGTTCTTGTAAGATCACCGAAGTTAAGCAACGTCGAGCCTGGTCGGAACCAAGATGAGTGACCGCTTGGAATAGCAGGTGCTGTAAACTTGGATGTGCGGAAGTTGTGATAGATAAAAGTTCAGAATTGGAATTCAGAGAGCCGAGTTTCAATTCCAGTCGTGTTCGTTATAGCCTTGGAAAAGGCATGAATTCACCTCTTCTCTCCCAGTTACACCGGGCGTAACACCAAAATTGCCCGTTTGTGAGATTAAGCTCTGAACAGTTGTATTTTAGAAATGATTAAAGATATCTTACTGGAATTCTTTAAGCAATAAGAATGTATAACTACTCTCCAAGCTTAAGAGAAGAATCGTGATGAAATCGATCATAAACGAAAATGACACGTTAACCAATAATTAATCATAGCTAAGGATCGGAAGCTCATGGAGTATTGAAATAAAGTCCGAAACCTCGCGGCGGTGTAATGGTTAGCGAGCTTGTCTCACTAGAACAATTACGACTAAGTAGTGAGTTCGATCCTCAGTGGGTACCCCATACTTTCGGCCATATGCCATATCAAAGCTACGCTTGGAAAATTTGATATATATTCCAGGATCATTTCCCAACTTATTCAAGAGGATCTTAGCCCTCTCTAACCTAACTTTCTGTCCTAGAGTAACAAGGTGCCTTACACGTTTCACGTATGATTTTCATTTTCAAGTCTTTTTTTTTTTTTTTTTTTTTTACTGCCTAGGGTACTGTCATAGCTGAAGCTCCTCTCACGTGCCAAAGGTTTTATTAATCGAGTTGGATCTTTTCTAATTGAGCTCTTTAGCTCTAAGTTAAAATGTTGATCTCTCTTCCTGTTGTGACCTCCTAATTTATTTTCCTCTTTACTGTTCCCTCTTCTTTAAACTTATTCACCATTCTCTTGATGGTTCTTGAATGAACTTTGTAGATGGAATCCAGAGTATGAATGTTGGTACTATTACTGAAGGCCTGAATGATCTTTTTCCTCTCACCATTGCTCAGTCGGGAAGTCATAGTGGGACTGACACACAACAATTTTAGCTGAATGACTCAAAGGGTTTTCCAATGATTCTTACGAGAAATAGTGTCAAGATGGCTAAACTTCTTATCTGAAAACCTTGAACAATGAAACTCAATTAGTTTAACTTTTTTTAAGTTATTAAACAGTGTGTGGGATGGATAATTATGCTGTTATACCTAGTAGGTTAATTCGTTGGACCTGCATCAGTAAATCATTATCTAACCTGCACAAGATTGATAAATTATAAAAACAAATCAATCAATCAATAAAATCGAACTCCTACTCGGTCTGAAGATCCCCTCTGACCCTAAGAAAGGATGTTGGAAGAATGGTCAGATCCTTGTATCAATCCAGTAAATACCTGATTCCTGCTGCCATGATCTATCCTTACAAGAGTTTCATTAGATCAGGAATTGAGTATTTCTCCCATATCTGGGCAGGTGCTGTCCAATCCTCGCTGTCCAGCCTCGACAGTTGAAAAGCGATTATGCGGCCGAGTGGGTGATGAATTAGGCTCTACCCTTGCAACCCTTATCCCACAGACGAAACTTTGTTAGCCTCTCACTTATTTCGCTATTACTTCACTATTGCTATTACTCTGCCAACAATTCTGATGAGTTAGATTCCTTCGTTCCACCAGCTTTCACAGTTCGGGCACACGTCTACAGTGTCAAATTATCGCCATTCCCTTTGTGTTTGTTTTTTTTTTTTTTTTTTTCGGTAAGTAACAAATTCCACACAGGCACGTTTTTTGTAGAACCAACTTGTAACCTAGGGAAGGTTACTGAATAGAATAATCAAACGAAAGTTGGTAATGAACGATAATACTTAGGACAAGAACAACACATATAAGATTCGCCAGCGGCTCGTAGAAGTAGTCAACTGCTAGTCAAGTGAATTCTACAATGAATATCCAACTGCAGAATATCTACCAAAAGCCACATATGTGGTACAAGGCCAAATTTAATGCGAGGTATCCGAGCCCGTAGTCTCGGTTAAAAATACCCCGTAGACCCCGTATAAAACGAGGTCGGGTAGCTGTTCCCCGACACGAGACTCTGCCCTTCAACATAGCCTGGTCTGGGGATCCTCTCTGTTCGGAGGCAGAGAGTTTGACCAGCACAGCTGGAGACTAGTCTCCAACTGCAGACCGACATACAGTATTTATTACTGTATTGATGTGAATGGGGGGCATACACATTATCGTCCGTACGTATGCTACAACAAAACTTATGAAAGAATGCATTCATGATAACTACAGTCTTGGTCTCTTTAACTCTAGGGTCCTATTCGTCCTTATAATTCTTATATCCCTCTCTCTTATAATAATCTCTCTCAGTAACCCTCAAATTCGGGTGGCTCTTGGGCCTTTTATTGGTTGAACTAACAGTACAAAAATGAGGTAATATTTAAAATATTAAAAATGAATGGTAATAATAAATTCTAGTTGGTTTTGCTCTTTTTCATACTAAAGTTCACTCGGTACAAGGTTTAAAAGCCACCGAAGATAATTACTATTAGAATGTTTATGATGATTGAGTTATGTTGAGGTATGAGTGGAAGTAGGAAGTAAATATTATGAGGATAAGGAGGATAGATTATGATTGACTCTTGACATAAAGAAATCAATATTGTAGTGTTCAGGAAAGCACATACGCGGGAGTTGTGTGGAACTTTCTTCTATTTAGAATACCGAATATGTCTCCACACCCCACGAGAAGACGACGCAAACGATTTTGAACTCTATTAAGGCTGGTAAGTGAAGCTCGAGCCGTGACAGTAGTACTTATTACCTGACTCTTATGAAGATAAAGCATAACTGCAACGATAAGGATAATGAAATATATATCTCCGGATGTAATAAGAATGAAAATAATATATAAATTCTAACGTTCACAGCGTTAATTCAAAAGAGGGCTCAATATAGGAGAGCAATAATTATTATAATTTTTTCATATAGACAAAAGCAGTTTACTCACTACAAAAATGCGACTTCATTTCGGTGCATTTAGTTGCACCTCGACTGGTTAGAACCAAAATGTTTCTTTTTGAATCGAAGTTGCATCTTCGTAGTGAGTAAATTGTTTATGTCTATATGAAAAAATTATATAGTGTGTGCGCACGCGCGAGCATATTGGTTCGCAACAACAACAAAAAAAAAAATGTTTTCAAACAACCTTTATCCGAAGATGATTTCAGCAGTTAAAGTAATTTTATCAAACATTCTGTGACTGTACAATCGCAGACTATCACGAGTAGTATCTAATGAGATTAGAGCGCCAAAGAATTAATGGATATAATTATAAAACTTCATTATACAGGGTGATTGAAAAGTACCGTCCTATTCTGAGTTAACACCCTGTGACTTTTTTCTTTGGGGTTTGGTTAAAGGAGACAGTCTATTATACCAAACCAAGACTTAGGAAGAACATGAAGGGCGAATACAAGAAGTTATGTCTTCCATGCCACAAAAATACCTGGTGAAATCAGTTGACGCGATTCCTAAGCGGCTCGAGAAGCAAAATCTGGTGACCATATCGAATTTACAAAAGAAACATCACGCTAAACGTTATTCTCTCTTATCAATTTCTTGTAAAAATTATAGTTAATAAATAAAGTATATGTATTTTAAAATGAGTTACTTTTCAATCACCCTGTATATAATCAGGGTCGTTTGTTTCTTCCAAGGGAAAAACGGCAAAAGTCTAATTGGTTTCATGCTAGATGTATTGGCGGACACAATGTTGATAGCAGACGCAGAAAGGAAACCGGAACTCAATACAGAATGTAGTGAACGAAAGCAAGAAGGACTAAACATCAACTGCAAGACGACAGAATGTAGTGAACGAAAGCAAGAAGGACTAAACATCAACTGCAAGACGACAGAATGTAGTGAACGAAAGCAAGAAGGACTAAACATCAACTGCAAGACGACAGAATGTAGTGAACGAAAGCAAGAAGGACTAAACATCAACTGCAAGACGACAGAATGTAGTGAACGAAAGCAAGAAGGACTAAACATCAACTGCAAGACGACAGAATGTAGTGAACGAAAGCAAGAAGGACTAAACATCAACTGCAAGACGACAGAATGTATGAACGAAAGCAAGAAGGACTAAACATCAACTGCAAGACGACAGAATGTAGTGAACGAAAGCAAGAAGGACTAAACATCAACTGCAAGACGACAGACTGTAGTGAACGAAAGCAAGAAGGACTAAACATCAACTGCAAGACGACAGAATGTAGTGAACGAAAGAATGGACTAAACATCAACGAAGACGACAAGAATGTAGTGAACGAAAGCAAGAAAAGGACTAAACATCAACTGCAAGACGACAGAATGTAGTGAACGAAAGCAAGAAGGACTAAACATCAACTGCAAGACGACAGAGTGTAGTGAACGAAAGCAAGAAGGACTAAACATCAACTGCAAGACGACAGTGTAGTGAACGAAAGCAAGAAGGACTAAACATCAACTGCAAGACGACAGAGTGTAGTGAACGAAAGCAAGAAGGACTAAACATCAACTGCAAGACGACAGAGTGTAGTGAACGAAAGCAAAGAAGGACTAAACATCAACTGCAAACGACAAGAAGAAAGAAGAAGGACTAAACATCAACTGCAAGACGACAGAATGTAGTGAACGAAAGCAAGAAGGACTAAACATCAACTGCAAGACGACAGAATGTAGTGAACGAAAGCAAGAAGGACTAAACATCAACTGCAAGACGACAGAATGTAGTGAACGAAAGCAAGAAGGACTAAACATCAACTGCAAGACGACAGAATGTAGTGAACGAAAGCAAGAAGGACTAAACATCAACTGCAAGACGACAGAATGTAGTGAACGAAAGCAAGAAGGACTAAACATCAACTGCAAGACGACAGAATGTAGTGAACGAAAGCAAGAAGGACTAAACATCAACTGCAAGACGACAGAATGCATGGATGAGCTCAAAATGCAAGGCCGTGGCTGACATAATCAGGAATATTTTCATGTTCAAAACTTGTTAAATTGAAGCTGACTTGCAAAATATATTTTGAAGCCACGGTGGGGTAATGGATAGTGGCTTGGATTGAGGAATTTGAGAGCAGTTCTAATATCAATCGAGTTCATTACATTCACTTACGTGCTAATACCCTTGGGAAAGGCAGGAATCCTCTTCTCCCCACCTGCACTAGCTATGGGTAAATAACAGGACAGACTGGGTCCTATCTCCTTGGTTGGCGACTAGACTAGAAGAAAGAAAATTTTGAATTCAAACCAGCAAGAATTACATTCCGTCAGGCTATCTTGCCAGAGACATACCCCTGCTGCTACGGCTACAATATGTGGTGCCCTTACAACTCTAATGAGTCACTGAATTCTTGACCGTGACAAGACAAAGACATCAGCCATTAATGATAGCGTTTTGAAAATATTTAAAATAATTGTCATATTCTCAAGGACATCTGTATTTTCTTTTATCACGTGGTTTCAGCCGGTGTTAGAATTTCCTCGAATGGCTCATCCGGTCTGTCTCTATTGCTCTTACATTGCTTTGATTTCGGTGTGTTACTGTACGGTGTAGCCGTCCAGAACCTGGTCCATGTGTGCGGTAATGTCCATTTCACCCTGTTGCAAACATCAAAGCACGACCGACACATCATGGACAAACGTACGGAATTCTCTGAAATGACCATCCCGACTCTCGAAGACAGGCAACACATCTCACATTCGGCTCTAATCGGAAAAAAGGAGAAATATGTGCATGCCGCTGTTCCGTAAAACATGCTTGCATTAAAGTGAACCTTACCGCAGCACGAGTCACCGGCTGAAGCTGAAATTTAGACTGTTCTCTGCTGTATGTACATTTTATATCTAGTAGCCCTTCGTATGCACATCTTGTAATCAGGTCAACTATGGCGTGGCCTTTCAGGATGTTGCACTTTCCCTTTACTTGATATAATTCAGACTTCAAATGACACCAAAATAGAAAATGTTCGAATCACTTAGAAAATGTTATATATATATATATATATATATATATATATATATATATAACTGACCATTCGAATTCGAGGAAGCCCGTCTACTAGGGCGGCTAGCCAATCCCTATTGCAGACACCTGCTCATGCGCATTTTGTGTTTATTCAACACCCACAGAGCCCATCTGTGGTTTATACTGCAACTATGCTGAGCAGACCTTAGTTACAATTTCTGGGAAAGAGCGTATTAACTAGCGTGTTCAACAATTTGAACAATGCCAGCACGCTCGAGCCCTCGGCCACGATGACTTGTGACATTGTGCTAGCACAGCCATCGACAGCCCCCAATTTTACTCACAAAGCTTGGGTCGACCGGTGGTATGGTCTTCAGGCACTTTCCAAAGGCGCCACACGCTGGGATCGAGCCTATCCAGCTCGATAACATCAGGATGTCTCCTGACAAATCGACCCTGGTGAGATTCGAGCCCGAGTCTCATGGTCAGAATGCGAACATTGTAACCACTCGACTAATATATATATATATATTGGCCTTAACGTTTATGTTAATCCCTATCGTATATCTGAAATGGCCTAACCACAGCTTGATCAACGACTTTAGTTCGTGAAACACTTGTTCATTTACATTTTAGCTGCTGTTATCACCATTTTCAGAGTTCGTAAATAACCAACGCTAAGAGACAAAGAATAAACATTGAAATTTTGACTTTTAATAAGATGTAATAAAATATATGTGCCGATTAAAGGCTAACCCGAGATTTGAATCTTCATTACTTAACATCTCAATCACTCCAATATTTCGTTAGTTACTCTCAGTCTGTTGTCTGCAGACCCTGTCGCCGTGGGTTCGATTCTGAGACCTTACATTCTGTCTGAGATATATGAGAGACTATCAAAATCATTTTTGGGCAGTCTTGGTCATATATCCATTGTATGAGTAATGAAATAGTCATGGTATATACTTATAGAATACCACCCGAAAATACCCGAACTTTATGGTCGGCCTAACCCCACCACAAAGCAGGTATTGGTTAAAGAAATGGTGAACTCTATAACAAAAATTCTAATACCTGCTTGGAACAATCACATATGAAAAATTCAAGCAACCTGGTCGAAAAACCAAGGGAAATAAATATGACATACAAAGTGCTGGTGTTAATTATGCTTGCTGTATAATAACAGAGCTATAATTTAGATTGATATACATTTTTCCTCACTAGTAATACAACACTAAGTTTCAGGCATAATGCAATCGATAGGTTCTAATTGTTATTTTGCTCAAAGTTGTGGGTAAAGTGTAAATAATTAAACAAATAAATTGAATTATGCGACCTCGTTCCCAAAAACCGTTACGCATGACGTCACCGTATGCTATTTCAAACTTCTGGCTATCTATCACGCATACATCACATTGAATCTTGAAAATGACTGCGAAAGTTGAAAGTACTTGAACAAAAATAAAATATGAACTTCGGGCAATTTATTCATAAATTCAAGCACAATACTCAAGACCTTTTTGAAAAAAAAAAAATTGAATAAAAGCAAAACTGAAACCGACAGATCTCGGTTCTTTTAAATGAAGCTTGTTTGAATGAACACACACGCGCGCGCACACACACACACTGTTTTCTTTAAATTGTGTTATGTTTATGGAAGAGTACTCAATATTGGAGATAAAGCGTTTCTAGACGTTGACAGTGGATATGCATGACTGTCAGCTTCACGCTTCAATGCGATCTTGGCATGAAGATTAAATTGAATCATGAAACTGGCAGCCACCAACTCATTTAATCAGACTATATTATAAATATATTTTGTGAGGGGGTGCTGAATAGTTCTCGGCTTGCCTCATTCCCTGAAATCTGAACAAATATCAATTTTTTTTTTTTTTTTTTAGAATCTATCTTTGATTGGGCTAAAAGATTTTCAGCACTCTTGCATGTACAAATACGCTGTTACGCAAATATATACATATATTATATACACACACAGACACAATTAATGTGATTGATATATATATATTTTTTTTTTTTTTTTTTTTTTTTTTTTGCGGGTTAAATTTGGAAAATATTTTTTAGATTGTATTTTTTATGATAATCATGATTTACTGGTACAAGTTCAACTAACTAACCGATGTAAATGTTGATTCATACCTTTCCCAAGGGCATAAACACGTAAGTAAAATACCACTCAATGAAATCGGAACTCTGCTCACCGATTCCGTTACACCACCCGCACATCCAAGCTTACAGCACCTGGTATTCTTTGGTGGTAACCACGATCGACGTTGCTTAACTTTGGTGATCGTACGGGAACCGGTATATCAATGTGATACGGCCGCAAGCCCACATATTGTTTAAAATTTTCTATATTGATAGAAGACTGCTTAATATTAGAGATAAGAACGTTTATAGAAACAGTGTGGACATGGGATTTAATACTGCATGGTGTCCGTCAGTTTCATGCCACAATGCGACCTCAAGGCAAAGTATCTAGAATTTAGATAGGATCACGCCACCTGGCGAGTGGATGTAATCTCTGCAACTCGAAGTAGGGATAAGATAAGTGAATATTTAATTTTTATTAGTATTAATGCTCTGTCTCTTGATATTGAGTACATTAATTACACCTGATTGCCTTATAATTTAATTTTCTATCGCTTTCTTTATTTTTATTCCATTTTTTTTTTTTTTTTTTTTTTTAAATAAATTACATTGCACTAGCAGTAACTTTGAAAGAAAATGTTGGATGATCCCGTACATATATGTAGAGGATTCAGAAATTAGTGCTCTTTCAATATATCTTTGCCTTAAAATGTTTTTTTTTTTTATTTTATTTCAATTAAAACTGTATTATCTATGTCGAAATTATAGTCAGACGTATTAGGACACTGTGTTGCTCATCGTTAACAAATCATCTAACCTTAATGTTGCCTGCAGTTTTAATGAAAAGAAATTTAAAATGAAAATGTATAGAAAGTGAACTCATTTTGGAATCTCTTCTTATGTAGTAAATTTACTTCCAAGAGTATATTAATATATCTATCCTTCATTAAATTACTGCTTTTACAATATGAGTTATTTAAAAATAACAGCAATATAAAAATCTATGTATGTGTAATTTGTGTTTTAGTGATCTGATGTGAAACGAGAAATGTCGAGAGCAGATGTTTTACAAGCAGGCAAACTCCACGTTACCTGAAATTCAGTGAGCGCTACTCTGATAGGGGGGGAGCAAAAAAAAAAAAAATATCGTAACTACTTCCTGTCCTGTCCTTGAGATCGTGTGTGTGCGTGTTTATTCTCCACTCCTACACTTGTTTCATAGCTTTACATAAGCCGACCTAACCTGGTCATACAAGCTAAGATCGGATAAGTTTTTTTAGTTAAGTCAAGGCCAAGTCTGTTTTTTTTTTTTTTTTTTTCCCTTTCTTTTTACTCCAACGAAAATCTTAATGTTGTATCGGAAAATATTAATTAATTAATAAACAAATTTTTAAAAAGTCAGTTTTTAGGATTAAGAACGAAAAGAAATAAAGTAAATGACCCTTTTTTATGTTTGAATTAAAAAAAAAAAAATCTAAAAAAAAAACGGCTAGTCAAAATTTGCCTTTTATTCAGCAAAAGACAACAAAATCCGCTGATTGACAGAACACTCATTAAATTGTAAACAAAAAAATCTATTTAAAATAAAAATGATCATAGCATCAGTACAATTATATAAAAAATAGTTACTTCTCACTCGTTAAAATTGTATTTATATAACATTAAAAAAAATGAATCTTTATAACATGTGTGGCTTGCATCCGTTATGACTCAAAGGTCAATTTGGGTAGATGAGGTGATATTTTTGTATTACTGGCCGACAACAGACACGCTACAGATGTGAGACGAATGGCTTTCATTTACAAATATGGTAGCCCGTCATAAAAAAGTATTTTTTTTTTCTGTATTTTTGTTTTTAATAGGAGTAAAAAAAAAAAAAAAAAGGATTATAAAAATTTAATTCTGAACCCATTTTGTCACTTAACATGTTGATTGTAAAGAATGTAAGAGAAACTCAAAAAAGATTTTAAAAAATAATACGAAAAAAAAGTGAAAACGTTCAGGAAATGAACACTTTTTCAAAGTAGAAAAAATCTTATAGCTTACACAAGTATTGACGCAATCTATTAAAAATTATAAGGGAATACAGTTATCTTCCCTTACTTACATCCACATTCTATCAGCCAATCGTCAATCTACGAAGAAAGACGTTTATTTGACAATTTTGTTGGGGACGTGCAGAATTAATTGTAATTGAGTGAATCGGAAGGAATTTGTGTAGGGTGTGTGACTTTCTGCATCCACAAACAAATAAATAAATAAACGAATTTTAAATACAATCAAAAGCAAGACATATTCAATTTAGAAACCAACAAAACATTTATATACAATTAAAAGTATTTATAGGATATTTTGGTATATGTTACTATGGCAAAGTCCGCAAGATATTTGAGGTTTCGGTATGTCTCTTTTTGTATTTGTATGTTCAGTTACAGTCTCTCTGGAATTGTGTTAATTAACATTAAAAATTTCGATGTTAAGTGTATTTAGGAATGAGTTCTTATAGAGTGGTCTACCTTTGACTAATATTTCTGAATCGTTCGAATGTTGATTTTTACTTAATAATGTAGTGAATATATAATTCACTTTGGATAAGCAAAGTTGTTTTAGGTTTGCGATTTGATGTCCACAGAGTTGGTCGAGTTTAAATTGCAAGTGAGTCAGCGTTGATGTACTTTTGCCCGGTAAAGTCGTGATTTCGAGTGATGTGGAGTATGTTGGCAAATTCTCTGTGGATGTTCGTCTCTCTGACTTTTGGTCAGTCGGTATTTTCTTTTATATGTTTTTGAAAGACCAAAATCGGCTCAAAGAAGTTTTGGCGCAATTTTCTTTTGCACGTGAAACTTTCAGATTATTGTGTCGTTAACCAATGAGATTTGTTGATTCGCCTAGTAGGGTTTTTTATTGGTCGAATTTTTCCGTACGTAGGCGTAAGGTATAGACTGTTCTGTTACTAGGGGTGATAGGTAGAAAAGGACGAGTCTACAATGTCACAATAACCGTCTCTTAAGACATAAAGTTAAGATCTTGAATCAAGTTAAACGGACTCTTCCCTTTATAAGATAGTTTGACTCTGCAAGCTTTTAGTTGAGCTTGCAATCTTTTTGTATATGTTGTTGTTAATTCTATTAATTCCCTCGTGTTTGTTCGTTCTTCTGCCTGTTAAATTTCTCCTGCTTGCGTGAATCGATTCATTTACACAGGAAAATACAACAAACCAGAAAAAAGATTTATGGAAGACAAGTGCAAAATATTCCAATGGTTTGCATGCAGACCTGAGAAGCCAATGCACTATTTACCATATTAGTCTCTAAGTAAATTCTTATTTAAATAATCTACTCCTATGTCATGTTTTAAGTGTCCTCATCTGTAAAATAAAGCAGTTTATAATTAGTCAATAAAAAACATTTTTAAAAAGCATTTAATAGCATTAACCAAGTTTTCTACTACAAATAAGATTTACGCTATTTACATCGTTTAGACTGTTGTCTTCATCTTTGTCATATTCACGACGTTTCGACCCTTGTACGCTCCGGTCTTCTTCAGGTGATATACATTGAAATTTCGAACAGAACTCTTTATTTCGTCCACTGGGGTAGATTGTTCTAGTTCGACGTGCCATGCGTATTCTGGATATCGGTTTCAGTTATCTCCCTTTATTAACTCGCCTCTTCAAATTTTTGTTCACCTCTGCTGTGGTCAGGCATTGAACTCACAACTCTTTGGGTCAAGTCACTGGATTACTTCAACCAAAGCTTTTATCCACTGGGCCACATGTCCTTGAGGATACCCAGAAAAGGCTTGGCACGTGAAATAAGAACAATCCATTCCAGTGGACTATATAAAAGGGTTCGGTACGAAATTCCAACATGTCACCTGAAGAAGGCCGGAGCGTACAACGGCCGAAACGTCATTAATGACAATAAAGATGGCATGAATGTAAATAGTTAAAATACCTAATCTCAGAAAAATAGATACAAATCTTTTAATTATTATCAAAAAAGTTTAAGATTCCCCCTTAAATTGCGCGTTGCATTTCCATCTATATACCGTTTTCGTTTTAATCATTTCACCACAGGCAAGGCGATAATGCCACTAGGACGCAGGTGATTACAGGAAGGGAAAGAGAATAAGAAGACTTTAGTGTGAAGAAAGGACAATAAAAAGAACCGGTTTTAGGAAGACAGAAGATGGTGATGGACATTGCATTTAAATTGAAGATTGTAGATGACAGGGAAGCAAGAAATCGGAAGGGATATCCACAGGGCAGAAGTACGAGAAAAACTACTAGAATAGAACTGACGGTTGCATCTACTTAGTTCAAAAGTAAAAC
This sequence comes from Acanthosepion pharaonis, assembly GCA_903632075.3. Classification (NCBI taxonomy): domain Eukaryota; kingdom Metazoa; phylum Mollusca; class Cephalopoda; order Sepiida; family Sepiidae; genus Acanthosepion; species Acanthosepion pharaonis. The sequence goes on along the minus strand of CAHIKZ030005483.1, from coordinate 686,373 downwards.
GATGAGACCTAATTGACAATCTAGTCGCACGCTGAAATTCATGTAGTCATGGCCCTGAGGAGAGCAGCTCAGCGGAACAATTGTCATGAAAATATTTGTAGAAAAGACTGCGAGAAAATAGTCAAAATTCCAGATCAGGGTCGATTATATCTCGAGATATATACTAGGAGCATCAGACCTGCTATGGCGGCAGTATTCAATGCACGGACGAATGGTAGATTTATAAATGTGCAAGATAGATTCTATCGAGAAGAATTGTTTGGCATGAGACAGTGAAAAATCTTTCCAAACAGTAAGCCTAGCAATTGTTTCAATATAATCACTCCACTTGATAACAGTGGAAAATGTGAGCACAAGAAAGTGTAAAGTGTAGCTCTCATAGAGTTTAACATTAAAAAATACTTTAATTATGATGTAATTATAAGATATATTTAACTGTAAGTTTAAAAAAAAACTCATTTTGTCATCGTGTATGATCTGATCTATGGACGTGAGTGATCATAGCCCTCCACAATTTCCTGTCATTTGTAGCTCTTAATGAATTGTCTTTTTGTTATCTTTCCTAAACTGTCTTGCTATGCATTTACTCAAATTCGCTTATGCGTTTTTGTTTTTCTGTGTTTTTCTTTTGTCTCTCTTGTCTTCATTCTATCCTGTACCATATGTCTAAAGCCCTTTATCACATTATCTACCCTAGAAATTTCAACTGTCTCGTTTTGATATCAAGTGGCCTTTTAATTTCTCTAAAATGTCGTCGTTGCTCACGTATTCAATACAGGATATTCTCAGCATCATTCTTCAGAACCACATTTCTGTTGCTTAATAGGATTTATTGATTCGATATATTAATCCCGTAAAGTGGCGCTTAGTTTGTAGAAAGGATTTTCCGGATATCTTAGGACAAGGGTTGGAAAAAATGTTAGGATAATTCAAAATTCCAGATAAATCAAAATTCCAATTATCGGAAAAGAATGGAAAAGTGTATTTTTCGGGTGATGAAGTGGGGTGGCGAACATATCATAAGAAAGTTTCATTTTCAGACTAATTTTTATTTGTTTTTAATATAGTAACGAAGAATCTGAGGGACCTTGAAGTGCCCGAGCGGTGGCTAACATCTCTACCAGACGTATGAGTTGACAATCTCGGAAAGGTATAAAAACAATCAAGATCGACGTATAAACACGTCTGTAGCTGATTTCTGATCGTTATATTTTGGACTTGTTTATTCGTCCGTGTCTGAAAGACAGTTTCGGTAAAAACATTTGGACACGTCTACGCCGGGGAAGTGGTTTATTTTTTTATGAAAAATGAATCCATTTTTTTGTTTTCGGTTGGCCTCGCGTTTCGTTTCGTTTCGTTTATGATCATGGGTAAAATGCAACCATTACTTTCAGTGATGAAAGGCCACGTTTTTTGGGGATTATTTTTATTCTATTTTTATTTTTTTTACCTTTGTCTGCCATTAAACAGGATTTTTACTTTTTCATTCGTTTTTTCTTCGTATTAGGTGTCGTTTCTTTTATCGCGCAGAATGTGCCATTTATTAATAACACGAGCGTCATCATGGACAGAGGATAAGTCTCTTAATATGATTGATTAGGCAGAGAAAGTTTCTCAAAATGCTCACTCACCCACTTTTTCCAGCTAAACTTCTTAGTGTATCGGTAACGCGATATTGGGACAACTTCCTCGGAAATTCGAGCGAAGGTGTCGGATTCCGTTACACCCTTCCAATCTTGCAACAATATATTGTTTGCATTATATTTTCAACTTATATATATATATATATATATATATATATATATATATGTGTGTGTGTGTGTGTGTGTGTGTGTGTCGCCGGAAAGCGCTTTATGTAAAAGTGCAGAGCCATGACATTTCGTATAATAAACCTTTCTACAGACGCACCCCTCCGTTACTGTCACTTCTCTCTCTGTAAATGGCTTTTTCTTCTGCTTTTTATTATAGGAAATCTTACTCCGATCAATTACCCAACGTTTTCCGTGTCTCGCCAGACCCTTCACGTATTTCCTGAAATCACTCCAGTGAATAGAGCACTTCACTTACTACAATTTTTCTTTCTGAAGTTCTCCGAATTTTGGGAGCATATTTTTATACGTTTAATAAAAGCAGAATTTAATTCCGGTTAGCCTTGCTAGCGGCGAGATATACTTACAATCAGAACAAGATGAAATTTCTGGGACACATAATGAGGCAAGTAAGCCAAGAGAATTTAATACTCACAGGACATTTTGAAGAGGATGGAAACTAAACAGAAGGATGGTAAAGGCTAAAAAATTTGAACAAAAGACAGGAAGCTGTAGAGCCATGTTCGTTTTTTCTCCTCATAGGACTTGGCTCGTAACCCTTCACTCTTAGTATACGAGTTTTGTCAGGAAGAATCCAGTTATTTAATATTAATGAGAGAAAAGAGAAAAATGCCAAAGATTAGCGACACTTTAGTTCCTATGAAGTCATTGTGATCTCACGTTTCGCTATTATTTTATTTATTATTCTTGTCACTGTGCAATGTACAAGGAAATTGGACAGCAGTCCCTTGGCTTGGTATACACACACACACACACACTATCGAATGAAGAAAAGTAACAACCTTTAAATACACTGAAAATTGTCAGTGTGTGGCAGCGTTCATTTTACGTAGGTTCGAAGAGTAACAGTTTTTTTTTTCTCAAGCGCTTTGTCCGAGAACTAATAGCCTTGTTCTGAGATAACGGCTTATTTTTTATTTATTTATTTTTGAGTTCGCGTCAAGCAAGGCAGTAAAGCCACTGAGACACGAGCGGTTATTGGGTGTGGAAGTGTTAGAAACAGAAATATTACCAAGGAGCGAGAACAAAAGAAAAGTAATCGGGAGGACAGTAACGAGTGACATTGCATTTAAATTTTTGCAGTTTAAAGTTCCCTGGAAAGCATGGAATCGGAAACAAAAAAAAAACAAAAAAACTGTTAGCATACAACTTACGACTATATCTAGCAAACCCAACTGTAAATTGATGGGACCTTGTCGCCAGTCTAGTACTGCGCTTAAATTCAAAGAGTCGAGGCACCATAGCGATGAATTCATCCGAACAATTACCATAAAAGTATTTATAAAATCCGCATTGGGAGGCGACCTTACAGCAGTAGGATAGACTGAAGCCGATAGAACCAATAATATTGCTGATTCTTCTTTAAATTTTATAAAATATCTCTAGATATATAGCAGGAACACCGGACCATATGTGGCAGCAATATATTAAGCATGGACGAATGGTAGACTTACAGAAAAAATATCTTACCCGGGGTGCGTGCCGTCTTTCATTATGTTTTCTATTCTGCTGCCACAACGAGAATTAGAAATGTTCTCCAACGAGGGCAGCCAGCAGCTGATTATTCTCTGGCCAACATCTATACTATTTGAATATATAATCATACTTATTATAAAACCCAGGTTGTGTGTGTGTGTGTCTGTACGTTTATATATTGGATCGGATTTCCTATATTTTTCAACCGATTTCAACAAAACTTCACAGGACTACGTAAAATTACCTTGCTTTGGTTATGACAGCGCCCCAAATCGGAAAAACACAATTGTTTTTGCATGAAATCATTTTGAAAACATGATTAAGAGGCATCGCTTTCGCGGAATGAAAGGTGGACAACTCATATCGTGTTATACTTATAAAGCCCAGGTTGTGTGTGTGTGTGTGTGTGTGTGTGTGTGTGTGTGTTCGTTTATATATTGGATCGGATTTCCTACATTTTTCAACCGATTTCAACAAAACTTCACTTCTTCCAATAATAAAAACAAAATTTATAAGAAGTTATTTTCTTCTTCAGCCAATACAAAGGCAAGGGTTGCATATTATGAGTATATGTAGGATACATAACTGTTGACTCTCGACTTTGAAGTGATTGTCATGATCAGGGAAGCATCACCACGGGAATCCGTTCCCCGTAACACCAGTTCCGGGAAATAAGTTGCCTGAGTGGAACTTACTCCTTACCAAAGAAATGAAGATGAGACGACTCCGTGGACATGGCACGGCGAGCCTTAGCTGTGTTGGTCTGATCTGGTTCTTGTAGAAATAGAGTATGGCAGGAGTTTAGTACTTTCTCGAGCGGTGCAAGAGAGCCAACCATATTTCAGCATATACGAATTCCACTTGAGATCTTGTGCGAGTCCAAATAGACGTTCCAGTCAAGGAGCCTCATTAAGAGGACAAATGTTCATCATGATCGGAGGAAACGCAGAGATTACCCAGTGATGATGAAAAGTCATGAGCTTTGTTTTTTTGAGGTATTTAATACTACAAACCTCCGTTGAACTGTGTGAGCAAGATCAAACGAAAGATCAGCTGCCAGGTTCACTTAGCAAGATTTGGTATCTTCTGTACATAGATATATTTTTCTGGGAATATACTTGGGAAAATAGTTAATATATAACAGAAAAATGGTAGGACAGAGGAAATAGTCCAGACGTCTACAGAGGTTATCTCATGGGCGTTAGAGGATTGGCCATTGACAACGATTTTCATAGACCTATACAATAGGAAGGATTTGATAGTCAAGAAAGACTCTACCAGAAATGCCATAGCTGGAGAGTCTATATAGCAAACTCCTGAATGTTAATACCACTTTTTCGTATCCACCTTTTATACGCCATGTCCCTTCAGAACGTGAGCGATCATGGCTCTCCACAACTTCATCTTGGTAGCTCTTAGTAAAGCTTGCCTTTTTGCTAATCCCTATTCCTGTAGCTCTTAGTAAAGCTTTTTTTCTTCCTAATCCTGGTTCTGCCAACGATTTTCATAAGCTCGTTACTTAGATTGTGAGCTAATTTCCTTTCTCTCTTACCTTGAATATCTCCTATCAGTGTCAAATTTTCTAACCCGTCTTATGTGCCTTTATAAAAAAAAATTCAACTGTCTTTTTCTGATTCGGAGTATAAATGTGCTTTTTTCTTTCATTTTTTCTAAAACTTTGTCGTTGCCCACATGTTCAGTCCATGGTATTCTCAGCATCCTTCTGTAGAACCACATTTGTTCGCTGACGTCTTTTCAGCATCCATTGTCATATAGAAGAACCGATATTACACAACAGTTCACTACACTTTGTTTCTAAGGAAATTTTCTTGTTTCATAATGCGTTGCTTGACTTTTGGAAGGCATCTTTCGCTATCTCAATGCACCTTTGGGTTTTGGTGTCATATTTTTTGTCCGCTGTTGAAACACTTTCTAGATATATTAAATTTCCCTGCTTTCCTGATTTTGCTATTTTCAATTTATAATTCGCATATTGTGCTGTTTCGATTGATGTCTAGTACTTATTGCTTTCTTCTGTAGGAGTTCATGTAATTTCGTTTCTGTTCCTGCTATCAACACAGTGTCATCATCATATCTTATGTTAAGATTAGTGGCACCAATAATGAATACTGGTAGGACTTATAGTTCGCTCAGGACTGCTTCACTGTAAAGTCCGAATAAGTCCATCGAGAAGACACCTCTTTGTCTTTACACCCCGTTCTATATTTGTGCATTGACTGAATTCATTTTTTATCCGTATGCTGGCGGTTTGTTCCCAGTATAAGTTCTAGATTATTCTAGTATCCTTCCTCCACTAAAAAAAAAAAAAATCCAACTTGCCTAGGAGTTCAAACAGTTCTATGTGGCGCACTTTATCAAACACATTTGCTCAGTCTATAAAACACGAATATACATTCGTATTTCTCTTTAATAAAGTGTTTATCCAAGCGATGAATATCTCTGTAACAAGTTAACAGGTTTAGCGTGTTGTTTGGTTGTTGTTGGTGTTTGGTTGTTGTTGGTGTTTGGTTGTTGTTGGTGTTTGGTTGTTGTTGGTGTTTGGTTGTTGTTGGTGTTTGGTTGTTGTTGGTGTTTGGTTGTTGTTGGTGTTTGGTTGTTGTTGGTGGTGGTGTTTTGTTGTTGTTATGTAACTTGGCAACGGATCAAGATAGACTATAGAGTTCATGCGTGAACATTTGGTTTTTCTCCCCGTCGGAATGCTTAGTCGACGGTGAGATGTTGCTGAATGAGTTCGTGTAATGTGTGACAGTCGCATTTCTGACCTTCTTGGCGAAACGCTGTATCACCCGGGTCAGCCACTTCCACTACAGACGAGATGAGGATTCTTTTTAGTTTTGGCTTTTTCCAAAGCTAAATCAATCCTCGATCAGAGTTGCGGGATTTAAACCAGACTGGAGATTGAGAAGTTGAGCGAAACAGGCTGATAACTTTTCCGAAAGGTTGTTTTTCATAGTGGCATGGACGCTGGTTTATGTTGGCGAAGTCACAAGAGGGGAGGCTACTTAATATTAAATTTATATTTGCTATCAGAATAAAACCCTGGGCTAGTATAAAGGGTTATTGGGAAGTTCTCGACTCGAAGAAGAAAACATGGCTCTCTCTGCTCTCTCTCTCTCTCTCTCTCTCTCTCTCTCTCTCTCTCTCTCTCTCTCTCTCTCTCTCTCTCTCTCTCTCTCTCTCTCTGTCTCTCTCTCTCTCTCTCTCTCTCTCTCTCTGTCTCTCTCTCTGTCTCTCTCTGTCTCTCTCTCTCTCTCTCTGTCTCTCTGTCTCTCTCTGTCTCTGTCTCTCTCTCTCTGTCTCTCTCTCTCTCTCTGTCTGTCTCTCTCTCTCTGTCTGTCTCTCTCTCTCTGTCTCTCTCTCTCTCTCTGTCTCTCTCTCTCTGTCTGTCTCTCTCTGTCTCTCTCTGGCTCTGGCTCTCTCTCTGTCTCTCTCTCTCTGTCTTTCTGGCTCTGTCTTTCTGGCTCTGGCTCTCTCTCTCTCTCTCTCTCTCTGGCAAGCTCTTCGTAGCCGAGCACCACATTCTCTTTGGACAAAATTCTGCTGGTTAGTTCATAGCAAAACTTTGAATGAAAATTTAATTGTAGTTTTCCAAAGATATGCATATCATGTAGATGACATAATGTGTAAAACGGTTTTACAGAGCTCGACTACTTGCATTAAATATTGCATAAAACTTTAAAATACAGTCTCCTGTAATGAGAAAATCAAATTCACACCGGTCGTCTTTTTTGTACAATAGTTTTTGCTATATATGATAAAAAATATATATATATATAGTTTTAACGTATGCTATATTTATGGGTAAAAGCGAGCAGTATCCGAGACTGAGCGTGTGTAAATAACGCACACGTATGCACACAGACACACACACACACACACACACACACACAGACACACGAGAGAGAGAGAGAAAATAAGTGGAGGACGATGAAACAGGCCCCTCCTAGTTGCTTTTTTGTTTAAGTTTAATGCTGAGGTTTAGTTACCGTCATGACCTCAATAGCTGATTTATGCTGATTGAGTGGTTGGAGGAAGTGTTCATGCAACTATTTAGGTTTATTTATGGTCAAGACCTACATAGCTTATTTATATTTTATTATAAATTACTGCCAATAATTGCGACTGAAGTCAGTTTGATCTTCACTTACTGCCTCAGACACGTCATCTTGTCCGACACGTGCCGTTGTCATTAGAGCTGTTTTTGGTTTTTAATATATTGACTTTAATGAAAATTTTCCTGTTTTCAGTTTTATGAAATTGAGTCAGCGCATTGCTTTTGTATTTGAATATATTTTCCCCTGCTTGTATTTTTTAATAGGATCTTTGTTCATATAAGTTCATAGCGCCATTGTTTAGTGAGTAAATATGTTCGTTTTTTTTCCTCTGACCATAAGCCACCTTACAGCAAAACTGCATTCAACCGTAAAAACACGTTTCCAATTTTAATTGCTTGAATACTTCGAAGAATTATTTGATATCTTGAAATGGTTGGAACCTGTTGCTGTTATTCTAAGTGAAACAAATGAATCTGAAAATTGGCAATCCTGGGAAATACATCATTGATAAAATAATTTCCTATTTCATCTGTTCATTCGTTGCGTCACATTTGCAACTTGAGCACAGGTGGCGACACAAATCAAAACAATTTCAGCTATTTCATCCATAAACATTTTTCCTCTCCCAATGTATCAATCGAATCAAACTGTTAACTTCTGAAAAGGTTTATCCAGGACCCTGCAATTGAAATGGCTAGATTTATCTTACCCCTCCCGATATAGCGTTATCGCTCCCTCGATATTTAAACGTTGAGTTCACAGATGAAAAAAGACGACATGGATATTAGATTTAAACAATAGTTTGTGCATGCAGAGAAGCGAATAAGTATAAAAGAAAAGTGTAATAAAGTCTTACTGGGGAGATGACTTGTTCGTTCATTGCATCAGTAATGTGGCCTTGGCCTTAAAGTGCAAAAGAATTTGAAAGTTTGGTGTAGACGCGATGTCATTCTCGAGAATTGGCACCAAACTGTCAAAACGGCTTATCTTTCGTGCCTCCATAGCATCTTACTCATTGCTATAATTTCTGCACATGTAATAGTCAAAAGCGGATAAATGACAAAACAGATAATTGTTTTGTAACGCTACACAGTATTTCGAAATAATCCTTTTGAATCTCCACGAAAGTAAATGAAAGGGCCTTTTTTATTTTTTATTTTTTTTTTTAACTCTTATTTTAACTCTTATTTTGTTTCGGTTGTAGATTTTCTTGAATCTAAACATCGTCCTGTTTTGTCTGCTTCACGTGAAAAACATCTCGTCCTATAATGACGGTTTTGGGGTCTTATTTATTTTTGGTTCATGTGGTTAATTTTTACTTTATTTTCAAGTTGGTTGGTTTATTTGGATTTTTCTGATCTTTGTGTTTGTTTTTTGGGCGTTTTGTGTTTGTTTTTTGGGCGTTTTGTGTTTGTTTTTTGGGCGTTTTGTGTTTGTTTTTTGGGCGTTTTGTTTTTTTTTTTGGGCGTTTTGTGTTTGTTTTTTGGGCGTTTTGTGTTTGTTTTTTGGGCGTTTTGTGTTTGTTTTTTGGGCGTTTTGTGTTTGTTTTTTGGGCGTTTTGTGTTTGTTTTTTGGGCGTTTTGTGTTTGTTTTTTGGGCGTTTTGTGTTTGTTTTTTGGGCGTTTTGTTTTTTTTTGGGCGTTTTGTGTTTGTTTTTTTTCTGTTTGTTTTTCGTTGTTTCGATTTGTTTATCCGAGTATTTTCTCATCATTAATTTTTCTATGTCTGTTTTCTTTATTTGTTGCTTATGATTTTTCCTTTTTTCCTCTTTTTCGTTTTTCCTCTTTTTCGTTTTTCCTCTTTCCTCAGATCGGAAGCTCGTTAAATATTGAAATATAGTTTTCACACACACACATTATTATTATTATTATACAGATATAATTTTCCAACTTCAAGATGATCCTTGCCCTCTCTAACCTAACTTTCTGTCCTGGAGTATCAAGGTGCCTCACAGTTTTCACATATGATTTCATTTTCAAGTCACTACTCTTTGGACTGTCATAGCTGAAACTCGTCTCTCACGTGCCAAGCGTCTTATGAATTGAGTTGGATCTTTTCTAACTGATCCCTTTAGCTCTAAGTTGAAATGGTGCTCCCTCTTCCTGTTGTGGTCTCCTGATCCAGTTTTCCTCTCTACTGTTCCCACTTTTTAAACTTATTCATCATTCTCTTGATGGTTCTTGAATGGACTTTGAAGATGAAAGCCAGAGTATGAATGTTGGTAACATTACTGAAGGCCTAAATGATCGCTCACTTGGGGAGACGGTGGGTCTAACACAAAACAATCTTAACTTGTTCTCTTTTTAGCTGAATAACTGAAATGGTTTTTCAGAGCTATGAAACTCAATTAGTTTTTTTTTTTTTTTTTTTTTTTTTTTTTATATTAAACCTTTTGTGGGGTAGGTAATTATGCTGTTACATGATTTGGATAATTTTGCTTTTACCATCGCTATAAGTGCCCGTTTTGTTTTCATTTTCTCTAAAACTTTGTCGTTGCTCACATGTTCAGTCCATGGTATTCTCAGCATACTTCTTTTTTAACCACATTTGTTTCTTGACTTCTCTTCCTCTGATAAGATGGTCCAGCATTCACTGTCATATAGGAGGACCGATATTACACAACAGTTCACTACACTTTGCCTTATTGTGATAATATTATGATTGAACTCTATCCGCTAATGGGCGACATTTATCTCATCAATTGTTCTGTATCCATGAGCGTTGATAAGAGAGGTTTAGTTGCGTCTGCATTGTGTAAATATAAATGAATGTATAAGCCTTGGAGAATGTTTATCATAGTAGCGAGATTTATTTTATGGTAGAATTGTATTTTCGCTAACGTATTTTTCTGCCAGGAATTTATTTTATTTTGGCTTTTCTATAACCTTGAAAAGAATATCTTAACGTACCTTAAATGGCTTTCAAAACTTTATTTTAACGTTAACACAATTATTTAAATACAGGAAGGCTACCCATCAAATATGAAGGTGGGTTATGTTCGGTCATCTATACTCATGTTGTCATAAGCTTTTTGACACACTTGATTTTCGAACCGAGTTGACAGATAAGAGATACCTAAAGAATAGAACGTATTTTTTATATATATTTTTTCTAACTTCTATTAGATGTACCATTCATAAAGACGTCTTTTTTTTTCTTTTTTTTTTTTTTTTAAGCGAAATAACACCGACACAAGTTTTCAAAAAATAAAAATAAGGGATAATCGACAATAAATACATTTTGTGTTTCAAATAATCGGACCGGTCCGATTTTTATCATTTATATAAAAAATCTACCCGAGACATATTTCTTTTCAAACTCATTTTTTCATTAAATACTCAGGAAATTTCTTCCCACCAGTTCATTTAATCTACGGCCAATCTAGGAAAAAGCGTTTCATGTATCAATATATAAAATTCTGTGATTTCGTTAGTCCGTCAGTAACACCCTCTAAAAGAGTTATACATAGACCGATTGAAACCAAATTTTAGGGCGTCCTGGTTAAGACAAGCTATATCCGACAGCAAGGCCTCTGATCAGGTGGTTTTGAGGAGCGTGGAACCACCTCTTAATTACTGGTGTTCCTAGGTTCACCTTAACCCGGGGTGGTAGCACCTGTTAGAGTAGCAAAAAATTACCCCCACGAAGCTAGTGTCAAAACACTATGAAAGTGTAAAAATAGGTTGTAAATAAGTGTAAAAATACCAGAAATACATAATACATAATAAAATATTACCAGCAATACATTTTTGAAGAAAAAACTATTACCAACAATAAAAATCTTGTCGGCATTAAATAACCCATTGAGGTTGATATAAGAAAACAAACCAATTTTTTTTTGGGGGGGTGGAGGGACAAGTGTAAATAGTTAAGGGGATACAAAGTACAGTTGGTTTCACTAGGGTATGCGGAAACCGCGAAGTAACGTTTTTATCAAAGTATTTTTCCAAACAAATCTTATTGAAATTTCATCGATTTGTTTGCGAAATTGAACGAAAGGTAGTTTGTAGATCTAGAAAAAAATGTTATCGGTAACTTCAACAATATTGAGAGGATTTCAACACACGCGTTGAAAAAATAATTCTAGTTACTAAAAATTATTTTAAAAGATTAGAAAAAAAAAATTCCAGCCACCTCATCTTATTTCGACTACTCCATCCATTTAAATCGTACGTATATTAATAAAATATCCGTGTAAATATTTTTAAATCTATATTAATTGACAGCGGCCTGGATTAAGGAATCGGAGACTGGAGTTCGAATTCCAGTCGAGTTCATCACATTCGCTTAAGTGCTAATACCCTTGGGAATCTAAAACCCCACCCTTATAAGCTATGGATAAAGATTGGTTGCCAACAAAGGCTATAGGACCCAATCTAGGAGAATTCAAAATCAGCCTGGAGAGTGTTGGGTTTCGTCAGGCTATCTTGTCAAAGAGATACCATTCCTGATGCAGTAGATGTGGTGCCCCTGCGACCCACTGATTCGTGATCGGTAATGTTTGAGTCCAGGTCAGAGTCAAACATTTAAAGATGACAGCTCTCTTCATTTGAAGGATTACGTCATTATATTTATACTTTCGTCGGTCCTGTGTCAAACTGAATTATTCTTGTAACAAGCGCCCAGTATCTTTATAGTTATAAAACATAAAATTACTTTAAAAAATTATCCTGTGCCTCATATTACAAAAACTAGGTTTATGGTAACTACATATTCTTGTTTGCCAGTATGTCTCTTATTCAATCCAAGAGTTTTATGCAAATGTATATATTACAAGTAACCATTTCGGTTATATTGCAAATGTCTACAAACGGAAAGTGTGTTCTATGTGCCAGGTCAGGGCAAGTTCAATTTTGAATTCTGACTCGCCTTTTGGTCTCGTTTTTTATGAGCAGATGTTAGTCTGCGAAACGCTGTACATGAAGGAATGCTGTCATAGTTCGAGGTGAAAGATAAGAAATGCTCTTTGGAAAACTGACAAGCGCCTCTTAGCTTGCGCATTTAATATACATATATATATATATATATATATATATATATATATATATATATATATATATATATATATATATATATAATAACCTCACTTGATAGGATAACTAAGTGTATCACCAGCACCAGTCGCGTGCTTGCATGAAAGTTTTAGGGTCGAGCGTCTGACAAGGACAGCAGATAGTTGGCACCATCACACTGCCTGCCTTTAACTAAGCTAAACTCACTTGTTTCCTTATCTATTTCAGTTCATTTATCTATACAGCGAGATATATAATTTTAATCAAATCATCCAAAGCAAGACGATAATGTCACCAAGATGCAAAGAGCTACTGGGAGTGAAAGATAATTAAAACGACTTTAGAAGTAACTGAAAACACTCCTTTTCGAAAATACCGGGGAGAAGTGTGACCCAGATGATATATTATGCGCTATATTTATGGATAAAAATGGTCAATATTAGTGATAGAATGGATCTTCAGGTCATGTGTGTTGTTTTGGCTCGACTATTTATATACACTGGTCAATGGTGCATTATGGATAACAAGATCGATTATATTTACCTTAACCGTTATTTGATAGGCGGTAATGTTTGAAATTATTTTTTAGGCTACTGAGTAGGAATGATTCGAATGCTGTTATTTGTAGCTATTTTATGTTGTTTGTTAACTTTTTTTCCTCTTGATTACTTCGTTATTTGTTTATTATTGTTATTACATTTATTTGTGTATATGTGAGCATTCAGAGTTTTTTTTTTAATTTATTTACTTAATTTGTTTTATTTTTTATTTTCTGTTGTTGGTTATCTTGTTTGTTCAAAGTATGTTACAATATCTGCGTTGTATATTTGTATTTTCCATTGTTATTTTACAAGTAACGTAATAAAAATTCTTTTTCGTGTTCGTATTTTGAGATAAGTTCTGTTTGCTTATTAATTTGTGTTGTTCTAGGAAGCTGTTTATATTCTCCTCCAGACGATCTACAGTTTCTGGATTTTTTATTGCAGACTGGTACTGCTTTTCTTGTTTTTCATTGTTTTTGACGTAATTTGGCTTGTTTTTAATTTTCCATGTATGTTTAGAACTGGTTATGCTGTTCGTGTATTTGCTATTTGTAAAGGATGTCTTGTATGATTAGTTTGTTTCCAGGTTCCTTCTTTACTCATATGTATATTTTTCTTCGTTACCTACTGATTTTACAGTGGCTTCTTATATTGTTTTACAAGCAATTGCCATTTAAGGGACATTCGTTCTTTACCCTGCAGTTACAGGTGAGTTTGATTGGTAAGGTGTCATTTATTGGTTATTTTTCTGTTGGGCTTTTTTACTGTCATGTTCTCGGTTCAATTGTAGGTAATTTTTGCTGTTTCTATTGAATGTCTTGTGAGTTTAATATGTTCCCTACATTTTTGCTGTACAGTAGGTTAAACCATATGTTTTTTTCTGGGTTTTTTTCCCTAATGTATGGTGTGTATGTTAGTGCTGAAAATCCACTATCTAGTTATTTCATAGTCTTTTTGGCTTCGTTGAAGGTGATTTAATTAGAATTACCAGCTAACCTGCGGTTAATTGTGATGTACTTGATTATTGTTGGTGTGTGTGTATGAAGTGGCTTGTCATTCGGCTGATATGTATCTTTTCTTAGGTTGAGTGTGACGTCTAAGAAATCTACTTTTTTTTTTTTTTTTTTTTTTTAGGTCTGTTGAATTCTATATTTTTGAAAATGTTTGATTATTTTTCTGGTTTTGTCTGTTATGATTATGAGACCTTCGACCTTGTAGAGGCTTATATCATTTCTTATAGATTATTTGTAGCATATATATTACTCACAGGTTTCTGTACAATCAATTTCCCATCGTACCGTCAAATATTCGTTTCTTTAGCCTCGCATCTTCATTGTCAAATAAGTGGCTTTCGGAAGTGCGTAATGATTTTTACTTTGGGACTATTTTTATTTATTCCTTACCTAGCATATATTCAATTATTGAAGGCTAGAAATTTTTCATATCTAGTTCTATAAATTCATAATTATGTTTGTGTTTTTTCTACTGGTTTATTCTTAACTTCATCCTTAGTTCTGAGTTAATTATTTCTAGTATTATCTTATTTAATTAGTTCCCTTTCAATATGGTTTACGAGTCTGCATGTTGTGTGTTTTTGAACTTTTCTTTGTTTTATAGTGTAATGGATACTTGTGATTTCGCAATACAATTTATTCGTTCGTCTACGTCTAATATCTGGGCGATATTTGTTTTTTGTTTTTTTTTTTTTTTTTTTTTTTTTTTTGCTTCTGTGTTAAATATCGTATTTAATTGTTGGTGCATTTCTGTATGTTTTAGTTGTCTTCGAGTAGTAAATTCCTATAAATTTCTAGTACTGTCCGCTGCGATAAATATATTAAGTAAACTAGCAAGCATACCCACCTGGTCGATCAGAAAAAAAGCGTTCAATTAGAATGGAGCAAAACCGTATCCTGTTTAGATGTAACAGTCTATCTTCTTCAATTATTTTAAAGTATTTTCATTAAAAAGACATTTTGAATTAATGCAGTTACTCATAATAGAAGTAGTCTGTATTTATTCAATCGAATTTAGCCGGGGACATGAAAATGTAAAACAGGCAACATGAAGACCCACTTCAGACCAAAATTTTGGAGTTTTTGAAATTCGATTTATCAGTGTGCTACCTGGGATGTAAAAGAGGATACATTTATAAAGCAATTGTTAAGTTTGATGAAAATTGGTTGAAAGATCAATGAAAAATAAGAAACTAACAAGTAAATATCGACATTTTTCGCTATTTACGCAGGTTTTCACTCTATGGGTGGGCTCAGTTATCAAGTTAAATGACTGTTAAAAAAATCAACTTATTGTTGGTTACAATTGAGTGAAGTTTGTATTAGCTTGAAAATTGAGGGAGTTTTGTTTAAAATTTGTGTTGAAATCGATTTTTCGTTTTATCTCGTTTTTTCGCTAAACGCAGTGGCATACAAATAAAAATGAGGTATCGTTGAGCTCGTCAAGATGTAAGTAACCTACATACCGAGTTTGAAATCGGTGGAAGAAGTTGAATTTATCGATTTTTGATCGGATTTATCGATTATTGATTTTTTACGCCTCTCTCTTACATTGTACAATGTATGTGCCAAGTTTGGTCAAAATCAGTTGGATGGATCTCGAGTGAAAAGGTATCACAGGCACACACACAGGCATCCTCTGTTTTATATATATATATATATATATATATATATGAGAGAGAGGGGCGCCTAGAGGCGGTATAATCGTTAGCAAGCTTGTCTTGCTAGAACAATTACGACTGAATAGTGAGTTCGATCCTCACTGGGTGTCCCATACTTTCGGCCTTGTGCCACATCTAAGCTACGCTTGGAAAATCACACACACACACATATATATATATATATATATATATAAATATAAGCTGAACTATTGTCTAGAAGAAACCCAGTAATGCCTGTGAATCGTCAACCCTTTTCGATAGTCGAATGAATCAAAGTAATGTTTTGTTGATAATAATTGTAATTGCTTCTCTATGAGCCCAACAGAATTGGACTTAGAAAATGCTATCTTGCCTATGTATTAAGCGCACAAGGGAAAATTTTGTGCAAGCTTGTAAAATGTGTATTCTGTGTCTTTTTTTTTTTTTTTTTTTTTGTCATTTAATAAATATAAATTTCTTTCAAATGTCACCCCGGATAAATCTTTTTCTTTGCCCCCCCACACACACACACACTTTACGCCATTAATAATACCCAAGATAAGAGATTTGACATTTTATTTTTATTATATAAAACAAATTTTATATTTTCAGAAATTATTTTAAATTGTCGTTATTGAGCAGGTAACTAGTATATGTCTAGATGGATTATTAAGATTATTATTTATGTAGTGAGCTTTACCCGTGTATATATTTGATATTGGAATTGTAAGATTGCAAAAGGGGCAATTATCGTCCCTGTCTGAAGGGACGAATTTACGAGTGTCACGTCACGGACGGTTAGTCACGACAGCCCGTGGCTCGATGAACATTCAACTCTTTTTTTTTTTTTTTTCGTATATTGTGAGGAACACGCAGCTGTAATGTGAAAGAATAAAAACCATTTGACCCAAACAAGGAACATAAAACCTCACCAGGCAATGACG
Organism: Acanthosepion pharaonis; assembly: GCA_903632075.3. NCBI lineage: Eukaryota > Metazoa > Mollusca > Cephalopoda > Sepiida > Sepiidae > Acanthosepion > Acanthosepion pharaonis. Next base: position 669,841 of record CAHIKZ030005483.1, on the reverse strand, counting down.
CTTTCCTCCTTGAAATATTGCAAGTCGGACCCTACACCCCACACTTTCACACTCCTTGTTGTATTCAGATGTGAGTTTAAAAGTATTCTCAATGTATTTCTCTACATGTAAATATTGAGAGGCCATGGGACCGTCTCTTAACGTTGTTTCAGCTTGTCTTTCTATAGATTGTTCCTTTCCAAAATATTTTATCTTTAACAATCAACATATTTCCGATATATCGGCGATGCTTCATTAATATATCCCCGCAAAACATTACGCAATCTTGTAAATCGACTAAACGATATCTAATATACAACAGAATTTACTATCGTTTACAAGCAGTACTGATAAATACATGAGACTAAAGTGTTTATCGAAAATCAGCTGATAATTCTATTCAATTAAAGTGAATAAACAATTTGGTCAACCACTCTCCAATTAATATAACATTTGAAAATGAACCGACAGTTTGGTTGTACTTTCATATTGTAAACATGCAACAAATCACTGACTAATGAAAGGTGGCAAAACGGCAGAGCAAGAAATGAAGACTCTATTCCCTTTTATTTCCGTTTCTATATTTCGTTGTTATTCCGGAGATTCCATTGCACTGTCTGGGTGGGTGGGAAGGTTTCTCCAACTTTCTCCTCACAATCCTCTGCATATCACATGACGTGCGGTCTTGGTCTCACAGTACGTCTTCAATCTGATATTATATAAGCCTGCAAACCGGAAATCAACATCCGATTTGTTGTCACTTGTTCCTAAGAGTTTTCATTCATTTATCTATTTTATTTTCTTTTGGTAGATTGAGTGGCTGCTTTTACAGATTCTATCGCTAGAATTAAAGACACAAAACAAGATCATTTAACATTTTCTTCCGTGTGGGTGTCCCGGACATTTGAGTATCACAATATACTGTTGGTGGATGATCCTGAATTTGAGATGAAGATATTCTAGTTCCAGTTTCAGGATCTGAAGATTTTGTGAGAGGATGAATAAAGAGCTTAAAATAGTATTTATTCCCTTCAGAAGCTAGATCATATTTTATGCCCTAATCCATTCGCCAGCCTCACTGTTTTACAAGGTGTGAATATGGAAGTCTTTTCGTTTTTGCCTTCCATCAGCATGGCTGATACTAATCTTCAGGAGAGTAACATTTCACGGTTGACATGAAGTGGAAAGACAATACTGAATCCATTGCTAGGTCAGCTGCTAAGAAAGTGTGTTCACTGTGTCGTACTAAACAAATTTTCTCTCCAGAATCCATCTATAAGTCTACTATTCCTTCATGCTTAGTATATTTCTGCCACATATTGTTCGGTGATCCTGCTATATATATCTAGAGCTCCTTGATAAAATTCAAGAAAAGAATCAGTCTTGAATAATTGGTTCTGGTTTAGCGTTTCGGCTTCACTTTCCCACCGCCGTAAAGCTGCCTCACTGCGCTTCTTTTTTTTTCTTCTTTTTTTTTTTTTTTTTTTTTCTTTTTTTCTTCTTTTTTTTTTCTTTTTTTTTTTTTTTTTTTTTTTTTTTTTTTTTTTCTTTTTTTTTTCTTTTTTTTTTCTTTTTTTTTTCTTTTTTTTTTTTTTTTTTTTTTTTCTTCTTTTTTTTTTTTTTTTTTTTTTTTTTTTTTTTTTTTTTTCTTCTTTTTTTTTTTTTTTTTTTTTTTTTTTTTTTAAATACATTCATGGTAATTGTTCGGATGAGCCTTTCGCTATGGTACCTAGACTTTATGAATTTAAACGCAGTACTAGATTGGCAACAAGGTCTCGTCGATATGCAGTTGAGTTGGCTAGATGTAACCGTTAAGTTCTATGCTAACAATTTCTTGTCTCGCACTTTTCACTTGTGGAAATTCTCTTCCGGTTCCATGCTTTCCAGTCAATTTTTCTTCGAAAATGTAAATGCAATATCAATCGATATCTACTGACCTCCTGATTACTCTTTTGTTTTCACTCTTTAGTAATGCTTCTGTTTTCTAATTCTACCACACTCAATAACCCCCTTAGTGGCTTTATTGCCTTACTTGGGGTGAACTCGATTTTTAAGAAATGTCATTTCCCTTCAGGATATAGGGGTTCGAAGCTCACTACGGATTTCTTTATTACTTCTGAATTGCCGTAACTTGTTGAAAGTCGTCCTTGACGTAACTGCCACCAGAAACTAGAGAGTCTAGTCTACCTTGGTGGGAGAAAAATGGTCAAAGTCATTTCCAAGGAAATGGTTGCAGGCTAAAGTGGAATTTGAACTCTCGTCGAATCCCCCAATAACACTTACCTGGCATATATGCGCGTAGCGTTAGTAAATATTTACGATTATTAGGTCGTCTGGCTATTCTGGTTTAACTCTGAAGCGGTATTACACGAAAGTGGTTAAAATCGTAGTTACAGGAAATTCAATCAATAACGAACACAAATGCTCAGAGCTAACGAGAACAACAAAGTGGGGCGGCGGAAGATGGCTACTTATAGGATGATTATCCGCTGGGCAAGCAGAACATACGAAACAAGGACTAATTGTATTTCAGGTGCGCACAGGTCTGTCTTGCTATAATATTAATTCTTCTACGTACTTTCGGCAACCGTTCCACAAATCGGATGTTAAAAGGAGATGTGCGGTGTTCAGATTGTTTTCAAGATTTCTTGTTCTATATTATCACAATATATCAAATTTATTTGTACTTTATAGGATCCAGATCCTACACTATTCTCAAAACTTCAAAAATTACACAAATCATAGGCTCTAAATTAAATTACACAACTAACGTAATTTGATTGGTTCAAAAATATCACATGACATGTCGTCTACTACGTCCGCACGTCTGACCTTAATTTGACCCTGATCAAAGGTACAGTTGCGCCAAAATTTTCAAAAATTTTCTGGAGCCTATCACGTGACTTATATTGCTTATATAAGCAACAATTAAGAAACAGTGCGGAAAAATCAGCGGAAAAAAGCTACACGCTAAATGACGACACTCATCATAAAATAACTTTCAACTGGACATAACCACAGTCTATTACCTTCATTCAATGCAAATTCGCGTCGGCAAACAACGAAGTGACACAGTCAAATGTCACGCACAACGTAATTTACACCACACACGCTTTTCCCGCAAACTTGAAACTGATTATTTTGAATACAAACAATATTACATTGAACTGAATTTTTTCCAAATTCATACAAATTACCCTACAACTTGCAGTTTATGAAACTGGAACATTACTTCACACAAAAATCTAAAAAGACAAGTTTATTTCCCCATTTTAAACAATATTCATAATTATTGTTTTGTACATTTGTTACGTAAAATTCTCTTGTCTGAATTTTCTTATTTCTTATTATTTTGTGGCATTGTGTCTAATATAAATTAGTGAGGGCAACTGACGCCCACAACTTATTTTCTAGTTCATCTTTTATGTGCTCTGTCCTTCATGACATGGGCGATAATAGTTCTTCACAACTTCCTATCATTTGTAACTCATACAAAACTTGTTTTTGCTATCCCTCCTAATCTCAGTTCTGCCATCCATTAGGTAGGTTAGGTGCTGCTTATCCCTGTCCCTCTTGCATTCAATATGTCCTGTGAGCGTCAAATTTTCTAGGCCTCCTTTCCTTATTATATACCTGATAGTGTAATTCTGATATAAGTTGTTTTTTGTTTCCATTTTCTCTAAAACTTCGTTGTTCATATGTTCAGCCTATGGTATTCTCAGCATCCTTCTGTAGAACCACTTGTGTTGCCTCGAGTCTCTTTATCTGTCATGAGATTGTCCAGTAGTTATATAGGAACACTGGTGTTGTGTAACAGTTCAGTACTCTTTTTCTTTGTTTTTTGTTATGAAATTTTCCTGTTTCTTAATACTTTGCTTGGCTTTTGTAAGGCACCTTTCACTATGCCAATCCGCTTTCGGACGTCGTTGTCGCATTTCTACGAGCAGAAGTGTTCTCATAGAAATTTTATTTTTCTGCAAGACACTTTCTAAAATCATAACTACATAGAGCTGATCACGAGAGAAACATTTGAATAATCTTCGAATGAACGAATAATAAAAAGAATTTCGTAAACTTAATATTGTTTTCACTTGTTTAAAGAATTCGATACAGTCTTAAGAACATGTAAATATTATTCTAATTTATTTACGTGAGACCTATAGATTATTTTATACATATAAATTTATATGGAAGTTTGAGATCAATGTTTTACAACTTTTTTTTTTTTTTTTATCTCACAGCATCTTCTCAAAACTTCAAAAATTACACAAAACATAGGCTCCAAATTAAATTACACAACTAACGTAATTTGATTGGTTAAAAAATATCGCATGGCATGTCGTCGACTACGTCCGCGACACAATTAAATTATGATTCTCAAAAATGATTAAAACAATAGTATGCTTTGTATGATTTATTAACACGAAAAATTCATCATAATTTGTGATAAAAAGATAATTAAAATTCTTGAAAAATTTACGTTTACTTTTCTGTTTATTATCATTTAACATTTAATGAGCTGAAATTTCTACGACATAATTAGGAAAGAAGGCTTGGAAAATCTGATACTCACAGGACAGATTGAATGCAGGTGGGGCAGAGGAAAACAATGCATAACATACTTTGTGAACTTCAATAAATAGATGGTGGAACAAAAAACTAAATTTATTAAGAGTTACGGAAAACTGGAGTGCCATGATCGTCTACGTCCTGAGGGACATGGCCCATGAAATAAAAGCGTTTTTTTTTTTGTTTTTTTTTTTTTTTTTTTTTTTTTTTTGCAAGTTCGAACTTTGGACAGGCATCTTAAATCTTCCGATGATTCTTGTTTTTAATATTGTTTATTGCAAGAAATCTTTCTGTTTATATATTATGTATACGTTTATTTGTTACTAGCTTAAATGACGCCCAATAGAGCAGCGTATAAGCTAGCTCCTGCAGAGGGCTCTTGTTTAGACCTTCATCACAATAGGTAGGGAGGAATAGATGCGATAGGCAACAACTACAGAAGAACTCTAAATTGATCGATGCATTTAAGTACTGCATTAATATCTAAGGTTAACTTTTGAAAGTTCAACAATAATTCTTCAGCCGCCACTTAATTTAAAGACAATTTAATGTACGAAGGTCTTTAATTTTATTTCATGGGTGACTTTCGCAGGATTTTGCAATTAATTTCTATCATTCCCAAATTTATTTCGACGTGATAAAAATTATTGCAAAAAATTCGTCGCAAAAAATCATGTTAAAAAAAAACCCCAAAATGAAAACTTGGGAATCCAAAATTTCAGGATTGGGGATCTGGATCCGGGCCAGAATGTTTTTTATTTGCTCACGGAGTCGGCTTTATTCCAAAATGGTATATGTTGGACTACAGCCTCTAGGAGTAAAGTTGAAAATGTGTGACACACTGATATTCGCATTTACTATATAGATAACAATGATATATTCGTATAATCATTTTAAGTGGAGGGGTAATCATGTATACCCTTATCGTGCTTTGGATTTCTTTCGAAATTTAAAATTTAATTAATGACTTTAAAAAAAAATTTTTTTGCGGCACACTGGTTGAAAATCATTGTCTAGAATCTTATGCTTCAAAAACAAAAGGAAATTTAATGTATCATTTGTTTAAAATCGTTTCAAGATTCATGTCAGCGGAATAGCATCGTCATAGATTGAGGTCAGACAGTTAATATTCTGTTTAGTTTTCAGTTCCCATCCTTTTATAGTTCTGTAGATGTGTTCAAGCTAGGATAAATTTTTCTAGAATATTCAGTTTACCTTATCCCAGATTAAGATAACTATGTGAATATCCATAAAAAAAAATCCCAAGCTTAATGTTGGGAAAAATTTTACTTGATAATTTTTCAAAATAAGGTCTTCGGCGTGTCAAAATTAAACCAACGTATCTCCATTAATCTCATTCAACGGAGAAAATTTAATATAAAAAATCCAGCTACAGATTTATTGATCCACTATTATATGTGGCATATATGACACTATACTTAGTATGGATTCTACAAGTATAAAATAAAATTAACGGTCAATCGTAAAAGGGTTAACCGAGGAAAGCCGAGAAAGCAAATTAAGTGAGAATTGGAAGTATTTAAATTGAAAAGGCAAAACATCTCTTCGATCACAAGAAGTCTTATTTGGAGCAAAATTGGAAGAAAATAAAAGCCAGATTTTTTGCAAAACACGAAATTGAAATATGAAACTTTGGTTTTGATAAGCACAAGAGATTGGCTGGCAGAAGCCAAATGTGAGGGAATTAATGTGATACATGATTGATTATGGTGGTTCTAAGAATTTTTTCCTCAGAGAAACACATGGCCTTGGAATTACTGAGAAACCCTTCGCTATGGTACTTTTGAAAGTGATTCCAGTTTGCTTGTAGTAAAAATGAAAGGAATCAATGATTCTGGCAAGCGATTTTCGACCAGGAAAAAAAAATAAGGTCCTCAAATTATCAAAAGAAAAAAAAATTAAGCATGATTTACAAAAAAAAATTAAAGAAAAAAAGCAGGCTAAGTTTTATTTATATACGTTTTCTCTTTTGTTTGCTTTTGTCTCTTTGTTGTCTGTTTTTTTGTTTTTTGTCTGGTTTTTTTTTTTTTTTTGTTTTTTGTCTGTTTTTTTTTGTTTTTTTTTGTCTGTTTTTTTTGTTTTTTGTCTGTTTTTTTTGTTTTTTGTCTGGTTTTTTTGTTTTTTGTCTTTTTTTTGTTTTTTTTTGTTTTTTGTCTGTTTTTTTTTGTTTTTTTTTGTTTTTTGTCTCTCTCTGTTTTTTGTCTTATTGAACAATGAAATTATCTACTATACTGACGTTTGAAATAATAAAAATGGTTGATTAGAAAAAATAAATCCATTAATTCTTTAATTCTCCTAAATCGACAGAAACTCGGTATTAAATGATTGATAAAAATACATGTTTACAATTTATAAAAAAATATAATTGATGTGGTAGTGTTCAAGAGAAAAGTAAAGAAATGATAAATAGATTGATACCCGTTAAGTAAATTTAGTATGTAAAAAAAAACTTTTATAGAAAAATATATAATGAAAGTTCTTTTTTTTTTCTTTACAAAATAAAGGTATCTTTTATTTCGTGTATCATTTCTTCTGTCCTGTGCCTCTTCAGGGCGAAGCGATCGTGGCTCTCCATAATTTCCTGTTCTTTGTAGTTATTAATTTGTCTTTTATCTCTCCTAAATACTATTCCGCCATCTATTTACTCCAGCTCACTGAGTAGGTTATGCTTTGTTTACCTCTGTCCCACTTTCCTTCAAACTATTCGGTATCAGATTTTTCATACCCACTTTCTTCACTGTGCCCTGGAAATATTAACTTTTTCTGATGTTAAGATCTTTTTGTTTCATTTTCTATAAAACTTCGTTGTTCGCATATTCAACATCCTTCTGTAGAACCATATTTCTATTGATTCAAGTCTTTTCTTCAATTGCGAAGAGATTGTCCAGCTTCCCTTGCCATATGGGAAGACTGATATTACGTAACAGTTCTTACTATTTTCTTTGTTTCTAATGAAATTTTCTTGTTTCTTAATACTCTGCTTAGCTTTTGGAAGGCATCTTTCGCTATCCTAATTCGCCTTCGGAGGCAGCAATTAGGAATCTTAATTCTCGACTTATTTGATTTTCTGTTTAGCTTTACAAAAATTGCGTTTTAGCGTTACAGTAGTATTTTTTTCTTTTTTTTTTAAGCAGAAGGCGTATACGCTTGACGAGGTTCCGATTGATTTAAAAAAAAAAAAATAGTTTTTTCAAGCATGGAGAGAGGCTCTGGTTTTAAACGCAACTTCATTAAACATTAATAACGAAATAGTCTCACTAGGATCATGACTCGGCGAAAACTGCCTGATGATTGCGCTTAGCATGAAACAGTCTGTCTCCTCTAAGTGCTGACTTCAATGTTCACACACTAATATAACATCAATCAGCTAAGTAGCAAATTTTATATTTGTATTAATCACACACACACACACACACACACACACACACACACACACACACATATATGATTAATACAAATAATAAATTTGATACTTAGCTGATTGATGTTATATTCAGCAAGACTACTCTGGATTTTCGTAGACGAACCTTTGTGTAATTGTCCGGCCTACTCGTCAGGAGATATCAGAAAATATGTCAATTTTCTCGTTTTCGATATTTTTTTTTATATAATTTTTGTTAAATTATGCGCTTTTTTATTACTATTGATTTTTCTTTCTGTATAGCCCATCTGAAGTATTGAACTCGCAGAAAGGAAAAATAAATACATTTCCTCATGATGCCAGTAATAAAGGGACCGGAAATATTGTTATATCAAAAAACTATACTTAAATTTCTAACGTTCGAGTAAGACCAGTTTTACTTTGGTCGTTCCAACTGAGCGCAAGGTTGATTTGAGCACGACCATTATAACGATGCTTATCCTTACTTTAACTTCTGGACCAAAAAGAAAATGGACATACCCAAGTGACATTAAGAACATTGTTTCACAACAATTTCTATAAAAAGAATAAACGGTCCTTAGAAGAATCCCAAGTTTTTGTATGCTTCTTAATTGCTTACATGCAAACACGCACCCAACGCGCAACTTTTAATTCCCTAAGCTAAAGAAAGTAGTAAGAAACTTCCTTGAATCCTGTTTATTTATTGTCTTTTCTTAGGTACCTCCACGAAATCGCTAAAAAAAGAGCATAAACTAAATTTTATTGTCTAAATGCTTATGTTATTATTAAGAGGAAAGACCAAGTTTTTTTTTAATTATTTTTAAAAAATTTTCCTTCTTTTTAGAACATTCTAAATTTTGATTAAAAAAAACCTTTTTTCTATTTGTATCAGCGGAACTAGTAAATAACATAAACAATTTTTAGCGCGTTTTTTGGTATGACACACATTAATTTGAAAAATCGTGCAAAAATAGAAATAATTATCGGATGTTAATGAAACTTTCAGAAACTATTCACAGATGATCGAAATTATTATAAATGTTTTTTTTTATGAAAGTCATGGTAGAAATATTTTTTTTTAAATATTTATTACCCCCCATAACTAATTTTATGAAAACGCTAGAAATTCGATCGCATCGGTTTTAGTGATTACAATAATTAAAAGCACAGGGCTTTGAGGAATGCAAATCATGTTTTTTTTTGTTTTTAATTGGATACGCAGTACCTGAAAATCAGCTCTGAATTGTAACATACAAAACTCAATAAAACAAATATATTATTTAATTTCAAATGCTTTTATTTGCTTTTAGTTGTTTTATGAATATGGACAATATTTTCTGAAAGCAAAAAAATTTTTCGATGAAAATGAATTTTTAATACAATTATTTGTTATTTCATTAATTATAATAGATTTTACATTTAAGTTGTTAAAATATTATAAAATTAGTTAAAAGCCGCATCGGCTTTCATAAGTGTCCTTATGAGATAGATCTTTTTTTTAGCGCGTTGTAAATTGTATCATTTTGACTAATCAGAAGATACCCAGTAATTAAGAAATGTAATTTTGTGCTTATAATCGAGCTGTAATTATAAAATACGGAAGACCAACCAGAATATAATTAAGTTGCGTTATTTGAGTTAAGCATTGTTCTCCGCTGTTAAGGCCTTTACTTTTGCGAAACACGTGTGGAGAAGTTAATTTGATTTTTCAATTTCAACTGAGAAGGGTACCTACAAGTATCAGTATCATCTTATGAAATTTATATGATCTTATTTTTATATTAATCTCAGTTATGACATTTTTCCATAAATGAAATATCAAAATTAATAATAAAATGAATGCAAATACAAATAACAGTAGAATGTAATAAATGTACATAAAATTATAGTATTTTATGTACAATTCTGATAAAATTTCATAAGGTACCTATAAATTAATTAGATAGCTTTCTTAAGAAATATGAAATTTAATGTCACTCTTAACAGTTTTATTTTAATTTCTTTACAATATATTTCCCATAAAGCATCATAAACGTAAAGGTGAAAGCTAAGTACAAAAAAAAAAAATTAGACCGCTGAAAGTTTTCGTTAAAAATAACGGGGTAAATAATTTGTTCACGTAAATGTAAATTATTTCACTTTTCTCCTAGAACAAATTAGCCTCATGGAATTCATAAATATATCATTCATCACATGTCAAGAGACGCGGAAGTTTATGACCTGCTTTGTTTTATTTTCAAATTACATCTTTTTGGCACAAAAGCTAAGTTAAGTTTGGTTCAAAATATTTTAAATAAACATTATAATTTCTGATTTTCTTAAAATAAGTTTTGAAAAATGATAATTGATATTTAAAAAAATTTCAAAGTCAGATTTCCAGTTTTTTTTAAAATGGAAAAAAATGGTCAATTTTGCTGACTCAAAAAAAAAAAACTAGATTTTTAACGAAAATTTCGGACGTGCTAGGAACGATTAAAAAATGGAAAAAAATACCCCAAAAATACTTTGACCTTTCCTCTTAATAATAACAAACATTTAGACGATAAAATTTTGTTTTCGTCAAGTTTGGCGTCTTTTTCATCATGCTATGCTCTTTTTTTAGCGATCTCGTGGAGGTACCTATCTTTTCTCCTCACTAAGATCTCATTTTCTTTCACTTTCAATAACCTCTTGAGTCTTAGTGGCATTATCGCCTTGCTTTGAGTGAATTGATTAAAAGATAAAAAGAACAACAGATAGGAAGAGTCATGATCCCTCAAGTTCACTAGTGCTTCTTAACTGGCCTTGAACCTTGTTAAGTTTTATATTTGGACACTGATGTGATAGGAAAGTAAAACAACACTTAGTGGGTCATTAAGTTTGCGGCCTTGTGTCAGACTAAGCTAAATTTAATAAATGCTAATATGGATATAGTTTGCGAAACAGTTTGTTGGAGGGAACATCGTCATTCCGTAAAAGAAAAAAAACTACTTACTACAGGAAGCACAGCAGCAATGCCTCGTGCTTTTGATCTCTGTGGTCACCATATACAACCCAGTAGAGCTTACGCAACGTGTGTGTGTGTGTGTGTGTACACTAAATGGTTGTCGAGGATACTGGACAATTTCTCCATAAGTGGAGATTTGAAGCGACCGTTATGTTCTACCCAACGAATGTTGAGAATAACATGGACCTAGTATATGTCAAATAGAAGTTTTAAAGATAATGTGGAATTAAAAATAAAAAAAACAGTTTTTTGACAGCTTAATTTTGCTTGTATGTACTGAAGAAGCTTGGAGAATTTAACACACTTAGGGAACAGAGGCAGCATGGCCCGTCATTTAAATTCAAGTCACTGCAGCTATATTCAAAATATAACTATAATACAAAAAACCTTCCCCAGAAAGTATAAAGAGAGCTTTCTGAAACTTTATCGCTAGTCAGTTCTATTTTTGTCTATACCTGCTGGGCGTGGACACCTTACAGTCAGCGTCATCTAGAACTGTTAGGAAAAGTACAGAAACACCTTACCAAGAATGATTCTTGAAATTAAAAATATCCTTTGCCCCCGACAGGCTTTAAAAGCCTTGGCCTTTTCTCATTTGAAACTGGTCTCCGACTTGATTTTATACATGAATTAAGAATAGTAAATTCTATTGAGGACACGAGAAATATTCTGCTAAAAGCCAGTATAAATTTTCCAGAAAGACATCCATTAAAAATACAACCGCTGCTCTATTGTGTGAACATACGAAAATAATTTTTTTTTTTTTCACAACGGATAGGGAATCAGTAGAACGCTCCGCTTTTTCGTCAGTCAACGCAGAGACTTTAGACATTTTCGAAAAGGAGATCGAAATACAATTTTGAATATATTGGCTGGTGGTAATTACTTGTGTACTATTTACCACCTCCGCTATCTTTTAAACGCTTTTTTTTTTTCAAATTCGTTCTTTCCATTATTCTTATTTTCTGTCCTCTTTATTATTTTGACCTTCTGTTTGTCCATTCAAGACTAAATGATGGCGCCTTTTAATGACAGGCTTTTCATATCGTGTGATCTATCAATTTTTGTCCATCCTGCTTCAACTTTTGTAAAGTGATGGTTAAGGAACGCTGACTAAATTAAGTCGATAGGAAATAAATATCTTTTCAGTGACACTTGAAAGGTAAGGAAATACAAGTTTTGTGCGTTACAAAACAACGGACATTGACTTATGTATTAAGCAGATTCCAATAACTCTATAACCGACCCGTTATATCGTTTTCGGGGACTTTCCAACGATGCCACATTCCGATATTATGAAGGTGAGATTCGAATCTGGATCTCATGGTCGGAAGGCTAACGTTCTAAACACACTAAGGTCCTTTTTCTCATGTGTGCAAAAAAGCAATAATATATGTTTATGTCTGACTCGGTATGTACACTTATGTACATAAAAAGCACACTCTAGTTTTGGTGGACTGATTTAACATCCAACGGACACCAAATAGTTCTTATATATCTTAATCATACCACCCCATGCAAGGCAGTAGAGCCACTAAGACACTGTTTACCGAGTGTAAAAGAATAAGAAAAAAGAGAAACGTTATTAAGGAGCGAGGATAATAGAAAAATAATCAAGAAGTAAATAGATAACAATTCACAGTGCATTTACATTTTTGAAGATCAAAGTTGGCTGGAAAGTATGGAGCCGGAAGAGAGTTCCACCATCGAAAAGTGCGAGAAAAGAAATTGCTAACATAGAACTTGTGGCTGCATCTAGTTAATTCAACTGTGAATTGATAAGAGCTTGCCGTCGGTCTAGTACTGCGCTTAAATTCATAAAATCTATGTATCAGCAAAAAAGCTCATTCGAACAATTACCATGAAAGTATTTATAGAAAAAAAAAGATAACCTTGCGGCGGTGGGAAAGTGACTGAAGCCGAGCCGCCAGATGAGGACAAATAATATTGCCGATTCCTCTTGAATTTTATCTAGAATTTCTAAATGTATAGCGGGAGCACTGGATCATATATGACAGCAATATTCAAGGCATAGACGAATGGTAGTTTTTTTTTTTTTTTTTTCAGCAGTAATCTGTCCCATGCTTGAACGCACTCATCAGCCTTGAAGACTGCTTTCAAGCATGAAACACTGTCGGCACTCAGTGTTGACCTCAGTGTTATTATATATATATATATATATATATATATATATATATATATATATATATATATATATATATATATATATAAATTGATTGATGTGTGCTCGAGATTAGACGGGTACTATCTTTAGTAAAACACCCCAGCAAACAGACTGCTCTTATTTTTTTTTCTTTATCTCTTCGTGGCTTACTCTTCCCCCCATCCCTTTTTCTTTTCTTAGAAATAAAATTCTGAATTAGCCGACAAAATACGAGAAAAAACGGAGCGAATGCTAACCTTTTGATTCTAATTGTAAACAATTTGGTTTCGACAAAGGAAGTCACGGAAGGTTTATTTTCACGATAATTTTACGTTTGTTTTTAAATTAAATAACAATTTCTCTGCAATTTGATCTGTTTTAATAATCAATGTGACACGTATATCAAGAATATTAAACAATACGAAATGAAGTAAGTCCAAAATACACGAATTAGTCATTAAACGTTAATCTCGAAGAGATACTTGTTGGTTTAGCAGCGGCTGTCGCGTTTTATTCATTATTGGTGCTTAGAAATCTCGGTCGTTATTCTGTTAATTAGCTGTGGAACAAAGACAATGGATTGTTAGGACACTTACACTGGGTCATTGATGTTGTGGGTTGTTAATACATGTATGTATGGTTCAAAGGTCACATAAAATTAAAATGTTTCTTCCTCCCTCTCTCTCACTCAAACACTTCCTTCTCTCTTTCTCTTTCTTTCTTTCTTTCTCTCTCTTTCTCTTTCTTTCTCTCTCTCTCTCTTTCTCTCTCTTTCTCTTTCTTTCTCTCTCTCTCTCTCTTTCTCTTTCTTTCTCTTTCTTTCTCTTTCTTTCTCTCTCTTTCTCTCTTCTCTTTCTCTTTCTTTCTCTCTTCTCTTTCTCTTTCTTTCTCTCTTCTCTTTCTCTCTTCTCTTTCTCTCTTCTCTTTCTCTCTTCTCTTTCTCTCTTCTCTTTCTCTCTTCTCTTTCTCTCTTCTCTTTCTCTCTCGTTCTTTTTCTCTCTCGTTCTTTTTCTCTCTCGTTCTTTTTCTCTCTCGTTCTTTTTCTCTCTCGTTCTTTTTCTCTCTCGTTCTTTTTCTCTCTCGTTCTTTTTCTCTCTCGTTCTTTTCTCTCTTTTCTCTCTTTTTTCTCTCTCTTCTTTTTTCTCTCTCTTTTTTCTTTTTTTTCTGTCTCTTTCTTTCTTTCTTTTCTTTTCTGTCTCTTCTCTTTTCTTTCTCTGTCTTTTTCTTTCTCTGTCTTTCTCTGTCTTTCTCTGTCTTTTTCTTTCTCTGTCTTTTTCTTTCTCTGTCTTTTTCTTTCTCTGTCTTTTTCTTTCTCTGTCTTTTTCTTTCTCTGTCTTTTTCTTTCTCTGTCTTTTTCTTTCTCTGTCTTTTTCTTTCTCTGTCTTTTTCTTTCTCTGTCTTTTTTTTTCTCTTTTTTTCTTTTCTTTCTTTCTCTGTCTTTTCTTTCTCTGTCTTTTTTTCTTTTTCTCTGTCTTTTTTTTCTCTGTCTTTTTTTTTCTCTGTCTTTTTTTTTCTCTTTCTTTTTCTTTCTTTGTCTTTTTTCTTTCTCTGTCTTTTTTTTTTTTCTTTTTTCTTTCTCTGTCTTTTTCTTTTTGTCTTTTTTTTCTCTGTCTTTTCTTTTTCTTTTTCTTTCTCTGTCTTTTTTCTTTCTTTCTCTGTCTTTTTTCTTTGTCTTTTCTTTTTTCTTTCTTTTTTTTTCTTTCTCTGTCTTTTTCTTTCTCTGTCTTTTTCTTTCTCTGTCTTTTTCTTTCTCTGTCTTTTTCTTTCTCTGTCTTTTTCTTTCTCTGTCTTTTTCTTTTTCTTTCTCTGTCTTTTTCTTTCTCTGTCTTTTCTTTTCTGTCTTTTTTCTTTCTCTGTCTTTTTCTTTCTCTGTCTTTTTCTTCTCTGTCTTTTTTTTTTTTTTCTTTTCTGTCTTTTCTTTCTCTGTCTTTTTCTTTCTCTGTCTTTTTCTTTCTCTGTCTTTTTCTTTCTCTGTCTTTTTCTTTCTCTAATAAATGTTCTCTTTTACTTTTTATGAAGAGAAATCAGATCGCGAGAAAAAAAGATTACACATAAATAAATTGATACGAGAATTGATCAAGTTATTCAATTTTCCTGAAACGAGTTCTTGTCCAGACCCAAAGCTGTTGAAGATTTCTTAACCCCTTTTCTCTTCTAGACCCAATAACCAAATATCTTTGAGAAGGAACTTCCCACACCAACATCGGTCACATAACTTTTCAGTACTTTGTAGAATAATGAAACTGCTATCAAAATTATGTAGATATATATTTCTCCTTAGATTTACAACTTTATTTAACAACATAATCACTATTTACTGCATTATTTCTCTAGAAGTTGTATCCTTTTTGAGTCGTTCAACGAAGGAAACTTCTAGTTTATTTGTGGTTCAATGAAACAGAAAATTCATCTTCGGTCTTAAGGACGTAGGCGGTCATGACTCTCCATAATTTTCTATTCTTTTAGCTCTTACCAACGTTTGTTTCTTTACTATCCCATCCATTCCATGTTCTGCCAATTACTTATACAAGCTTGTTAGATAGATTACTAGCTGTGTCTCCTACCCCTCCTCTCTCTCTCTCGCCTTCAATATACCCATGCCTTCTTTCCTCATGTCTTCTGGAAATTTCAACTGTCTGTAAGTATAAATGTCCTTTTTGTTTCCAGTTTTCCTTAAAACTTTTCCAACATTGTTCTCTCGACGAAAATGTTATGGTATCGAATCGGTGATGTCCGCAAAGCGCGAAGCAATTGTGAATTCCAGGCTTCTCACGGTTTGTACAATTTGCTTAATGCAACACGTCGAAGGCGCAAAAAAAAAAACAAAAAAAAAACTTTTTAGGCTTTATTCTGCGGATGCCTTTTTGACTACTCGTAGTTTATCCTCATCATTCCTCTGACCGAGTGTGGTCATAGGGTGGCTTCGCAGCTGAGCAGTTTCCTCCACATGTCTGGGTTGAAGGCCGGAGAGGTATCTTGACAATTTAGGCTGTAGCATTTAAACAATCATTTATTGGTACCTGCAGTCCCAAAGTACGTCAAGAAAATATTCCCTATACGATTACAACACCATCTCCACCTGCTTGCAACGTTGATACGGCGCAGAATGAGTTCATATCTTCCAAATTCTGGCTCTATCATACGAATATTGCCGTAAAAATCATGACTCATCAGACCAGGCAACGTTTGTCCAATATTCTATTGTGCACTTTTTGTGATCCGTAGCTAATTGTAACTTCGTCATGTTCCTTTCTGACAGAAACGGCAGCCGACGTGGTTTTCTGCTGCTGTAGCTCATCTGCTTCAAGATTCGACTTAGCGTGCGTTCATAGATACACTTCTGTATACCAATTTTGATAAGTGGTTATTTGAGCTGCTGTTGCCTTTTGCTTTTAGAATCGCTTCATTTTTTCTTTGATTGGATTCGATATTATTATGGAAGTACTCTTTCGAAATTTATTGTCCATGCTGTTATGACATCCCGCTATTTTCTAAATTGGATGTGTGCACCTTTTAATATTCAAATCCCAATACTTTCCAGTGGTGCTCTATTGTATTGTGATCCAGTGCACTTGAAAAACCTATTGCTGCCATCTATGAACTGCATCTTGCCACTATTTTTGATTTGTGACGCTCTATGTTGTCCTACTGGAATTGGACATTAAAAAAATAAGTGTACCATTGTCATAAATGAAGACCCCTGACCATCTACAATACTGAAGTAGGCTGTTATATTTAAATGTTTGTTTTTTGTTTGTTTTTTGTTTGTTTTTTGTTTGTTTTTAATTTGGACAAAGCGTCCAAATTAATACCAACACAATATTTCTTGTACCACCGGTCTGAACCGGTGATGCAAGGCAGGATGGTCCCATACCTTTCATATTACTCCAAAGCAGGGTGTTTTTTTCCTGTTGGTGGGGGGTGGGACGAGTTCAATTTCTTTTTGGGATCTTTAGAAATTTGTTAAAAAAAAAACAAGTGTCACCGACGTGGTCATCTGCTTTTAAGGTTTGATGTGTTGTGTGTTTAGAGATGATCTTTTGTATAATTCATTGTAAAATGTGTTTATTTGAGCAACTGCTTGCCGCAAAATTGGACCTTCCGAAACAAAACAAAAAAGCGTCAAAAGGACAGTTTCTTCCATTGATACCGCTGTTGTTTTAACTATCTTCACTCCTCAGCAATGTTTATTCTTTTAAAAAGTGATGGTTAAAATTGTTAAACCTAAACACATGAAAATTGAATTTATACATATTCGTTGTTCTTGATAATTTAAAACGAAAAATAATAAACATTTATTTGTTAGATTGTTTATTGAAATGATTGGCAAAACATTGGCTAATTAATTGCCAGTCGATTCGAACTTTATAAAATAGTAAATAAGGATTTCCTCATAGCGGCTTCACATATTTTAATAATTTAGTAAATGTTTATAAATTTATGAATAAAAAAAATTGTTTTCATATTTATTTATAAATTGGTAAATGATAAATATTGCATTAGTTTTAATACAATTGTATCAGTTTTTAGAATGCTGTAAATATAAAATTCTTGTAAATAAACAATTTAATAAATAGTGTTTAATATTTTTTGTTGTAAATTCTCAAGAATAAAAAAAAATACTTTCATATGTCTGTTTCATGGTCTGACAATTGCGTTTAAGCATGAAACAGACTGTCGCCGCTGGGTGTTGACCTCAATGTCCACACACACACACATATATATATATATATATATATATATATCATGATAAAAGGTACTTGACCTTTCATCTACGATCGTTGAATTAGTTTTATATGCGGAGAGGCGAGCTTTAAGTCAAAAAGGCAGTTGAAAGGTCAAGTTAAATACCTTTTATCATCATTTATGCCTTGCTCTGTATCTTTTTATATTTTACATCGAGTACTGTTATTGTAACGTCAACTCTTGATTTTATTCACACCATCTCTCTCTCTCTCTCTCTATATATATATATATATATATATATATATATATATATATATACTTTATAGATGTGACCTTGGGCTTGAATACTAATTATTACAAACCATATATCAAAGATCTATATAACCACAGATACGTTAGTAAAGAATCCAACCATCCATACACTATTCTAGATAATTTACATAAATCAGTCCAAGTTAGATTATCTACTAAATTCAGCAATAAGGAAATATTTGATAATAATAAAATTAAATATACAAAAGCATTAGAACTGAGCAATCTTAAAGTAAATTGAGAATATTTAGAAAAAAAACAAAAAAGGTAAAAATAAACACACACCATAATGTAATATGGTTAAACGCACCATTTCATTGTAATGTTCAAACGAATATTGGAAGAATTTTCCATAATTTAATTCATAAACACTTTAACACTCAACAATACTAGATATTTTTTAACAAAAGTAATGTATATATCAGTTATAGCTGCGTTAAAAACATCGATAAATCAATATCCAAACATAACAGTATTATATTAAACAGGTACATGTCCTTCAAAGGCAATAACGGTATTAAAAAATGCAACTGCCGAAAAATATGTCCCTTAAATGGCCAATACATGACTCCTAATATTGTATACCGAGCCATCATACATTCCGGTAACGATGTCAAATTTTATTTTGGTTCCACTGAGAATCCTTAGAAATTACATTTCTATCATCATCAAATGAATTTAGGCAATGTAAAATACATAAACAACACTGCTCTCTCCAAACATTTCTGGCAATTAAAAAATGATGGTAATACACCTATTATTGCATGGGATATTGTAGCAAAAGCCAAATCTTATAATGGGAAAGGCGATAGATATATGCCTTGTAGAAAAATGTATTATCTTAAAGCACTTAAATAACCCTTGCTTATTAAACAAGAAAAATGATTTGACGGTTACATGTAGGCATAAAAATAAACACCTGTTGAAATACGTTGACCTAGATTAAAAGTTAATGTAATTTATATTTTTTTATATATAAAATAAAAATCCCGACTATTTTAAATGCAACAAATATAATTTTAAAACAAAAAACTGTAATTCCCGCATAATATATGGACTGCGCCAACATAGCGTTAATCAAATATCTTTATTAAAATTTAACGTAACCTTCAATCTATACTCAGTACCAGAAGATTGCGCTGTTCATGAAACTCTGAGCTGTGCTACCGGTGAGGACTAATATATATATATATATATATATATATATATATATATATATATATAGGTGCTTTCCGGAGTTCTTTGAACGTTCGCTTTCCGACCATCCAGGTTCGAATCTCTTTAGAAACGAGTAGCCGACCATTTTATATATATATATATATATATATATATATATATATATATATATATAAATGCGGATATACCAGTCAACACTGCATTGTGACTATCAGTTTCACACCTCAGTGCGATCTTCAAACTTTGTCCTTCATCTGCCGCTCCCTCTCACTTTCTTCTAATTTATGTTCGAGAACTAAAATGGCGACAGAGTACAAAATCAAAATATGTGATGGGAAAATCTTGTCGGGACTCCATATTTTATCCTTAAAAAAAAAAGACGCAACTTTTAAGAGGTCAGAATTATTTTTTCGCTTTGTAGCTATAAAACCGATTTTATTCTTTGTTTGATTTTCTCTGAAACAATTGCCAAAATCCTCATGTTTCGTTCTTTTATCAGACATAGTTGACCGAAGAACTGAACATTCGGTACACCCCTTACTTCGATAGCGTCTAAAAATTCAAGTCTCAATGATGCTTTTTGTCCATTCTTTTCTGTGGGGGGGGGTCAATCTCCGAAACTCTGTTCGAGTTTTGCTAACGTATCTATAGTTGGTATAAGCTTTTGAAATAAGCCGCAAATGCCACTCACTTAAATCTCAAAGGATAAAGGTTCTTTCTTTCTTTCTTTTTTCTTTTTTTTTTTTTTTACAAAATCTGCCCCTCGTAGTATTTTCGTGACTCTGGTAGCAATACAATATTTTTAGGTTTGTGTTTTCGATTAACAAGTCACATTGTTTGTTCGATCTATTGTGCGTGAAAACATAAACGCCAGACCACGAACAACGGTAAATCTCAACTCTGTTTCCCATTCAATCTGGCACCATAATCGGATCAAAGTCTAACGTCGGCTTTTTGAAAATGTTTCAAAAGTAGAATGCATATGATATTGGTAACAAGGTTCTTATGAACTTTGTACAAAAGAGAAATTCATCTGTTTATTCAGTGCAATCGATCCTGAGTACCTCATAAAAAATAGCCTTTTGCCAGATTAAATACTACTCAATGAATGGGTAATGTTGAAGTGGGGCCTCTCTGGGTGGCTCACTATTATATTCTTTGTACGATACAACAAAGTATCGTTAAGAAAAAAAAAAAAAGTCTCGCGAGAATAGAAATTCGTGTAAGAGGATCGGATTACGTTTCCATGGTAAGGAAATTATGACGCATTACAACTTTATATATATATATATATATATATATATATATATATA
Organism: Acanthosepion pharaonis; assembly: GCA_903632075.3. Lineage (NCBI taxonomy): Eukaryota > Metazoa > Mollusca > Cephalopoda > Sepiida > Sepiidae > Acanthosepion > Acanthosepion pharaonis. The sequence goes on along the minus strand of CAHIKZ030005483.1, from coordinate 649,253 downwards.
TATATATATAATATTTTTTTAAAACCGATTATTTCTGTTTTCATTAGTTTTAAGAATATGATTATTTTTCAACGTTGATATATTTGATAGATTCTTTGTGTAGCGGAGGTCGTAAAACTTTTTAACGGAGAATATTCGGATTGTCATGGATGCGACTGAAAGACTTTCAAAACATGAATTCAACATGTGGAGGATTATATCCACCCACACCCATAAGGTGCGGCAAAAATACCTCTTACATTTTAAAATTAAAAAAGTTTTAATATATATATATATATATATATATATATATATATATATATATATATATATATATATATATATATATATATTGATAAAGTTCGACTATTATTTTAAGACATTTTTTATGTTTATACGTTCTTTTTATAGATAGAAATATTTAAGTAAATGCTCTGTTTATAATAAACAGTATTAACGACATTTACCGGCCTGGATGTCTGAGAAATTTTAATAGAAAATATGCGTCCTCCGACAGGCACCGAACCTGTATCCTATACGGAACCGTCATATAGCCTGACGTGCTTTTACTGATTTCAACACAGAGGAGCGTTTCGGTTAGCAAGGTCGATTTTACTGGGGTTTTTTTTGTTTTGTTTTTTTTTTTACATAGGGTTCGGGTTCGATTCCTGTCGGGAGACGCATATTTTCTATGAAAATTTCTCTGACATTCAGGCTGGTAAATGTCGTTAATACTGTTTATTATAAACAGACCATTTACTTAAATATTTGTATCTATAAAAAGAACGTATAAACATTATTTATATATATATATATATATATATATATATATATATATATATATATATATATGTGTGTGTGTGTGTGTGTGTTTAATTTACTACTTAGATATTTATCATAACCCCAGCAAAAAGAGCGAGATAATTGGCATTCCTCGTGTATTGAGAAGGTATACAAAAGTGTGTTGATAGGTTCTCTGCTGCATGAGTACTAACTCCCCACCCCCGCAAAAAAATCTCTGCTAAACCCCGAATTTCTTCATATTTAAGTCTACCATCGTCTCTGCCTAGAATATTGCTACCACATCAGGTCTGGTACTCCTACTACATGGAAATCTTTGAGAAAATCCAAAGAATCTGCAATGTTATTGATCCTAACCTGACGACTCGGTTTCAGTCGCTCTCCCACCGATATAATGTAGCTCCTCTGTGGCTTTTCTATAAATACTTTCATGGTTGTTCCGATTTCTGTACCTAGACTTTATGAATTTAAGCGCAATACGTGATTGGTGGCAAGATCTCATCATTTTACAGTTGAAATGGCCGCTAGATGTAACCGTAAGTTCTATGCTTACGGTCTCCTTTCTTGCATTTCTGGCTTGTGGAACTCTTCCAGCTTTGAATACAATGTCAGTCGTTATCTTGTGCCTTCATACTTTGTTATTGTTTTTTCACCTTTTAATAAGGATTTCTTTTTCTTATGTTCTTTCACGTTAAGTAACAGCATGCATCTCGGTGGCTTTGTTGCCTTGCTTGGCGTGAAATGATTAAAAATTGAACTTTCTATCACCATCTGGTGAGTCTTATTTGATCGTATTATCAAAAGATGACGACGCAGATTTTACAAATGCACTATTTGTTATTTTCAGATTGAATAATCAAGTATGTTAGCATTATATTTTGCTCCATTGTTACATGAATATTCCTTTTTGGTAACATTTTCGCATATTGGCATTGAATACCAGAAGAAATGGAATCTCATCAGTAAGGGTGATCAGGTTGCATAACCGATACTTATATTCCATAGCGAGGGAGAGGGGGCTTTTACCTCGTCTTTTTTTTTTTTTTTTTGCTTTGTCTTTTTCTTGCAAGAGATGAAATTCTAACATTTCTTAGTTTTTTGGGGTTTATTTCTCTCTTCTTTCTGCAACTGTTATCTATACACGGCTTGCTTCACCCAATTCTGATTTAAACACATATACCACTATTTCTTTTACTTCTGTACAGTTGTTTTTAAGCCCCGGATGCAAAAAAGTAGGCAATCATTGATCGAAAATTCGCGTTTAATGTTGGCCTTGAAAAATGCATCTATGTCATTCCCTTTTCGTTTCTAAGAAAGTGTCATTAGATAGGCACTTGCAGGTGGAGACACTTAAAGTTCAACAACTTCCTTCGTCTCCGGGATGTCAGAAAACGGAAAAATGTTCTGACCGAATAGAAAAACTTCTTGCAAAACAAACCGGAAAACTTTCGTATTTATGTCCAAAGAGTCGCTAAATTTTATCGTCAATATCTTTTTATTAAGAGGAAATACCAAAGGATATTTTAAAACATACTTTTTTAGAACCTGCAGAATTTTGGTTAAAAATTTTGTTTTATTGGCGTCTACGTGGTGGGACCGTAAATTAGTGCGTGCAATTAGAGCATTTTTGGTTGTTGTGAGGGTGTATTGCGATGAAAATTACATCGATTTGGAAATTCTTGTAGCAATCAGATAATTGTTGAATTTTAAAGAAAGTTAAGAAACGAATGAAATTGTTTTAAAGGATTTATTTTTGTTTTTTTTTTGTTTTTTTTATATAAAAATTCTTTTTTTATCTGTTACTAAGGTGGAGTAATAATTAGCGGCTCGGACTGAGGAATCGGAGAGCCGAGTTCCGATTCTAGTCGAATCCATTACATTCACTTACGTGCTAATACCTTTGGGAAAGTTATGAATCCTCCTCTTCTCCTCCCAGCTATGGCTAAACAGCAGGACAAACCGGGCAACAGGTTTACCTCGTCAGTCATGTATCGAAAGATATATGATCGCCTACGCGCATATCACACATAACTGACTGACTGCTTCCCGACTAATCTAATTTTAAGAAATTCCGATATTTCTCCTTTCTTTTTCTTCTTTCTTTTTTCTTTTTTCTTTTTCTTTTTTCTTTTTCTTCTTTATTTTTTTCTTTTTCCTTTTTTCTTTTTTCTTTTTCTTCTTTCTTTTTTTTTCTTTTCCTTTTTTCTTTTTTCTCTTTTTCTTTACCTTTTTTCTTTTCCTTTTTCTTTTCCTTTTTCTTTTTTCCTTTTTCTTTTCCTTTTTCTTTTCCTTTTTTCTTTTCCTTTTCTTTTCCTTTTTTTTTCTTTTTTCTTTTCCTTTTTTTTCTTTTCCTTTTTTCTTTTCCTTTTTTTTTTCTTTTTTTTTTCTTTTCCTTTTCTTTTTTCCTTTTTTTTTCCTTTTTCTTTTCTTTTTTTTCTTTTCCTTTTTTTCTTTTCCTTTTTCTTTTCCTTTTTTTCTTTTCCTTTTTCTTTTCCTTTTTTCCTTTTTCTTTCCTTTTTTTCTTTTCCTTTTTTCTTTTCCTTTTTTCTTTTCCTTTTTCTTTTCCTTTTTCTTTTCCTTTTTTCTTTTCCTTTTTTCTTTTCCTTTTTTCTTTTCCTTTTTTTTTTTCCTTTTTTTTTTTCTTTTCCTTTTTCTTTTCCTTTTTTCTTTTCCTTTTTCTTTTCCTTTTTTCTTTTCCTTTTTTCTTTCCTTTTTTTCTTTTTCCTTTTTTCTTTTTCCTTTTTTTTTTTTTCTTTTTTCTTTCCTTTTTTTTTTTTCTTTTCCTTTTTTCTTTTCTCTTTTTTTTTCCTCTTTTTTTTTTTTTTCCTCTTTTTTTTTTCTTTTTTTCCTTTTTTTTTATCCTCTTTTTTTTTTCCTTTTTTCCTCTTTCTTTTTCCTCTTTTTTTTCCTCTTTTCTTTATCCTCTTTTTTTTTTTCTCTTTTTTTTTTCCTCTTTTCTTTTTCCTCTTTCGCTTAATGTTTATATTAGTCATAAAGACAAGTTGTCAGAGAATTTAAATCCTGAATTTTTGTCCAGATCTACTTTAAATCGTAAAATAAAAAATGCAATAAAACTAAGACATTATATGTGTGTATAAACGTGTCACTTTTGTAAATACGGGCGTCTATACATTTCATCAATATCGTAAGTAAGACTATAAAACTAAAACAATAAAATATTATATTTCTTAGAATTTTTTTTAAGATTACAAAGTAGTTAAAAACAAAGGCGTTCACGTTATATTCAATTTACTTTTACAGTTATGTACCCATATAATAAATTTCTTAAACATCAGTCGGTATTACTTTAACGTGTGGTCTACCGCAGTTTCCGTACCATCTACTACCAGATCTCTTACAGTTTAGTGAACAGTCTACCTTCACTTTACACTTCAATGTGCAGCCTAGCTCCACTACAAGTCACAGCGTAGACTAGGGAAACTGCGGTAGACCGTACGCTAAAGTAGTACCCATTATGAAAGTGTAAAAATAGGTTTTAATACCAGAAATCCTTTGTAAAAAAAAAATTATTACCAGCAATATATTTTGGGAAAAAATACCAGCTATACATTAAAAAAAAAATCACCAACAATAAAAATCATCTCGGCATTAAATAACCCATTGAGATTGATATACCATAAACCAAACAATATTTTTTTCATATCATTCCATAGGACTGATGACATATGCTTAAGTGGGTCTGAAAAGTTGAGCTGTTCTGACGTAATTTGATGCTGTGACCTTTCACATCTGATAATTCGATGAAACAACTAACCCCGACCATGCTCAGGCACCTTGGGTGGGGGGGGATTAGACAATAAGATTTAGACATATATTATTCTCTGAGCAATAAAATGTCCATCGTTGTCTTAATTTCACTTCTTACATTGTTATCTCTACTCAATCTTTTCTTTTTCTCGTATTCTCTCACACTCAGTAACCTCTTGCGTTTTAGTGGCTTTATTGCCTTTCTTGGGGGTGAAATGATTTTAAAAAAGACAAAATTTACTTAAGCCTTGGAATGATTATAACAAATCTTGCTAATCCTGTTTAATATTATTGATTCTTGAATTTGTATGAAAACATTTTTATTGATTGTTCATGGTCGAGAGAGAAAGAAATTGCTTGTCGAATAATGAATGAAGATCAGTTGAAAGTAATATGTTAAGTGCATTCATTTTTATATTCATATTCCGAAAGAAAAAGTAATTCTTTGTTCTGCTGCGGGATGCTAGTATGTTTGCGTAAATATTGGTCACCATTATGTTGCAGGAAACAGCACTTTGGATAGTAAATATTCGTGGTCCCCTGGAACATTTATCCCGCAAACAATATTGGCGGACTCGTGTGAGTCAGATTAAAAATAAAAAAATATACACAAAGCACAAATATAAAACAAACGACTACATGTATTAACAAAAGGAATTACAGTTATAACGCAAGGAAAAAAACATTAGAACCAGTTATAAGAATGTGTGAGTGTCAAATGAGGACCAAAGAAAAGAACGCGCCTTGTCGGCAGCGTTCCTCTCTACGCGCGACTATATCTGAAAGCCAGATCTAAAAAGACCAAAGACAAGGTGAGTGTGAGGATATCACTGTCTATTTATAGACTTAAAGAACGCTCCCGAGCAAGCGTTTTGGCACATTCAAGAATTCGAGTTTAAATTTTATAGGATATTAACTATTTTGATTTACTATAATTCTCTTCATTTATATCACACAGACAGAGCAGAGGATACAAATTCGAAAACAAAAAAAAAATATAGTGCAACATATATTTCACTCATACAAAACAACACAGTAACCCTGTAACTTGAGTGCCTCTGGGCTTTTTATTATTTGCTATTTCATGATGCATTAAAATTTTCAGTTTTTGAATTTTACAAAAAAGGTATTGTCGTTGGTCAATTATTAATACAAGTGAAGTGGTTTGTATATTTACCAAAGAGGGTTCTCTACTACGAAAAAACAATTTCAACAAAAACGATACAGAGTGAAAGCAAATACCATATCGGTTGGAATTCTATGAAAATTATTTACGCTATTTATGTTCGGATTGTCATCTTTTTAGCCGATATGCACCTTCCAGTCTTCCTTCCATGAAAATATTAATTCCGTTAAATAAGAATAAAAAAAAATCTGACTGAAAACTGTACGCCTTTCTTCAACAGAATCAGACCAAAAATATACATTTTTGAATAAAAAGTACTATTCATTGCTCGGCTGGAGAGGAGCGCTTCCCGTTTGGGCTGTGACCCAACACACAGGCAGAGGAAAACCGTTTCTTTTTGAATGCATGGATTTGTAATTACACCATTCAATTGCTACTGGTGTTTTCCTTTTATCCAATCCGTAATAGCATCAATGACGTAAGTATAGTCTCAAACTTGGTTTGATTTATTTTATTTTACGGCATATCAACCTCAATGGGTTATTTAATGCCGGCAAGAGTTTTAGGATAGGTTCGTACGATTAGAAATATATATATATATATATATATATATATATATATATATATATATATATATATATATATTTTTTTTTTTTTTTTTTTTTTTTTTAGTATAAAATTTATTTTTATACTTTTATGGTGTTTTGACCACAGTTTGAGGGTTAACTCTTTGCTCACATATGAGACCCTAACAGTCCTACCCCCCCCCCCGGGTCAGAGTGGACCTGGACACAACAGCAATTAAAAGGTGGTTCCACGCTCCCGAAAAATTACTACTGGTGTTTTCCTTTTATCCAATCCGTAATAGCATCAATGATTTGATCTCCCGATCAGAGGCCTTGCTGCCTGGTGTAGTTTATCGTCCTGACCTGGTTAAGTTGAAAATTTGACATTTGCATTAAAAAACAAGTATAGATAATTCTTTAATAAGTTAGGGATCGATTTTAAACTGTATTCAAACAGGACCCCCCCTCTTCTAAAATAAAAATTTAATATTTGTTTCTGACATATGTCGTGCGTAGGGGAAGGTCTATTTTATGCTAATCTAGAAAAGTTGTTTAAAAAAAAATTCCTTTTTTTTTAATGAACGGACCAGTTGATTTAAGTAGTCCCGACTACCGAAGCGGAGAAAGTTTCACATATTCTAAACAGTAAGCACGTTCTAAACAGCCCTTCTTGTGGAGGACCTCTTCCTAGTTACTTTCTGGTTACCACAAAACAGCCTTTTAAAAATCGAAGGTGTGAGGAAATAATGAACAAGGCCAATTATGTACAAAGGCCCAATGGGTTTGATGTAAAATAATAAAATTTGGTGATAATGCTTTTAAAAATTAGGTATTGATTTTGTAATGTTATCGTTGTACAAATGCATAAAAAGGCGGGATTAAATGTCGTAAGTAAAATTAATCTTCATTCAACTGCGAATTTCAATTGATATCGGCAGGTAGGGCTTTAGGGTCTCTTTCCTGCATGGATTCTTATCCCAAGTCTGTGAGACTCGTTTTCTTTTCCCTCTCGGGTGGATATCTATATACAGTGTGACCCGGATATAAGAGAGATTTTTCTCTGGTCCCATACTTACCTAAACAAAATAGACCAAACCCGGATATAAGAGACTTCTTCTCCGGTCCCGACAACTCTCTTATATCCGGGTTACACTGTACCTACTTATCATTTGGTTGTTTCGCGTTTGTACATCTTAAACACAGTTTGGTCGAGTACCATTTCGGAGGTAGCTACTGGCATATATTGAAGGCGTAAATCTGCACTTGGAGACCAGGAGAGCCCCTTTCAGATTAACCCATGCTTCACCTGGCTTGTTTATTTTGGTATCACATGTGATCATCACAGATTCTCTTAGAACCAATATTCTTTACTCTTTACTTAGTTACAGACCATTTAGTATTTCCTGACAGTGAGATATTACAATATATATTTTTTAATAATAATGATGCAAGGAGTGTGAACGAATGAGAAAACAAGACAACGATTAACATTAAATTTAAATATTAAAGATCAAAAAGAGGAAAAACAAGAAGCTGGCAGAGTTCCACAAACGAGAGAAGAAACTGTTGGCATAGAATTTATGGTTATAGCTAGCCATTTCAACTGAAAAATGAGACCTATCTGCCAATCTAGTACTGCGATTAAATTCATAAATCTAGGTACTAAAAATAAAAGCTCATCAGAACAATTACCATGAAAATGTCTATAGAAAGGGTACAAGAAAGCTACATAACGGTGGTAGGAAAGTGACTGAAGACGAGATGTCAGGTCAGGACCGATAACTTTGCAGATACGTCTTTGTATTTTATCAAGATTCTCTAAATACATAACAGAAGCACCAAACCAGATGTGGCAGCAACATTCATCGCATGTTAATGAGCAACATCTGTGTCAGTAAAATTAAGTGTTTTAAGGGAGATAACTATTTTTAGTGGGGAGGATGTTTCCATGCCAAATTTTAAGTGGAGATGTTCAAATAAACAATTTTGACTTTTAAATGCTCCTTTTGGTATGTGCTTTTTTAGCACATGGTCTTATATCTGAATTTTGATTCTAACCTCTTGACATATCACGTTGAAACATTGGTTCCTGTACGATCACCGAAGATGGGTGACCGCTTGGAAATACTTATGTGCTGTAAGCTTGGGTGTACGGATGGTATAATGGATAATGGCTCGGAATTGTCAATCGTAGAGCAAAGTTCAAATTCCAGTTGGGTTCATTATATTCATTTATGAGACTTATCAAGAAAAAAATTCTTTCAACCTAAAACAATATTTTCTGGTTGATAAAGCCGTAGAAAAAAGATTCAATCAGGAGCACATTTTCGTTCAGCATTTTTAAGAATCGATTAATTTTTTTCTTTTCTTACTTTTTCCTCTTTTCTGTTTCCCCCCCCTCTTTCGTTTCCCCTCTTTTCTGGTTTTTCTTTTTTTCTGTTTTTTCTTTTTTTCTGTTTTTTCTTTTTTCCTGTTTTTTCTTTTTTTCTGCTTTTTCTTTTTTTTTCTGCTTTTTCTTTTGAAAAAAAAAGAAAAAACAGAAAAAACTGTTTTTTCTTTTTTTTCCTGTTTTTTCTTCTTTTTTTCCTGTTTTTTTTTCTGCTTTTTTTTCTTTTTGTCTTTTCTGTTTTTTTCTTTCTTTTTGTCTTTTCTGTTTTTTCTTTCTTTTTGTCTTTTCTGTTTTTTCTTTCTTTTTGTCTTTTCTGTTTTTTCTTTCTTTTTGTCTTTTCTGTTTTTTTTTTCTTTTTGTCTTTTCTGTTTTTTCGTTCTTTTTGTCTTTTCTGTTTTTTTTTCTTTTGTCTTTTTGTTTTTTCTTTTTTTTTGTCTTTTTGTCTTTTTCTTTTTTTTCTTTTTTGTTTTTTTCTGTTTTTTTTTGTCTTTTCTTTTTTTTTTTTTTTTTTTTTTTTTTTTTCTTTTGTCTGTTTTTTTTTTTCTTTTTTGTCTTTTTCTGTTTTTTTTTTTTCTTTTTCTGTTTTTCTTTTTTTTTTTCTTTTTTTTTTTTTTGTTTTTTTTTTTTTTCTTTTGTCTTTTCTGTTTTTTTTTTCTTTTGTCTTTTCTGTTTTTTTTTTTTTTTTTTGTCTTTTCTGTTTTTTTCTTTTCTTTTTGTCTTTTCTGTTTTTTTCTTTTCTTTTTGTCTTTTCTGTTTTTTTTTTTTTTGTCTTTTTGTTTTTTTTTTTTTTGTTTTCTGTTTTTTTTTTTTTTTTCTTTTTCTGTTTTTTTTTTTTTTCTTTTTGTCTTTTCTGTTTTTTTTTTTTTTTTCTCTTTCTGTTTTTTTTTTTTTTTTTGTCTTTTTTTTTTTTTTTTTCTTTTTTCTTTTCCCTTTTTTTTTTTTGTCTTTTCTGTTTTTTTTTTTTTTTGTTTTGTCTTTTCTGTTTTTTTTTTTTTTTTTTTTTTTCTTTTTTTTTTTCTTTTCTTTTTTTGTTTTTTTCCTTTTCTTTTTGTCTTTTCTGTTTTTTCCCTTTTCTTTTTGTCTTTTCTGTTTTTTTTCTTTTTTTTGTCTTTTCTGTTTTTTTTCTTTTTGTCTTTTCTGTTTTTTTTTTCTTTTTGTCTTTTCTGTTTTTTTTTTTGTCTTTTCTGTTTTTCTTTTTGTCTTTTCTGTTTTTTCTTTTGTCTTTTCTGTTTTTCTTTTTGTCTTTTCTGTTTTTCTTTTTGTCTTTTCTGTTTTTCTTTTTGTCTTTTCTGTTTTTCTTTTTGTCTTTTCTGTTTTTCTTTTTGTCTTTTCTGTTTTTCTTTTTGTCTTTTCTGTTTTTTTTTTTTTTTTCTTTTTGTCTTTTCTGTTTTTTTTTTTTTCTTTTTGTCTTTTCTGTTTTTTTTTTTTTTTTTTTGTCTTTTCTGTTTTTTTTTTTTTTCTTTTTTGTCTTTTCTGTTTTTTTTTTTTTCTTTTGTTTTTCTGTTTTTTTTTTTTTTTTTTTTTTGTCTTTTCTGTTTTTTTTTTTCTTTTCTTTTTGTCTTTTCTGTTTTTTTTTTTCTTTTTGTCTTTTCTGTTTTTTTTCTTTTGTGTTTTTTTTTTTTTTTTTTTTTTTTTTTTTTTTTTTTTTTTTTTTTTTTTTTTTTTTTTTTTTTTTTTTTTTTTTTTTTTTTTTTTTTTTTTTTTTTTTTTTTTCTTTTTGTCTTTTCTGTTTTTTTTTCTTTTCTTTTTGTCTTTTCTGTTTTTTTTTTTTTTTTTTCTTTTCTTTTTGTCTTTTCTGTTTTTTTTTTTTTTTTTGTCTTTTCTGTTTTTTTTTTTTTTTTGTCTTTTCTGTTTTTTTTTTTTTTTTTTTCTTTTTTTTTTTTTTTTTTTTTTTTTTTCTTTTTTTTTTTTTTTTTTTTTTTTTTCTTTTTTTTTTTTTTTTTTCTTTTTTCTTTTCTGTTTCTTTTTTTTTTTTCTGTTTCTTTTTTTTTTTTCTGTTTCTTTTTTCTTTTCTGTTTCTTTTTTCTTTTCTGTTTCTTGTTTTCTTTTCTGTTTCTTGTTTTCTTTTTTCTTTTCTGTTTCTTGTTTTCTTTTCTGTTTCTTGTTTTCTTTTTTCTTTTCTGTTTCTTGTTTTCTTTTCTGTTTCTTGTTTTCTTTTCTGTTTTTTCATCTTTTCTGTTTTTTCTTTTTTTTTCTTCTGTTTTTTTTCCTTTTTTACACGCGTAAAATTCGTACAATTACGCTATATTTTTATTTAAAAACAAATATGCTTAATAAACACGGTGAATTTGAATATGCAAAAAAATCCTACTTGCGTATTCCCCACCTCTCTCCTTCCCTCTCCCTATTTTCGTGTCTTTCTCTATCGCAATCCCTATCGCAAATACAATACTGAGAAACAGGTAATCTGTTAATCCCGCGATTGGCAACCTGTTTACAGGGTCCGCACGCCCTAGCTGAGACCCACACACACCTCGCGGTCTCGTATTTTCCTTTTAGGCAGTTTAGAACCAATCCCTCCTCGTGTTTGTAATATTCGGGCATTTCACCGCGTGAAATTTGAATCTATTTCTATATACGAAATTCCCAATGTCGATGGGAAAAATACTTTGGTTACGATCCTTAATTTTCGAAAAGAAAAAAGATGCCTAACACAGATTTCTGTAGATTAGTCTACACCAGTTTTCACTTCCGGTTACTTTAAATCGAGTGGCCATGTCCTGAAGGTCATTAAGCTGGTCATTCAGTGTGAATCAATCGCTGTTAAGTTTACTAGCTTGTTCCGCCGCCAGGCAACACTTGTGGTGCACCCATTGAGAATCAAACTGGCCACATAGAAATGCCTGCTACACTTGCTCGCTGACCATTACGCGACAACGAGATGCCCACACTATTTACTAGCAGGGTCCCGTGTAATTTACACATGGTTTACTAATGATTTTTTTAATGTTGCACTCTGCAAATATTTTTAATCCATGACCATTCTCATATAGTTTTAAGAAAAGTGACAATCTCTTTAAAAAAAAAAAAAAAAGTATACCGAAATGTTCTCAACTGATCGTTAGATCATGAAAACATGATTTAATTCAACACTAAAAACTGCCTACATCTGAGATGGCCTCCTCACCCCAAATCCTGTGTGTCGTACTGTTTTCCTCTAGAACGCTTCAACAGAACTTTCAATTGATACAGATCTTTTTGTGTTTGTATATTGACGTCAAGCACTTGATATGTTACTAAAGATATGTTGTCGAAAAATTTTGCTGTTATTTTAAAAGTATTTTTTTTTTTTTAAATCGGTATCAGTAAGGCCACTAAGACACAAGAGGTTACTGGGTGTGGAAGAAACAAACATTAATCAGCGGGAAGATAAAAGAGTAATCAGGGGGACAACTGATAGCGATTGACATTACATTTAAATTTTTACAGATTAAAGTTGGCTGGTAAGTATGGAGCCGAAAGTTGGCTTTTTTACAGATTAAAGTTGGCTGGTAAGCATGGAGCTTCTCAAAAGCGAGAAGTGCGAGAAAAGAAACTGTTAGCATAGAACTTACGGCTACATCTACTTGATGAGATCTTAACGCTAGTCTAGTATTGCTCTTAAATTCAAAAAGCCTAGATACCATAGCGAAGAGCTCATCGGAACAATTTATAGAAAAAAGGCAACCTTAAGGCGATGGGAAAGTGACTGAAACTGAGATGCCAGATCAGGACCAATAATATTGCTGATTCTTCTTTAGATTTTATCAAGCAGCTCAAAGCAAACAGCACCAGACCATATGGGAATTGTGAATAATCACTTTTTTAATAATTGCTGGCGTGAGGATTTCTGTCATTTAAAAAAAAATCTGCATATAGTCTTACTTTACCCTTCTAATACAGTTACACTATAATTTCGGTATACAAATAGTTCAAAGTACAGAGCAATCTCGGTTCTCGAACGTCTCACATGTCGAACATGAAAATGCCTCGGTTATCGAACAAAATTTCGGTTCGCGAACAACATAGCCGAACCGACATAACACGAACGGAATAATTTCAGAGTCGACTGCCTTGTTGCATACATTCGTGTGTTGTGGCGTGCTTTTCTTTTCCAATTTTATTGTACTGGGAAATTTTTTTCTCTACATGGAAAAAATTGTTTCGGTTAACGAATATTTCGTGTTACGAACGGCCTTCAGGAACGAATTCGTGAACCGAGGTTCCACTGTGCAGTCTGTATGAATTCATTGCATTGTAAATGAAGCTATGTTTGATGACGTCACTAGTTCCAGGCTCAATAAAAAGATCAAAGGTAACTGCATAATCCTGCAAATTTGGAAACCGTTTAGGACATTATCTGGAGCTCGACAGCATTTCGAAGCTGACAAGCAAAAAATCCCGCCCTTGTTTTTCAAAACTCTCGAAGTAAACTACCTGGGATAAGATTAACAGGAATTTTTTGGATGAAGTTTGATGAGAAAACGTTGAAAAAATTTTCATTATATCTGCATATATTATATTCGGGTGTTCGCCAACCTTTACTTTCCAACTTTGGCGGAGTTCAAAAGCGCCTATACGGACTTTTGGGTGATGAAATATTTTCAACCGTACAGCCCAATTTCCCCGTCGTAAGACCCCTCGCTACTTCCATGGAAAATGTCCTGACGAGCTTCATTCCTTCGTTCCACCAGTTCAGACCTTTACAGCTAAGACTCGCCATACCACATACGCAGGATCGAATCATCCTGTATTCCAGTGGTAAAGAGGAAGTTCAACTCTTTTTTTTTTTTTTTTTTTTTTTTTTTTGAGACCCAAAAATTACTCAAACCATCATTCTATGGTAGCTCAATTTATAGACCATCTGCTGTACGTGGACAAGATTTCCGAGAAAAAGTTTGTGAGTTTGTCATATATATAATTTATTTTCAATTTGTATTGCTTTCTCATTATCCACGACTAGTCTGAATCCTTGGATATGGCACAAGGCCGAAAATAAGGGGCACCCAGTGAGGATTGAATTCACTACTCATTCGTAATAGTTCCAGCGAGACAAGCTTGCTAACCATTACACCACCACGATATATATATATATATATATACTGACTTCATGTATAGTGCAACACCTTAATATATTTTGCATGAATTTTAACCCCTCCAGAAAATTGACCTGTGTATAGTGCAACCACCTAGCTGTGAACTTAGCTGTAAAGGTCTGAACAGGTGAAACTAAGGAATGTGGAACGTTTGTCATGGAAATAGCAAATGTTCAGACAAACTACATTGTTTAGTTCCACCAGTTCAGACCTTTACAGCTCAGAGTCACCATGCCACATACACAGGGTCAAATCATCCTCATTCCCTTTGTATTCCATTGGTAAAGAGGAAGTACAACTGAGACAGCTTCTTCTTGATAACCACTGCCTTGTGGAATAGGATGCTTTCTAGATCACAGCAATCCTAACCTCTCCTAGTCAAGTCAACTGATATTTTATATATCCTAATGATCGGCATTTCTTACCTCCTTTTACGTCCATAAAACGACCTCATTCAGTAACCCTCTACTTTGATTGGCTCTTGCGCCTTGTATTGAGTGAATAATAGTGTAAAATTTAAGTCGAGTAAAAAAAAAAAAAAAAGTTTCAAAGTTTAATCTTTATTTTATTTATTTATTTTTTTTTTTTTTGGTCTGAAACAATATCACAAGGACGAAATAACAATTAAAACTACTCTACACTTAACAACGCCTAACATTCGACCGGCAATAAAATTTCATGAAATAGAAAAATAAAAGAAAATCCAGTCAGTTTGTATTATATAAAAACTTCAAAAATAAATAAAGTGAAAAATAAATTTAAAAAATGACTTGTACTGTATTTACAGTATGCAAACCGAACCATTATAGAACTGATTTTTGAATTTTTTTTTTATGTTTACGATTTAGTAAACTGCGGTGCTGCATAAATATGAAAAAGATTATTAGGAAAGGTGCAAAAGTGACATTAAAACGAACTTCAGCTAGTTGACAAAAACACATTACAAGCGTAGTGTGCCCAAAATAACGGTTAGGTTCTTCTCACTTAGCGACAAGCTCATTGAAATGAAACTCTGTCGTTAAGTGAGGAAATGCTTTAATTTATGCGAAATATCCACTGAGCGTCGCCGATGGAACTAGACCAGTTCTACTCTCGTCGACAGAATAAAGGATCCAATTCGAAATTTCAAAGGCGATAAGTACTGGAGGAATGTTGGGTATAACAAACAACCAATAAATAACTTGTCATAATTCCTTATGTATTGGTTAATAATAGTTACATTTCCAGAACTATATTCCTAGAAATTTATGTAAGTTCTGTAGGAAACACCATTTTGAAGTATTAGTCACAGCCTCATCACGCTTTGTGTTACTGTGATAAGTTCTTAGAAATTATTATTATTATTTCTTAGAAATTATTATTATTATTATTATTATTATTATTTCTTAGAAATTATGATTTCTTAGATAGTAGTAGTTACGGGGGTGAATTTGCTGTCTCCACGCCGGTTTTGAACTCGGGGTTGTCCTCCTTTTTAAGGCTAGAGACAAGTCAAGTTGTTAACCGTTAAAGTATGTTTGTGGAGGGGTGGTTTCATATACTTTACAATGGTATTTGTACGAAAGTGAACGCAATGGCCATGGTTGTAATGTGAACTCTACACGTCAACCTCACTTTTCAACAACCACTACGCTTTCATCACATCATTTCTAGAAACGAAGAACATTTCATTAAATATCCAAATAATAGCTCAAAAATATATCTAAATGATATAAAGTATACATTTTTTGTTGTAGAATAGAACTCGACGTATTTCATGCTCTTCCTTACTACTATGACAATGGATTTCTCCTCCTTATAAATATGGCAAGTAGCCAAATTAGAATAGGATTTGAGTATAGTATGTGATTTACACAAGTTATTCCGTTCTCTTATACAAGTTATTCCGTTCTCTTATACAAGTTATTCCGTTCTCTTATACAAGTTATTCCGTTCTCTTATACAAGTTATTCCGTTCTCTTATACAAGTTATTCCGTTCTCTTATACAAGTTATTCCGTTCTCTTACACAAGTTATTCCGTTCTCTTACATATGAGTATTTAATAAATCTTTATTTTCCTTACCTCGTCTTCTGTTCCTTCGATACTTTCTCCAACGACGGCTTTCCTAATTCCCGGCTATTTTGAACATTACAATAGTTTTATTAATATTTCCCGCTGTAATGGTAAGGAAAATCTAAAGTCTTCTGGCATCAAAAAATGTTTATACAGACTTTGTGAATTTGCCCGTTTTTTTTTGTTTTTTTTTTAAAATATCTAGTCCAACTAGAGAAAAATCGTTAACCTTTTTTTTTATGATAACAGCAGTAGATAAAAATACTATATATACTTTTTTTTAAGAATGACAAAGAGGATTAAGACAAGGATGTCTTTTTCTCGACGGATTTATTTAACCTATAAAGCTAGACAATCGTATGAGAAATAGAAAACCTACACATATTTAATATTGATGGCCATAATCTTAAAGGAAAATAGCTAATAGGAAAATGTATGGCAACCAGATAGTTACACCGATCTGTCTAAGCAGACCAAAAGCGTCGGAAAGATTAAGTAAAGCCAAAACTTTCCTTCATTCTACATCTAAAGTAACACAACAAATTCTATTAGCGGGAAGAAAAAAATGAAACATGGTTTTTGTAGAGTAAGACTCAGTGTACTTCCTGCTTTTTCCCTACTACTGTGACTACTCCCACATTAGAGGAGGATTTCAGGAGTGGTTAATAAGTGTTTTACTCAAGATGTTCCGTTCTTGTATTATTTTCATTGTTCGGACTGTTGTCCTCATCTTTATTGTCATGTTCTCAGTTATCTTTAACTCAACCTTCCAAGTTTTCGTTCACCGCTGCTTTGGCCAGGTATTGAACTCACAACTCTTTCGGTCAATTCACTGGATACAACCAACGCTTTTATCCACTGTGTCATGTGTCCTTGTTGCAGTGGTGAATAAAAACTTGGAAAGTTGAGTTAAAGGGAGATAACTGAGACATCCAGAAGAGGCATGACACGTGGAACTAGAACAATCTACCCCGGTGGACGAAATAGTTCAATTCGAAATTCCTATCACCTGAAGAAGGCCGGAGCGTACAACGGCCGAAACATCGAGAACATGGCAATACAGATGAGGACAACAGTCCAAAAAATGAAAATAATTACAATACCTCATCTCAGAAATATAGACAGTTATTCAGTTCTAAGTATGAGTAATTAATACACCTCTATTTGTTTCCTCTACTTGGTCTTCTGTTTCTTAGGAAGGCCGTAGTTAGCCAAGAATTAGATACTCTCCCTATTTTGAACGAAGACAACATTGCAACAATTTTGTTTTAGTGACAATGACACTTAAACCTGACATAACATAGGTAAGCTTTCAACGTTTCTAAATTGCATGAAACCTGAAGAACCAAGATATTAGCAGAGTTCGATTCTCATCGATTGCCTACAACTGTGGTATTCGTGAACCTTGAATTTACTACACAATGAAGAATTTTCTAACTCCCGACTTCCCAAGGGGCGGCGTTGGCACTTCGTCATGCTTCCTCTTTTAGTTAAAAACAAAAACAACATCCATACATTCCCGTCTCATATCTGATGTTTGGTAGCAGACATATTCCTCCCTCTAGAACACTATTGCTGTCACAGGATACTGACAAGAGCTCGTAACACAATTAGAGCAAGAACCGTGTGGTTTTGTTCAAGACACTGGTACAAAAATTGCTATTTTCATGATCAGGTTACTCTCAGAGCGAGAAATGCAGAAAATCCTATAGCGATGTTTCATAAAGCACGACATGAAGAGCTACTTGAAATAATAGAAAAGCTTGATTTACACGGCAAAGTTATGAGTAGTCCGTAAACTATACTAGAAACGAACAACCTGTATGCGAATAAAGAATGTTTTCAGTGAATACACACAAAATAGAAACAAGAGAAATACAAGGACGCATTTTCTTACTGGGTTTTTAATCTGTGCCACGAGGAAATCCTAAGAGAACTGGAACTACCAGGAACTGGTGGATATAATCTTAACATTTAACAGATGCAGATGCCCCTCAGAAAGAATTTTAGGCAAAGTAGTAAAGAAAAAACATGAAAGAATTGTTAACTGTAAAAGAGAATGCATGGTTGTCAGCAAAAGGGGCAGCTCATGATGAGTTACCCATTGGGAACGTCAAAATCAAATACTTACAATCTAACTAGATAGTTCTGTATCTGTTCCCGTAATTTGTTGCTACACTAATTCGAAGGCGTATAAAGATGCTTTCTAGAAGCATGTCTTTAAAAGCAAAAAAAAAAAAACTACGATGAAATATCTAATCTTTTATATGATAGTAAATATTGGACCAACTTCCCAAAGATGAAGAGACTTTAGGCAACAGATCTTCTACCAACGAGTGTTGAGAATACCATAGGCGAAACATGTGAGCAACGAAGAAGTTGTTAGAAAAATAAGAATAATGAGAATGATACTTTCAATCAGAAAGCGACAGCTAAAACTTCTCGGACATCTATTGAGGAAAGAAGACCCGGAGAATTTAAACTTCCAAGACATACTGAAGGCAAAAGAAGCAGGGAAATCGACGAGTAATCAAAAGAGATGATGATGTGGAGAAAGGAGTCCAATTAAAAAAATAAATAAAAGCAGTACCAAATTATTTGCAGCTGTTAGGAAATTAACGGCCAAAACAAAATCGTTATCAGTTGACAATTATAAATGGTTCAAATATTCAATAGTTTTTGTTTAGCGGCACATCGACATCTGTTTGGGTTATGTTGTAGCATACCTACGGACTATAATGGGTATGTCCCCATCCACATAAGTACAGTAGTAAATACTGTATGTTGGTCTGCAGTTGGAGTTTCGTCTCCAGCTATGCTGGTCAAACTCTCTGCCCGGAGGCAGAGAGGATCCCCAGACGAGGCTATGTCGGAGGGTAGTCTCGTCACGGGGAAACAGCTACCCGACCCCGTTTTATACGGGGTCTACGGGGAATTTTTGGCCGAGCCTACGGGCTCGAATACCCCACATTAAATTCGGCCTTGGGGCGGTTGATAGATATCCTACAGTTGGAGTTTCATTGTGGAATTTACTTGACTCACTTGTAGCAGTTGACTACTACTTCTACGCGCCGCTGGCGAATCTTATATGTGTTGTTCTTGTCCTAAGTATTATCTTTTATTACCAACCTTCGTTTGATTATTCTATTCAGTAACCTTCTATAGGTTACAACAGGTTATTTTAATGCCGAAATCTAAATATTTTGTACGTAATTTTATTCTTGAAGCTAATAGTTTAGTGATACAAGTCTTACTAATTGACCCATAACTGCGAGGGGTAAAGAAATAGATTCTTACCTGTCCCAAGAGTATTTGCGCGTAAGTGAATATAACGAACCCAACTGGAATTGAATCTCTGCTCTCCGATGAACAATTCCAAGTCATTATCTATTACACCTCTCGCAAATCCAAACTTACAGCACTTGGTATATGCATGGTCCTGAGCAGGGTCGACAGTGCTTAACTTCGGTGATAGTACGGGAACCGTTGTTATTACGTGATGTGGTCGTAAATGCCTCCCCAACCTTACACCAGGAATGTCTCATTGTTTCTGATCTTGATTGTGAGAGTTAATGTGTCTTGATGAATAAAGATGGGCTACAGTAAATGTCCATTTTCAGTACGATTGGTTTGCTTTTCACTTGCCTGATCTTAACCCGTTGACACACGGTGCATGTTTGTTCATAAGCTGGACTTATGCGGCGAGAAACAAGTCCTAGGCGTTTATTTTGTTTTATTTATGTATTTATTTTAAGGTATAAGGTTAAGGCAGTCAAGGCAACTTGGAAGTGATATTTACATATTTAGGAGAACCAGTCGGAAGAGATATCTTAACTGAACTGAACCTGCCAGGTTATGTGCTGCTTTTTATAAAAACCTGTCAACATATCGCGCATATTTGACTGTGATACATGTGGCTGGTATACCTTTTATCAGACTCGTTGTTATGAGTGTATTAAATAATCGGCCATTTCACTTTGATCGCGCGGGAAAAGACGGAAGAAAGATCTATCAGAAACGCTGTGTAGTCAAGCGGTAAAGGAGGAGCAGGAACTCTCGCTCTTTTTTTTTTTTTTTTTTTTTTTTTTTAAATTACCTTCCATGTTAGCAGACGGTTATACGTCGCGGAAAAGTGGCAATATATCTCACACTTCAAGATAAGTGCTATTTCTTTCTTTCTATTTTTTTTTTCCCTCGACCTGACCAGTCTCTGTTCCTTTGGGAGATCGGAAGCATTTTTTTGACATAAGAAAGCATAAAATGTGTAACGTTTGCTTCAATGAAATGGAAAACCTCAGTTTTAAACCATTTCATTTGTACCCCCTTATTTCTTTAAATAATGACCCCCATTCCTACTTATGATTGTTAGTGAAATATTTAGTTAAATTTAAATATTTAACGAAGCGGTAGGATAATTTCCATGGTTACTTTATAGTCATGAAAGTAGCAAGGAGCTTCTTGAATCATTAAAAAAAAACAAAAAAACCCGATTCACCAGTAAATTTTAAATAGGAAAACCGTGAAATTCTCACAGATTCTGCTAGTTATTAATAATGGTTGTTTAAAAAAAATAAATTTAACGTTTGTTACATTCCAACCGGTTATTTCCTCTCCATAAACGCTATACAGCTTTCTGAATACTCGAATATAAGGTTAAGTAAACAATAAAAGCTTCAAATATTTTCTACTTACAACGTGTTCTTAATATTGTATGTGCGGAAGGAAAAAATGCCAGCGGTTTCATATTGCAAGAAAGACAGTCTGGCTGGAAAGTTTTCTATTTAATATTAAATCTGGCCTACCTAGGATAACGTGTGCCGCCTTCCTTTACGCGCTTAATTCGGCGTTTTTAGAGCAATCTGCGAAATCCTATTTCAAGATGACCAACAAGTGATTAAATGTGTTCGCTTTAAAATCGACCACAATGTTTTAACGGAAATAAACCGGAAGCTACATGATGCCAGAGGTGGACTGCAGGTGTCGCTGACAGAAATGCGCAATGATAATATTGCCCCTCCTCCTTTATAAAAAAAAAATCTTACACAAGAATCTGGTGTTGAATTTTGGGGTCCTACAGTATAAAATCGCACTAAGTGGTGTTTCACATTAACACATATCAGTGAAATAACATTCTTTCGCATTTCAGGAAATATATTCCGGAATTGAAATAGTGGTGACACCTACCATTAGTTTTTTTTTTTCTCTCTGTGTGGTACTCGTTCCCCAATTCCATTTTGTGCAAACAAAAGTGTGTCACTTCACAGCTTTCCTCTGCTTCTTTTGCCTTGCATGTATCCTATGTGTGTTAGATTCCCCAAGCTTTCTTTCCTCATGATGTGTCTCAAGAATTTCAATACTGATTATCCATCAGTTTTTGGAGGCCATTCCCCTTTCGTTTTAGAACTTCCTCATTTGTCGCATGTTCTGTCTTTGGTTTTGTTAAAAATCCACCCCCACCTCGTTTGCTTCACTTTCTTTTTTTTTCTTTTTTTTTTTGTTACAAAAATTTCCATTTCTATGTAAGAGGGGATGTATTACATTGTAGTCTTGCATTCTTCTTAGAGGATCATTATTACTGATTAGTGTGATCCTCACTGGGTGCCACATTTTTGCGGTTATACGACAAAAAGCTTAAATACGCATAGTAAGAAATTCTTTATTCGGTTTGTATTGCCAGAGTGCGAAAATAACTAATTGTTCCTGAAAACTTGTTGGACAATTCCAAGAGATATTTCCGTGTGTAACAACAAAATTATCCAATTGTCAGATTAAGTTCTGAACTTTTGTACCTTAAAAATGATTAACGATATCTTCTTTTTTTTTGGGGGGGGGAATTCTCCGAGGCTTTTATAGGACTATCAGACTCTTCTTTGAGAAATAAGAATGTATAATTGCTCTCCACGCTTAATAGAAGAATCATGATGAAATCGTTCATAAACGAAAATGATATGTTCATCAATAATTAATCATAGCTAAGGATCGGAAACTCGTGAAAATGAAATAAAGTTTATATATATATATATATATATATATATATATATATATATATTCCAGTGTCATTTTCCAATTTATTCAAGATGATCTTCCCCCTCTCTAACCTTCTAACTTTCTGTCCTGGAGTAGTAAGCTGCCTCACATGTTCCACGTACGATTTTATTTTCAAGTCATTTTTTTCACTGCTCTTTGGACTGTCATAACTGAAACTCCTCACGTGCCAAACGCCTTATGAATAGAGTTGCATCTTTTCTAAGCGATCTCTTCATCCCCAAGTTAAAATGATGATCCCTCTTCCAATTGTTGCTTCCTGATCCAATTTTCCTCTCTACTGTTCCCACTTTTTTAAACTTATTCACTCTACCCTTGATTGTTCTTGACTTGGAAGATGGAAGCCAGGGTATGAATGTTGGTACCATTACTGAAGGCCTTGAATGATTTTTTCCTCTCAATATTGCTCAGTTGAGAACACAGTGAGGCTGATACAAAACGATGTCTTTGTATCTAAAAACCTGCAAAAGAAGAAACTCAATTTGTTTAGTGGTATTTTTTAAGATATTAAACATTTTGTGGTATGGACAATTATTCTGTATTACGTTTTCGATAATTTTGCTATTAAATACGCTATATAAATGAAGAACGTCACAAAAGTAATTTATACTATTTCCACGGAAACTAAACTGTAAGGAATACTGCAACATCGTCTGATAGTTTTTTTTTTTTTTTTTTTTTTTTACAATATCTTCTATGTAATGTGTCCCTTCAAAATATAGGTGATCATGACTCTCCACAACTTCCTACCCTTTGAGGTTCTTAGCAGATCGTCTCTCTTTGCTATACTAAGTCTCCCATCTCCTTCTGGCATCCATTAACACAATCTCGTTAGGTAAGTGGCTTGCTGCTTTCCCCTATCTCTCTTGCCCTCGGTATGTCTCGTAAGAGTTATGTTTTCCAAGACCTCATCCTCATTATATATCTGTTTTTTTCCTTATTCTGGATAGGTTTTCTTTCTTGTTGCTTACTCGCTCTATCCATGAATTTTCAGTATCCTTCTGTTGAATCACATTTCTGCTGCCTTTAGTTCTCTCCTCATCTGTGGCGAGATTGTTCAGCATTCATTGTTATATACAGTGCTGTTCGATAAAAGTGACTCACCTTATCCTTTGAATTTAGCTCAACTTTCGTTTCATCGGAGAACAGAACATTCTTCCAATCTTCTACGGTGAAATTTTTGTAATAGTGAGCCCATTCAAGTCTCTTGGCTTTGCTTATTAGCGGCTTAAACCTTCGTGTACAAGATTTGTAACCTTGTTCTGACGGATTGTTGAAGAGGCAATACTAACACTTCGCTTAGACTGGCTGCAATTTCTTGGCTAGTTATAGTCCTATTCTTCGCAAATTCTTTCTTGATTACCCTGCCAGTTCTATCATCAATCTTTTTCTTTCATCCCCTTGTTTCATTCCTTGGAGCAGGAGTGGCATCATTATGTGCCCTAAGCATTCGAGAGGCAGTTGATTGTGAGGTTATAGCAATTTCTGCAATTTCTCTCGTACACTTGCCTGCTTTTGAGAGGGCAATAATATATGCCTTAAGTGGTTCTGATGCGTGTTTGTACCCTTTCATCTGGTTAGTGACTTGAGGGGCTATTTCAAGCTGTTTTTATACTGTATGAGGCTTTCTAGAATATTCTGGAATACTCTAGATTTAATTTAAGTAGTTCTAAAATTCTCTAGAATATTGTTCTGAGTGTATTGTAAAATAGTTTTCAATATTTTGTCAAAAGCTATTTAAATTTACCAGTTTAATCATTAGAATGCGATATTTGAGTCACTTTTTTTGCACAGTTTTTTCCTGAATCTCATATCCAAATTTATAATTATAAATAGAATACCTTAGGTTGAATAAACTTTTTTTCCTATGTGGTCGGGAAGGGGTCTTTATATTAGTAAGATTAAAAATTATTTTAACCCCAAAAACAATTGACAAAAAATATTTTTAGTAAAAAAATCAAGTTAGAATTTAGGAATATTAATTTTATTACCTTTCGAGCAAAGGTTGGCCGCTTATCTTTTATCGCGTTCAAGTGTATATATATAATATAATATATGAAACAAAAAAAAAACGGTTTTCGCATTCGTCTGTAGACTTACCGATCCGGCGTATTTCGGGAAGGCATTTGCCAGCCTCTGAGGGCCGACCGACCCACCAATGCTCGACTACCGTTGGCACGAGCGGTTTCTCTACTATTTGCTTCTACCATCGATATCTGCACCCAAGGTCGGCTCTCTTCGAACTCACACCTTTTCTGATGCTAAACAAGTTGGTTCACTGTGTTGTTCTAGACAATTTTTACATCTTACACCTTATAAGTCTTCCATTTCTCTGTGCTTTGAATGCGGCTGCCACATCTAAACTAGTGCTTCTGCTACATAATTGGAGATTGTTGGCAAAAATCAAAGAAGCTGCAAAATTATTGGTCCTGACCTGGCATCTCGGTTTCAGCACTTCCCACCGCCGTAACGTAACTCCACTATGCATTTTCTATATATAATTTCATGATATTTGTGATGAACTTTTCTTTTTGATGTTATTTGTCTCCCAACCCCGACAAATTGTATATATGGGAACTAGTTAGGACTTCATAGAGACTTTGAGTTATTATAGTAGGTGTAGTAAGAATAGTAAGTAAGAATATTTTGTTTTTGTATAAGAAATACTGTCAAATATTTGGGGTCAGTAACCGTGGATAGATATAGGTATAAAACAAAACAGATTAAAAACCAGCCCTCCCCTACCTTCCCGCTTTTCATTTTGTGCCACATTTTTGTATTTTTCAAAATATGTATCGCTTTACTTTTTGGTACCATGACTTGAATTTAAGCACATTGCTAGATTGGCAGCTAGGTCTCACAATTTTATTGTTTAGTATTGTTACATGTAATCACATTTTCTAACTTAATAGCTTATTCTCTCGCGCTTTTCGCTTATGGTACTCTCTTTTGGTTTCTTGCTTTCCTATAAACTTCGATCTTCAAAAGTTTAAATGCAATGTAAAATGTCATTTTCTATTTCCTTGGATCCTGTTCTTTTATTGTTTTGTTTTCGGAATCATTCACTATAACGAATCTACAGATTGTGTAATGGATTGAGGTTCGGAATAAGTACGTTCGTTACTTCTGCTTACATGGAAATATCCTTGGGAAAGGTTTGATTCCACCGATTCTCCCTCCAAGCTATGGGTTAAATAGACAGATTGGGCTCTTCAAACTTGGTTGACCAGCCAGTCTAGTAGAAGGAAAACTCTGAATTCAAACCCGTATATAGCCCTGGCGAAGCACATACATGTAAGGAAAGTATCATGAAGTCTGTGATTCCAACTACATTCAACCTCCTTTTCTTTTTGAGTGTCTTAGTGGCTTTATTGTTTTCCTTTGGGGGTGAAATGATTTTAAAGAGAGGGGGAATTCCTGGCTGACCGTGACGCTCTTCTAATCGTCGCAACACCATAAGCAGAAGCAAAGTGTTCATTTATTATATGAAGTTTATTATCGCTTTTTTTCTAAACGATTAGAAAAATCGATAAACTAAAGTTTTTACGTAATATTAAGAAACACACTCAATTGATTTTTTTTAGGATCCGGGGGAATATTTTCAAGACTCATGGTTGTTGAAATAAAAGGATTATAGAGGTTTAATTTGTATTAAATTTTCTGATTTTGAATGTGTCTGTTTTAAAAACGGAACTAAACATTTTGTCTACCATGATGACAAAATTCAGCTGTGAATAAGGAGTAGACATCGAAAGACATCTATCATGAACATTGAACAATTTATCCACAATCATGATTTTTATGAACAACTTATTCGAAAAATGGTAAACTATAAGAAGTTAACAGACTTTGCTTAAATATCTACTCATGCAAAACCTAACATTTTCGAACAGACTTACTGTATGATGGCGATTTTGCTTGGAATGCATGGAAATGAGATTTTGTCATTTTTCTGCGACAGGAAAAAGAAAATCATAATTTTAAGCAAATATAAACCGATTTCTTAAAACGGAAAACAAATTTACATAAATTTCATTCAAGTTTTGCCAAAATACGAAAAACTGCAAACGTCTAGCTTGCAATCGGATACACGCAATATAGTTTTTTTTTTTTTCTCTACATGTCTTTAGATTAATTCTCTCTTCATAACAGATTCCGTTGCGTGTTAAAACTAATTCAAAATGAAAATTTACAAGCAGAAAAGAACAAAAAAATCATGTAACAGTCAAAGTTGTTCTACCAATGATTTTTTCCTAAAAGTTTTGTGTCGCCAGAAAATCTTGAAGGCAAGGAAATAAATTATTAAAATTAAATTCTTGTTGCTGAAGCAGAATTTTACCTTGAAGACGTCATCAATAGAAATTTTTTTCTACTTATTTTATAGTGTACTAAGTTAATAATTAAAAATATAATTTCACTTCAGTTATAGCTGAGTGCTTAAAACGTTCGTTTTCCAGCCATGTCTGGTTTGAATCTAACCAGATTTTTTTTTTTATATAGATAGGTGACATCTTGATGTTATCCGTATAGTGGGGGGGGCGGGTGATTGATTCCAGTGTGAGGCATCGTTGGGAATCGCCGGAAAACGATGCTATATGTGGGCCAATCTTTGTGAGTGAAATTAGGTAGTTGGAATTGTCTGAAGCTGTTGATGGTTGGGCTAGCCCGAAGCTACAAACCACAAGTCGTTATAATTGGGTATTTGAGCATTTTGGTCCTGTTCAAATTGTCGACCATGCTCTCTCCCGGAAACTGCAACTAAAGTCAACTCAGCATAATTGCAGTATAAAGCACCAGTGGGTGTTGAACTGTGCCTAAGCAAGCGACTACAACTGGGATTGATTCGGAAACGATGAGCCGCTTATATATATAACTTTTAGAAGCTAATATCTGAAAAAATGAATTTTTCTGATTTTAATTTGAAAATTGTCTTTGTCTAAAATAAATTTTAGACAAATGATATAACATTTTCATAAATTGAGGCCCAAAATACAAATTTCGTCTTTCGTTTAGTTGTCAGTTTCAGAAAAAGATGGCTGGCTTTGAAACCTCATAAGCACTCAACCATAGAGCCGTGGATATTATATGAGGTTGTTCGGATAGTAATTATTTTTTGTCAGAATATATATAAAAATAAATAGAAGTTAAATTTATTTAAATATTATTATTTATCATAATTGTAATCATCTTAATTTTTAAGGACTGCAACTCAGCAGGAAGTCCGTCCTGGGTAAGACAATAAAATCCGCCCGACAACAAGGCCTCTGATCTGGAGATTTTGAGGAGCGAAGAAATATCTCTTAATTTCTGGTGTACCCATGGTAGCACCTAATAGGGTCACAGCTCTGGCCAAATAATTAACCTCCAAACTGGGGTCAAATAAACACTATGATAGTGTAAAAATAGGTTTTAACACCAGAAATTATTACCAGCGATAAATTTTTGAAGAAAAAATTATTACCAGCAATACATTATTACCGGCTATACATTTTTGAAGGCAAAAAATATTACCAGAAATAGATTTTCGAAGGAAAAATATTACCAACAATACATTTTTGAAAAAAAAATATTACCATCAATAAGAAATTTTGTCGGCATTATATAACTCATTGAGGTTGATATGCCGTAAAACGAAATAGTCCATGAAAGTGTAAAAATAGGTTTTAATACAAACAATACATTTTGACAAAAATTATTACCATCAATACATCTTTGAAAAAGAAATATTACCAGCAATAAAATTTTGTCGGCATTAAATAACCCATTGGGGTTGATATGCCGTAAAACAAACCACACTAACACCAGCAGGAAGTCAAATTTTCGATTCCACGAATAAAGAAATCTAGAGGTCTTCAACTTTTGTTTCTGTCCTTCATGGAATAATCTAGTGATAGAAACAAATGAAAATCTGTAGTTTCTAAATCTGGCGAGGATGGACGATGGGGAGGAACGTACCACTCCCTCGATCTTAATTATTTTCTTGAATTTCTGCTACAGGAATTGCCATGCTGGAGAATAGAACTTTCAGCGTAATAATTTGGTAACCCGATTAACTTGCTAGGACTATACATCTGCAGTAATAGTCGTTCCACGTTCCAGTAGCTCATAATGAACGACACCTTTCATATTCCACCAGACACAAAACACCGATTTCAGTTGCTGGAGTCCTCCTTTTGCGGTTGTTTTCTTATTCTTTAATCATCTGTTTTACATACAAAATCTATTTTTAATCACCTGTAACAATTTGTAGATGGTGGGGAATTGTGTTGAGTTCTCGAACGAAAGTTTGAGGAACCCAGATTTTCTTTATGCACAATAAACGATAAGAGACGAGAAACTATGGTTGGTTGACACAGAAATCATGTCAGCGAAGTATGTAATTACTTTCCGCACGCATAAGACCGGCTTATTCCTTTTCCGAGTAAACCAGTCTCTGGGGGCCGTTAGCAAATATGTTTCAGACACCTGTTCCGGCACTTTTTTTTTCTTTTGTTCAATATCAAAAGAGCTCACCTGTAGTTTATACCGCAACTATACTGAGGTTACCCTAGTTACAGTTTCTGGAAGGAACATAACCTCATGTTACCAATAGTTAGAACAGGGCTAATACGCTAAATCTCTCGGTCACGATGTAACTTTGTGCTAGCACAACCATTGAAACAGTTCGTCTACTCAATTTCACTTAGAAAGCTTGGATCAACTCATGGCATGGTTTTTCAGACAATTTCCAACAAACACTGGGATTTCTTCCTCGGGCTGATAAAATCAGTAAATCATCCCTCCACACCCTAGTCGAGGTTTCATGGACGGAAAGCCACTTGGCCTCGCACTTAGATATATGAGATGGTGCCCGAAATTTCCTAGATTCCACCTAAAATATAACATTACTCGAGTAAATGGCATGGAGTGTTCGGCGCCGGTACACATTGATGAGTTTACTGTTTGTTTTTTTTTTTTTTTTTTTTTTTTTTTCTATATTTTCTTCGATTTGCTGGTAAAATGATCGCTTTGAACGTCCATTATCTTGATCCAGCACACGATTGGCATTGAAACGCAAAATTCAAAACACTTGTGTTCCATCTAAATAATGTCAACGAAGCCTTTCGAAGTTTTTGTTAGCAGATCTTCCGGGCTTCATGCAAAATTGAATCCAAGCGTGTTGCTCGAATTTGTCAGCCATCGTAATGATCAGAGCCGTTCCAAATCAGCGCTACAGAAAGCCTCGTTATAAATAACCACAAATGGATAGCGAGAAGCGAGTTAAAAGATTGACTCAGTCGTGCTGGTACTAATAATGCCAGCATATATGATGTGGGAACATTTTCGATAACACTTCGTGCATACTCCGACACGTCGTGAATTCCGATTAAATTGGACGGTTACAAAGAATAGTCCCTTGTAAAAGGTCAATCGTGCATAAACAGAATCTAGTGTATGATTTTCCCGTTTAAAAGGAGCAACCGCTTATAGAACCCATCATTCGTGGGCTCTTTGTAGAAGCCATTGCAAGTATCCAACATTGTTTCAAAATATACTATGGACATTAAGGTTATGACTTTTTGTAAAATTTATTTACTGTATCATAATTAGATGAACTTCTGTTTAAACAATTATGAAGAATAGTTTAATTCAGTGTATTTTTTTTTTAAAATGTCACACGAAATTTCTAAACATCGCATATATAAGTATAGTAACACTATCTTGGGAAAGCACGGTGGAGTAAGCGGCTCGGATTGAGGAATCCAGTCGAATCTATTACAGTCATTTACATGGTAATACCCTTGGGAAAGGTATGAATCCTCTTCTTTCCCAGCTATGGCTAAATAGCAGGACAGACCAGGTTCTATAGCCATGGATGGCATCTGGTCTACCGCAGAAAGAAATGGCAACTTATTTCGAGAAAAAAGATCTGCCTCGTCAGTCATGTATCGAGAGATACATGATCGACTAAGCGTGTATCACGCATGACACATAACTGGAAACGATCTAGAACGTTATGGAACCTTCTAGACTTTGTATTTGTAAGTTTGTATATTATGCTATATCTATAAACTAAATGCATTAAAAAATGCATAAGTACTATTCAATTACATTATTAGAAAATTGAAAAATAAAACTTGAAATATATTTTATTTTTTACCCTTATTGTGTATATGGTAAAATCGAACTTTCGGTTTGGGGAGACCTTTTTCGAGAACTAAAACAAACTAATGCCTTTTTTATTAATTTTAAACAAAAGCTCATCTATTTTTCACACAGGAACATAGGATCACTAAAAAGTCATAACTCTAACGGATATACATGTAGAAATGGAAGAGATGGTTCTATCTCAAATCTGATGTCCAGTAGATGGTCCATTTTGAAGTTTTGTCCTCTAAGTGGCATCCAAATAAAGGGTTTTTAGAGATGGAGTGGCAACAAAACCGGAATTAGAGTATATCCTGATGCTGGCCTATATTAAGTCATGCTTTAGATCTGCGAGAGTTCTTGGCGGGAAACAGGCGTATTTGTCGTACGGTTCCAAAGCCTCTATTCGTATTGCTAACTACCACGTTGGGATGAGTAGATGGGTGAGAAGTTTGCAAAAGTTGTCTCAAGTATCACCTCGCTACCCACACGGATGGAAATCCCTGAATAAAATATCTTTATAACAGGGTTCACATTATTCTGTCTAGATGTGCCGTCTGTCTTTCATTGCGTTACCTTGTGAGCATGCATCGCACCCTTTCCCAGCTTTCGATGCACACCGAGAAGACCGTAAATTATATATGGTAACCATTGGCCGGTTGGTGGAAAGCTTTGGCGAGGATTTCGTTGTAAGTTTACACAAAGACTTGCTGGTGAATATAAAAAAAGAGCAGACGATAGAAGATATAGGTGCCAAGAGCAACGCAAAATACGGCAGTCTGTTCAATAGAAAGCGTGTTTGGGGATGGCATGCTAAAAGTAATAACTTAAACACTTGAATCTATGCCGCCGAAAAAGGTACTTTTCTTCATCCTACAACAAAAACTTGGATGATGATGATGTTGTTTCTATAGCTCTAGATATTCTTCTCGTACGTCCAATCTCATTGGTGAGCGTAGTTTTTCGAAATTCAAACTTAATCAAATTTATATACTTTCAACAATGTTTTGAGACAAATTAGCTTTGAAACACATCCAAGCAACAAATTTTGATCTGGTTTAATGAATGAAAAAGAAAAAAATACTGCAGGGTGTGAAATTTAATTTGTCGTCTTCATTAAAAAAAAACTACATTTTAACACGGAAAAATTGATCAAAAACAAACTCATATACGCTCGAGAATGTTGTGAATGGGGTGGAGAAAGACGAATTGGCTTAGCAACTTCGCAAATATTAAAATTTGATTTCATTTAACCCATCCAAATTTTCATAAATAGTGTACAGTATAATTAAACTTGAAATAGGGCAAGAAGAGTGTGGCTTCTTTAAAAAAAACTGAAACAAGGAATGCAATATTTATACTCAGAATGCTATCAGTAAGAGCAATATAAATGCAATTAAAAGCGTTTGATAAAGTACGACATACAAACTCTTTGAAGTGCTTGGTAAGTGTTGTATCCTTAAAGGTTACAAAGGTAGTACTCGACTGAAAGGATCAGCAACATGGGCGTAGATGAAAGAAAGGTTTATTGTAAAAGACAGCAAATCGGTTAGCAAGCTAAGTAATTCCCAAAGCAAGGATATTTATCTTACCTCCCCGCGAGGCAGGATGTGGTACAAGGCCGTTTTAATGCGGGGCAAAACCGAGCCCGTAGGCTCAGGCAAAAATTTCCCGTAGACTCAAGGTCGGGTAGCCGTCTACCACCCCAAACGAGACTCCACCCTTCGGCATAGCCTCGTCTGGGTTCGACAAGCACAGCTTGAGACGAATCTCCAGCTCATTGCTGAAGCAAGTCCGCCAGATATATCCTGTGCTCACTATATATGTATCTACCGATATAGTCAGTCCACATATGCGATAGGGAGTGTGGGACATTCCATTACAACAGTAAGCTTTGTTTTGCGAAATCCGGATAATATTCGAATAATCCGGAACGTATACCGGAATCAAACCGCCTAGTGACGGATAGAAAATGAATTCAGTAGAATACGAAAATAGAAAGGTGTGTAAGACAAGGATGTCTACCCACAGGGTTTATTCAACTTTTAGGGTGAGGCGATCATGAATTAGAAGTCCTATCAGGATTCATTATTGGCGGCCACAATCTTAACAACATAAGGTACAATGTGGATAGCAGACACAGAAATGAAAACGGGAAGAACTCCGACAGAAGGTATAGGAAAACCATAAATCATAAAGAATGTACGGTGTCAGCAAAAGGAACAAAACAAGATGCGAACTACAACTTGAAGACACCAAAAATTTAAATACCTAAAAAGTGTTTTAAAAGCGAACGGAAAATGTGACACCGAAATGGACTAATGAAATATGCCTTCCAAAAGTTAATCAAAGTATTAAGAAACAAGATAATTTCGTTCGAAACAAACTTTTGAACTGTTATATAATATCAATCCTCCTATATGGCAGAGAATGTTGGACAATCTACTCACAGATGAAGAGACTTGAAGCAACAGAAATGTGGTTCAACAGAAAGATGCTGAGAGTACCATGGATTGATCGTGAGTAATGAAGATGTTTTAAGGAAAATAGAAACAAAAAAGAGACATAGTTAGAATCAGAAAGGCCACTGAAAAATTTAGGGCACACAATGAGGAAAGAGGCTTGGAGAATTTGACTCTCGTAGGACATATTGAAGACAAGAAAAACAAAAGAGAGCAGCGGACCCACCTACCTAACGAGCCTGTGTAACTTGTTGGCATAACTGGGTTAGAAGAGAAAGCAAAAAACAAAACTAATAGCCATAAATGACTGGAAGTTGTGAAGAGCGGTGCCCTAAAGAGACATGATACATAGGTGAAAAAAACCTGCCACTGAAAAGGCTCGTAAAGTAAAATCTTATGGGTTTTTCAATGAATAATACTATTTAAATTTTCCAAAAAGAGGTTCCGCTAAAAAAAAAAAAAAAAAGTACGTGTTGCTTCTTGTAGTGGAACAAATCCGCAAAAATGTTCTCTAGTTGATAATGTCATGATCACATATTTCATTACCCGAGGCTTGGATTGCAAAATGTAGAAATCATTGTTGCTTGTTCAACGTGACAAACATCAGGTGCGCAGCCGAGAGTAATTGAATATTCTGCTGAGTTTGCATGAATTAAAATTTGCTGATTTTTCCTTGATAATGAATCTTCTTTACTCTGCACAGTTGTGTTCATTTGAATAAAAAAAATAATATGTATAACTATGTACAATTGTTTTTGTGTCCGTTTGTGTCTCGGGCCTGATAGGCCCTCGTTTATATAGAAGTCTCCCCACCCAAATTGAACATTGATATATCTAATTTCTTGTATGCCAATAACTTTGACCAGTGCAATTAAGCATTGAAAAAAAAAAGTTACCAATGTTTTTTCTTCTTGTCCTTTTTTTTTTATTATTTGACAGCATCAAGTGTTTGTCATTCAGATAAATACATTTACAGTTCACGTCAAGTTTGATACACTCCGTCCACGAATTAGAATAATAAAAATGACAGATATTTATTAAAATATAGATACTTCGGTCTCGAAACATTACATTACTATAAAATGAACTGTAGATGTATTTGTAGAATGTTCTATTTCATGATTAATGGCTAGATTAGATCAATTTTGTAATTATAGTTCATTTATCAGTGTTCAGCAACTGGAAAGCACTTTTCCGTTCTTTTAACTCTGACGAGTTTTCTAAAAGATTCTCTAAAATGTCAAAAGGTTACTTGCTTGTGCAACGCATACCCTATTCACACTCTACTCTCTAGTCTATTCTTCTCTTCTTCTCAATCACTAGCTCTGCTAGCTTTGTTGAGTAATACCGACCTTACGGTTCATCTGGCCGCCTTTTCCCTCCTCGGTTAGGGCCAGTGTATCCCTTCGATAGGGTTGATTCGGAGTTCCAAAGATCTTACGATATTGTAATTGATGATGAAACCTAGTTGCGGACTGAATATCTACGTTGTGTGCAACAGACAAGATTGCATTGATTGTCTGTGGCCGCGGTAACTTTTGTCTCTTTGCGTCCAAGAACAATGTTGGAAATCAGGGCTGGAATAAGAACTCCTTCAATAAATTGCATAACACTGTTGACAACTCTAACAAGTTTATTGAATATAAATATAAAAAAATAAACTGGTGAATAAAATTTTTATTTACCGCAAAATGAACTTCTCACCTTTTGCCGTATGATGATATTTGAGAGAGTCAAACAATAATTGTTATAAAATAGTAGAAGGAACATTGCCAGTCATATGCATTTTTCGTGTGTTCTCTCCGGCTACAGAAAATGCAGGTGTTTCTTGTGAGGCAGCGGCTGTCTTGACAACTTGTTGGGCCCTATGCTTCGTCTGTGTGTCTGGCCTCGTTTATACAGATGGCTCCCCAACCATAATTCGACATTCGTATATTTAATTTCTCCATTTCGACCATCTTAATTTTGGTAGGTGTGTTAATAACCACATGACAGTTTCATTGTTTTTAGAATTTTCTGTTCTTTCTTTCTATAAAGATAGTGTTTTTCGGCGAACTGCATCAACATAAACAAATCCCATATTTGAGAATTAAGCAAAATACTGATGCCTTCTTTATCTAGAAGCATTTTGGGCACTCTTTTCTTTTAGACAGTATGAATGTAATTTTCGACATGGTCTACAAAAAGAAATAGTGAACGGTGCTGCTCGGAGTTTTGGCGACAGGAATTCTGGTCAGGACTGGCTTTACCGGCTGTTGGCTGCGCTGTCGAGTTAATGAAACTGACATCACTCAAGCACCAAGAGATGCCAGAACACAAGTTGATCCCAAAGCTAGTGTAGGGTTAACTTTCCTTTCTGCACTCCAATTAGTATGCACCGCGCTTAGCCAATCATTTGACCTTCAACGTCCAATCTTGCTGAAAAAATGGTGTCTACTTGAAACCAACTCAAGACAAGATGTACCTTCAGAACTCGTTAGTAGAGATAGCATCTTGCTGCATGACGTGCTGCCGGACTTGTGAGGAAATAGCTTTTGTAACATCCAATAGCTTTCCTTTTTCAGGATCGGAGAGAAGGCATGTTTACATTCTCCCGACTTCTCTCTAGTCGTTTTTATTGTTTGTTCTAATGTAAATATTTAAATAATTGTGTTTTCTCAGTGAATTTATGCTATCGAGGGGCTCAATATATATTGTATAACCCACGACTACAATAACAGAAGAAGAAAAAAGTTACCGTATTTACTCTAGTATACGTCGCATTTTTTCACCAAAATTTCGATAAAAGTCATGAGTGCGACCTATCTACTCGACACCATAGAGAATCTGAAGTAGACTGTGGTGTATCAGTAGTCCAGTCGAGTATCTGGACTCGAGAATAAGCGAGAGCAAGGAAGAAAATCAGTTTTTCCAGGCATTTCGATTTTACACAATTGCCTCTTCCAACAGTATTGCGTCACGCATCGAATAAAAGCGCTCGATCAAAACTGCCCATATTTACCATTTATTATCTGATTTACAATGAAAGACTATCATTTTCGAGTGATTTTAGAACTGAAAGTGTTGCAAATTTTCCTTCAGAGCAGCCCTGCACTGGATAAGTTAAATAACTGTATCTAAATGAAAGAAGATTTTTCTTATGTTTTAATATATGTAAGCAAAGTTTTGAATGAAAGATAAATATTTTCAAATATTTAACAAACATTACTCATATTTACGTTAAAAAGGGTCATGTAACTCTCCAGATTATAATCGACATATATGCGAGTCAACCGCAAATACCAACTTTGACAACTCCAACTTAAGAGTGCGGCCTATCCGCTAATATATACGGTAATCTTTTAGCCAGACAATATCAGTTGCAAAATTGTCGTCATTGTAGAAAAGCATCTCAGTGGTCACTTTTCATTTGAAATGAAGTAGCTTGCCTTGTCTCTAGACCTCAATCCCATAGGAAATGCTTTGGGGGATTATACCAAGAGATGTGTACATTAGAAACCCTCAATAATCTACTCTTAAGGAACTGTAACAACGTATCCATGGGAGAATTCCCTCCATCTACGCTCTTTAAATAGAAAACCTCCGTGATAAAAAGAGATTGCAGCCGTAAAGTGTTAATGTTTTACTAAATAGTTTTTTTTCAATCTGACTTATAAATTATCATGAAACAAAAAAAAAAAAAAATAGGCGAAAAGAAAAAAATGTTGACAAGTATGACAATGCTTGATTGCACAGGTATGCAAGACTTGGCACCTCGTGGTGCAATGAACTTTCATTATGATTTTTAGTTCATTATCGAGGAATGATATCCAAAATTCCATTGCACAGTTTCTTGTTAATCAGCAAATTTGAATCCATACAAACTCAGTAGAATGTTCAATTATTGTCGACAGCACACCTGATGTTCGTCACACTGAACAAGCGACAATGATATATACGTTTTGTTAATGCAATCCAACCCTCAGGTAATGAAATGTGTTATCATGATATTATCATTCAGAGAACATTTTTTTTCCGCATTTGTTCCACTACGAGACAATACGGACTTTTTATAAAAGTGTTTTTTTTTTTTTTTTTTCCTTTTCAGTTGTAGAAATTTCCCCCGCCTGTTAAACCAAACTAAATCAAATGTTGATGCTTGGACTTACTGATAGTTGATAAGCCAATTCCTCTTTTTTTTTCCTTAACATTGTCGAGCATATGTGAGTGAGTATTTGATCAATTTTCCGTGTTAAAAAAGCTGTAGTCTCTTAAAATGAAGACGACAAATTTAAATTTACACCATGCCGAAAATACTTAAAAGTAACTCAGAAAAATGACAATCGGGACTTGATTTTAAAGTAATTTCAAAATAAATAAACTAATAAAAAAAAAATAATAATAATAATAAGTCGCAGTTTTTTTAATTGTTTCCTTTTTCTTTCTTTTTTTACCAGTTAAACCAGATCAAATGTTGATACTTGACAAATCTAGTTGGCTTACCAACTACTTATATCTCCAAAATTATCGAGTGCATATGAGTTTAATAGTAGTCTTTACTGAATTTTTCTTTTTCATATTAAAAATAGTTTTTTTTTAAATGTATGCCATGTAGAAAATACTTAAAAAAATAACTTGGAAGATTTTATGACAAGATGGACTGGGTTTTAAAGTCCTTCCACTAAAGAAATAAAAAAATAAACCGAAGATTTTTTTTTTTTTCATTTCTGCGCAGAATTCCTTTCATTCGAGGAAAGAATTGTTCCTTTTGTCTGTTTTTGTATCAGCTATTGCGTCTAATATACGAAAGTTCTGGGAAGAGGGGGAGCGATAAAGAAAAAAAAGATAGTTAAGAGAATTTAGTAACGAAAGGCGAAAGCACATGAAAGAGTAGTCAGCAGCCTCGAGAGAATTCCATGGCTATCAGAAGATTATGCTGGATGTAAACACAAAGGCCGTTCATGTGAAGACTAGAACCTTTTCAGCAAACGGGAAGATAGCCTAGAACCAAAAGTTCATTGGTAGCAATGGAAGGTTTGACGTTGGATTCGCAAAAAGCAAAGATATCTGACGACCGTTCCAAGAGAAAAGATTCTACGCTACAGAAGTTGGAACGGATACCACGAATATTGGAGAAAGAAAGGTTGAGCAGTGTAGGTGTTTTTTGTTTACTGGTTTAGTTGTATTTTTTTGTTGTGATTTCCATGAGATATGCTTTGAGGAGAGAGAAAATAGACCGCCATAATTGTCACTATCTGTCGTCAACGGCAATACAAACCAGCCATTCCGTGACTGAGAACATAGCATAATGTGGCCTCAGGGTTACCCACTGAAAATACGTGCAGGGACATCTACCCATGCGCGACATAGCACTACAGATACCCCGATATTTTGCGACTGTTGATCAAAGCAGCGTCTCTAAACGCTACCAAAATGTTCAGGCTCCTAACGACGAGTCGAAAACAGTAGCCAGCAAACTGCCAACCCGGTACCCTCCCAATGAACGGTCACAGCCTCTGGTTAGACTGATCACCAAAAAGGCAGTTAAATCATTGTGGCCCTGGAAGAAAAAGGAGAGATCCGGTAAACTATATCCTGTTCAGGGAACAAAGGATGAACCTCTACTCCTGTTCAATAGATAGGGAAGATGTGCGGACCGGACGGACAATAGGCGAGCCCATCTATTCCTATTAATCTGTAAGAAAAAAATATGAAGGAATTCATATTAACTCATAATTTAATAAAGTTCTGATGTCTACTACCAGTTAAAAAAGATCGAATGGTTAAATTTAGTTCAGTTTTGTCGCGTTAATTTCTCAGCATTTTAATAATATATATATATATATATATATATATATATATATATATATATATAGTTTTAAAGTGTGCTACATTTATGGGATAAAGTGCTCAATATCAGAGATAGAGCGTATATAAATATAAAAAGTGAAAATTGAACTCAACACTCCAGCAGACAGGCTGTTTCATGCTAGACGCAATCGACTAGCATGAAACAGCCTGTCGCCTCTGAGTGTTGATTTCAATGTTCACTTTATATTTATATTTAAATATATTTAATATATATTAGTTTCTCAATATTGATAAGCAACAGTGGGTAAACATATACTAAATTAACAAAGTTCGAGGAAGGGGCTGAAGAAAAAGTTTGATAATAGCAATGGAGAGAACAAAATACACGACACAAGGTAGGATGGGTAAAAACTTCAGAAACAAAAGCAGCAAACAAAAAAAAATCAAGATTAAATTAAAAAAATAACATACATTTGAGCATCTACAACAATATGACACTGTAACTTACACTCTAGAAATGCTTCATTCTAATCTTTAAATTTGACCATTTTTAAGGACAGGGAAGACAGACTTATTTTCAATAGTGGTTTGGTGAAAATGATGGTGACTCTGAAATGGATGCCGGCTTTCCACGGCCAAAGACTCTCGCTTCCGATGGGTGGTGTACAGGGTCCAGAATTACTTGCTATTGGAGGTGATGGAGATACGAGGATGAAGGTTCTTTCAATTGGTGGTCTACCTTTTCTCTGTTTTGTTTTTGGCTAGTGGGACCTCTACCGAGGAACTAAGTCATTCGCCAGTCACCAAAAATAACGAGTCATCCACAAATGAATGCCAAATTTCAAATAATATATGTATATGCGGTTTGGAGAATTTGACACTCACAGGACATATTGATGGGCAGGGGGAGACAGCGAGCAAACTACCTAACAAGTTTGCGTAAACGGATGTTAGAAGAGACTTGAAGATAAAAGACAAACGAGGTGGAAATCTATCATCTTTTTTTTTCTTAAGGGATATGGCATATAGAACAAAAGGTGGAGGGAACTATATTTTGTTTTTTGGTGTTTGTTTTGTTTACAAAGATCATTTATAAAGAAATATTCTTTTTTTTTTTCTGCCTTTTATTTGCAGTTCTGAACTCTCCAGAAGTGCAGTGTTTTTATTTCATCAGTCATAATTAACTGATATGAATATATAAAACGATAGTAATCGAAATTGATTAAATGAAACGTAATATTAGTGTTGAAAGAAAATTATACTTGATTATTCATTTTTAATCAGCTTAAACTATTTTTAAACGCGAAAACATGACAAAGTTGTTTTGTTTTTAAGCTTATGAACGCAATAGATCGTCTTTCATTTTAATTGTTATTTAAAAAATGTATATATAAGTATGGTGTATCCATAAATAAACAATATAAGAAAAACGTATATATAACAAGTAAATTAACTTAATGAAGAAGAAACGATTTTGACGGTTTGATCTTGTAGTTCGAAGAGATCCATTTATGTTCTTGAAGCATTTAAAAAGATTTTATAGCGCCAAGACCAAGGGTGTAGATCTCTCAAACGATGCAAAGAACAAATTAAAAAGGACACCCATCTAACTTTGCTCACGACAAAAAAGAGCAAAAGTTATCCATCGATAAAAGCATTGTGTGAACATTTTGTGCAAGGAACCAGTGGACCCCGTAATGGGTTATACGAATAAAATTTTATTTATATAATTTGTATGTGTATGTGTGTATGGAGGAGCTGACGGTTGCGTTTAGCATAAGACATTGTCGCCTCTGGGTGCTGACTTTAATGTCCACTTTTATATTTACATACGCTCTATCTATATTTCTACTTGCTGTTGCTGCATAGGTTGTTGAGTTGTCTCAGTTTGTTGTTTTGATTGTCACTCACTGGTTTTATTGTTTAATGGAGTTGAGCCATTTCTGGCTTTGTTAAACAAACAAAAGGCCCAAAAATATTCCAAAGCAACAAAAAAAAAAAGATCCATCCTGAAAAACCCAACGAATCAAAGAAAATATACAATCCTACCAACTAACTCTATCACATCTACAACCGAAAAGAAATATCTAAACTCAACGTAAAATTTGTTACTAATACATCCAAAACTGCAAGACATAGTCAATACAAAAAAAAAAAAACTAAATTCTTAAGGAGGAATTTATTCCATCGCCTATCCAAATATATAGGAGAAACCTCATAAACGATTATACGAACACAAAAGGGACATTTTACAAAATAATACATCAAATGTTGGTTGCCCAACATAACGAGAATGACCACAATTTTGACATGAAAAATTGCTACTTTGATCAAAGGAGAAAAACAATTCATTACGACGTAAATGTCGAGACTGTACTTTGATCACAGTCATCTATAGTAAATTTGCGCTCTGGCACTTAAAACATTTCACTATTCCTGGCAGATCTTCTATTATCACAGTGTGGGATACCTACAAACGAAAGTGATGTAAAGAAAAAGACTTTAAATGAATTCGGCTAGATAAAAAAAAGATATAAATAAACTAGCAGCGTTGCCCGTGCTTGATTCAAAAATCGTATGACTCGTACAGCAATCGCTATCACTTGACTTAAAATATTTTTGCCCTTCCTTGCCTTTAAAGGAGTGCCCTTTGCCGTGCTGATGTTGCTACATGCCTTACTTCTTGCCTATTTCACACTGTGAATTTTTTCTAAGCTCTATACTAAACATTAAATCTGTTACGAAAAAAGAACTAAACAAAATGAACACAAAACGATCAGCTTTAAAAAAGGACTTGTAACTGAAAAAACCGAATGAAAAAAGAATGTTAACATCAAATACTTTTTCACACCGAACCCAGTTCTGCGGAATCAGAATCAACGTCGAGTTTAAGCAAGGGAATGAGCCAATTGGAGTAAAGTGCCACGCAGATTTAAATTTTTCCCACTTGTGACGAATGCAGCTATCTTTTTTTTCTTTTTTTTTGCATGCTAGCATGCTAGTTAACATTCGTGTCAGACAGCTGTTGGCTCTCACGCTGGCCAATAGAATCTTCCTGCCTATTCGTGGCAGCCAACTATTGGCTCTCACTCTGGCCAGTGCAAAATGGCCGTAAACTACATGAAAACTGCCGTAGAAGCATGAAAAAATCGTTTATTTCCACTATCGATGGGAGTTGGGGAAGTTACTCTTGGCCTTCCCGCTAACTTGGATCATGTGCATGTAAATTTTGGTGCAAATCCGTCGAAAATCTCGGCCGTGCATTCGTTACACATGCACACACATCCTGCCTTTTATAGATAGATAAAAAAATTCTAAAATTCCTAGCACGCCTCTGTCGTGCGCATGTGTAGTCGTACCAACATAACAAATTTAGTCCGATGAAGTCCTGAAGGACAAAGCGCGTCACAAGTAAACTTTTTTCCATTTTGTCATACATTTTCCCCAATACTGTTCTTGATATATAAAAAAAATGTATCGTCATCTTTTGTGTGTATATATATATATATATATATATATATATATATATATATATATATATATATATATATGTGTGTGTGATAGAAATTAGGAGGATTTGAGATAATTATAATTAAGTAATTCATCGAGTCTGATAGAAACCTCCAACAGAATGCAGAAAGCACTGGACGGCCGTTTCGTCCTATATTTGGGACTCATCAGCAGTGCCGACTCGATGAATTACTTAATTATAATTATCTCAAATCCTCCTAATTTCTATCATTTGTATATCCTTGCTTGAACTGACTTCTACTGCTCTGGATGGAGCGGCTTGGTGATAGTAGTCGTGGCTCGCGGGAGCACAGTCCTATGTGTAAGGGAAACTTGGATGAGTTCCACCACGGAATATGTAAAAGATCGGCGCTATATCGAGTCTAATTAATTACCTCTTCGTCACCGAGGCCCGTTGGTATGACGTTTGCCTCATGTCGTAACTTTCCGGGTTTCAATTCTCGGTAATGGATACTCACTGCTGATGAGTCCCAAATATAAGGATGAAACGGCCATGCAGTGCTTTCTGCGTTCTCTTGAGGTTTCTTCTAGACTCTAAGAATTACTTAATTATGACACACATACACTTTATTAGCATAATCCAATACTACACCAGTCCTAAATTTAAATATTTACCCCTTGATCTGTTCCGGCTATGCTGTAACTAGGTACGCCTTGATTTGTTCTGTTACGTTGCAACTAATGTGTTTACCTGTCAAATTCGATAATCGACAGATACGTGACTGAAAACTAATTCAAACCATAAAGCAATTATTTATTATTGGTAAGGACTACATAATTCAGTTTTTTTCATCTTGTTTTTTATTTCATTTGTTTTTTGTTGTTGTTGTTTTTTTTTGTTGTTGTTGTTGTTTTTTTTTTTTTGTTGTTTTTTTTTAATTTCATTTGTTTTTGTTTTTCTTATGGGGGTGTTGAGCGGGTGTTTAAAGCTGGGTGGGACGTTAGTCTCAACACAAGGACTCCGTATTTTTAGGCCTTTTATTATGAACGGTCAGACTAATAATAGTAGCTAATTCTTTCGTTTCCGTTCTTTCTTTTTAGCCATTTTCCCCTATCTCCATTTTTGTAGGTCCGTATTTCTAGCCGCCAGCGTGAAAATACAGGCCTTACTGGCTTGACGGGGACGGCTCTCTACAGAGCTTGCAAGCGTAAACCTTTGTTTGTAAAGTCTTCGAACACTGGAATATTTCACGTAGATCTTCAAAGATTCTCTTAACAAAAAGCAGACACCTCGAACTATTTTACCCCAATTATATGAATATATAATACTTTACGAGAGGAGCAATTATTTAAAAACAGAAAACCGATTCCTCGCTTCAGGTACAGTAGAATCTTATTTAATATTAGTTTACCCACGTAATAAAAAAAAACTCCTATTTTGTTAATTCGACAAAATTTTTGTTATGTGAGTTTTCAAAGATATTTTTCCCAGTTATATGAATATTTAGTAATTTTAAGTGGGGATTAGTTTATTAATAAATAATAAACCAACACCCGTTTGTCCAATAAAATGTTAGCTTAAATTTGCCCAAAACGATATATTGCCTACCAGAAATGACGCTATCATTTATGCATGATTAGCACTTCTATCAAACATCAGTGCACTCTGCTGAGGATGAAATTGTTCCTCTCCGACAATCTCCTGAGTATCATCGCGATATGTGTGAGTGAGTTCCGCCGGGGGTCATCGCGATACTTTCCAACCATCTTCCGAGGCTTATCGTAATATCTTAGCCTAACCGAGGATCAAATTGTTGCTCTCTATCCCACTGCCGATGGCCAGCGCGCGCACTGTCAATATTCTTAATGTTTGCAAATATAATTTTTATCGTATCGCTCAAACACTGACCAAGTAAACGTGTCACTCGCCGCGTTACTTTTTGGCTTGATGTGAAAATATTCTACTCAGTTTCTCTGTGAGAAAAATACCACAGACAATTATATATACTAAGCACTCACAGAGAAAATGTCATTACCGTAGTAAGTTGATATTCCAGACTTATTCACCAATTATAGGGTGACTAATTATTATAGCCTTATGCCAGACTAGTCTGATTGTTAGGTTTCTAAGTGGAGATCAGTTCCCTTCTGTAATTGTCACTTTGATTTGTCAACTGTTTTAAAGTTAGTTCACTCAATAAAGGCCCAAGAGCCATTTAAGGTAGTGTTTACCTGTCAAATTGGATATTCGACAGATCCGTGATTGAAAACTAATTTAAACCATAAGGCCATTCTGATAACGGACAATAATTTCTTATTGATAATGATTGCACATTTCAGTTTTTCATTTGTTTTTTTTTTTTTTTTTTTATTTCGTTTTTTTTTTTTTTTTTTCGTTTTTTTTTTTTTTATTTCGTTTGGTTTGTTTTTTTTATTATTTCGTTTCGTGTTTTGGTTTTTTATTTCGTTTTGTTTCTTGTTTTGTTTTTTTGTTTCGTGTTTTGTTTTTTTGTTTCGTGTTTTGTTTCGTGTTTTGTTTTTTTGTTTCGTGTTTTGTTTTGTTGTTTTGTTTCGTGTTTTGTTGTTGTTTTGTTTCGTGTTTTTTTGTTGTTGTTTTGTTTCGTGTTTTTTTGTTGTTGTTTTGTTTCGTGTTTTTTTTTGTTGTTGTTGTTTTGTTTCGTGTTTTTTTTTGTTGTTGTTGTTTTGTTTCGTGTTTTTTTTTGTTGTTGTTGTTTTGTTTCGTGTTTTTTTTTGTTGTTGTTTTTTGTTTCGTGTTTTTTTTGTTGTTGTTTTGTTTCGTGTTTTTTTGTTGTTGTTTTGTTTCGTGTTTTTTTTTGTTGTTGTTTTGTTTCGTGTTTTTTTTGTTCTTGTTGTTGTTTTGTTTCGTGTTTTTTTTGTTGTTGTTTTGTTTCGTGTTTTTTTGTTGTTGTTTCGTGTTTTTTTTGTTGTTGTTTTTTTTTTGTTTCGTTTTTTAAGCGCGATTGTTGTACCGGGGGGAAGAGGAGGGAGTGAGGACGTGTAGGATAGATATCGGTTGACCCTAGACTTGAAGAGTCCAATATTATTGTTGTCAAGGAAACAACCTTCCACAAAGAGAAAGAAGCTACCTGGGTGGAATTTTTTTCAAAGATAATGGAGATGCCCTGATATTTCACAGTGGCAAATCATGTCCTAGCTGTGAAAGTCTGAGCTGGCGGCACAAAGTAATGTACTTCATTAATTGGTGTATTAGGCTGCAATAACGTTAATGAGAAAAGAAGGATTGAAAAAGTGGA
The DNA here is from genome assembly GCA_903632075.3 of Acanthosepion pharaonis. Lineage (NCBI taxonomy): Eukaryota > Metazoa > Mollusca > Cephalopoda > Sepiida > Sepiidae > Acanthosepion > Acanthosepion pharaonis. The sequence continues at coordinate 604,325 of CAHIKZ030005483.1, read as the reverse complement.
AACAGCGAGTAATCTACCAAACGTGCTTCTACCTTGCACATAATGGTAAGATATTAGTTGCAATGGTGTCTTTCTCTAGATAATGTCTTTCCATTATATAGGAGGTATTTCAGCCGCACCCTGTATAAATGGATGGCAGAACAGTGAAAGGGAAAGATACTAAAAAACTGTTAAGGTAGGAAGTTGTGGAGAATTATGATCGCCAACGTTGATTATGTTCCAAATCTGCATTTCTGCTGCATTTAATTGTTCGGTGATCTAAATTTTCAGAGTTGTTGGGGCTGCATCAAATTCTGACCTCTAAAGAAAAACCGTTGGCCACTAACACTTGGAAACTCGGTCGCAAAGGACTGAACTAGTCTTACATATATACCAATTGTACCTGTTAATTCACCTAAAACCTGTACCTAACAACGCAGTATTGCTCGACACATGGCGATCCATTACTTTGTAAATCAACACATATGCAAACATCCAAAACCTTGAAAATATGTCTAAGAGATTGGGAACTGGCAGTTGATATTACTACGTGACTAGCAACTAAAATTCTGTAGGGAATTAAACTTTCTCTCTTTCCTGATATTCGTTTTTACTTATTAGCTTACAATTACATACTTATGACTATAGACAATTACACCTACCCTGAATCAATTATTAAAATACAGGATATAGAATCAGTAAATACCTCGGTGTATGGATCATAACAAATTTAGTAAAGGGGGTAAGGAAATCTAAGGCTGTCGTGGAGGTAATTTTGCCCAATACCAACGTCCTATTCTTGATTAACCACAACAGTTCCCAAATTTTACATGGATATCATGCATGGTGAAAGAGTCAATCAGAAATATCAAAACTGTCAGCTGCTTTACCAAATAACATAAAACATATTTACTTGAATGCTTTCAACAATAGCAACCCAATAAAATAGAGATATTACATGTAACTCTGGGAAAAAAATAAAGAGGCTGACGTTCCATACTATTTCAAACAAAAGGTTAGGAAGGGAATCCCCCATCAATACTGGAAAGTTCGAAAACAGTGGAGATGAGAAAACCTATTTTCGTAAACTATTTCAACTGATGAAAGTAGCACCGGTTGTTCGGTCAATAAATACCAAATATTTCCTTACAAAGAAACGGCTAATTATCATTACCAGAGTGTGACGAAGAATTTTTCAATATAATTTAGTTAAGATTGTTTAAATAAACAAATATTTATCCTTTTTTTTTCCCTCTTGAGCATGTCTGTTTTTGCATAACAGTTCCATGAGTACAGACCTTTACTGCTAGGACACACCATGCTATATCCACAGTGTTGAATCAGCGTAATTTCTTCCGTATTCTAATTGCAAGTAGATAGTTTTACCCGTAGCTTTTCAACAAAAAATACAACTATGTGGAACAGACTCATGTGCGGAGGCTTTCCTAAACAATCTTTTCAAATCAAGGGTCAATTGTTATCGATTCTCCTTTTTATTAAACCTAGGGAGCATATATTAAATTAGTCAGGTAGTAACAGTTCACTTAACATGTCTTAATACATAACTCAATAGTTCTTGATTAAATTAATCCATTTTTGATAGCAACATGTTACTCCATGAAGATTAAGCCTACTGCTTCATACAGATCGTTTCTTCTTTTTTTTTCTCTCTCTCTCCGGCGGCTGCAATACATATTTTTTCTCCTTTGCTAGTTATCCTCATAATCTTCACTTGCTACCATCTCTTCTTGCTTGTATATCAGACCTCATTCAGTAGCACTTGGCTCGCCAGCCTTGGATAAAAATTTTTTCTGTAATGACGACACTCCTATAACGCTGATTTTTATCAAGTCATAAGAATTGTAGTAATGGCATTCTCACCTGCGAATTATAATTTCCTTAAATGTGACCTTACTACCGGTCTTGTGGTGTAATTTAAAGTTCTGTATTCAAATTTATAACTTACCCGTGTGATTTAAGATTAATTTTCTATATCAGAGGGTCTGTACAGCTCCTTTCCAGCAATACTTTTCCTTTTTGGTATTGAGCTCAAAGCTTATCACATGCTATGTGAGTGCTAAATTATCCAAGCCTTCTTTAATCAGTGTGGTATTCACTTGGAAATTTCATTTTTTCACATTGTTTATGGTGGACCACATGTCTGTTGCTTCGTCTTTTCTGTGTTGGTGAGGAAATTCTCAAGCATCTATTGCTGTGTAAATTCAACAGTGTTATGAATTGTTTACTCAGATCATGAAAAGCACCTAGAAAAAAAACTTAGTTGAATTTTAACATTCTTTCACAAGATATTATATATACTCTTAACAGTGGTCCCAAGCTTTTTTAGCTCATGTCCCACATGAATTTATAGTGTAAAAAATATTTACTTCCATTTTACATAGAATATATCCAATTATAAAATATCTGTGGCCCACCTGAAATTTGCCATGTCTCTCGTTTCTGATTTTATTTAGAAATCAGATTGATTCTCTTTGGGGCTTGGCTGAAACAATGTTGAATAGTTTTTTTTTTTATAATAAAATGTTATGAGTCTTGGGGCAATTTAGCCGTTTTCTCTTCAGGCATACTAACCCTTTAAACGGAGAGGCTCTATGCAATGGCAGAAATAAAATATAATTTATAGCAACACTATTTGTACAGCTATTCCATAATTTTATTATTCTGATTGGTTTTGTTTTAGTAAACAAAAAGAATAGGTCTGTTAGTAAAAAAAATAAATACCATTCATTGAAATCTAAAATCTAGATAGCTGCCAGTAAGACACAAACCTATATGCAAGACAATATGGGTAATTGATGTTGATCATGTTGCATATGCTAAGAACAAACACAAAAGTGAACTGAAATAATGAAAGAATTCTGATATCATTTGGTTTTTCAAGAGCTATAATGGAGAGATATAATAACCATTGAACATTTTACCATCATGGGCAACATTTGAGTTCTTCTAAAATTAATACAAATTTTTAGTATCCTTTATTTGTTTTTATTCAACAATATATAAAAAAAACAAAAGAAAATAAAATAGTTTATGCAATTTTTTTATTTTCTTATTTTTCTTTTGACATAATAAAAGTATTTTGAGATCACAAAGTTCAAAAATATAAAAATTGTACATTCTCCAATTTTTGTTTCCCAACTCATCATCACCTTATACCCCCCCCGACACTTTCTTTCACAAAATGGCTCTTATACAATTGATTTCTATCACTCATTTGTTTTGTGCTAGTAACACCTTAGACTGTTGAAACAGTTGAGAAGACTGAGAAGGGTGGGGGTTGAGTTAGACAATTATTTGCATTCCGTTTTTTTTTGTTTTTTTTTTATAGAGGAGGGAGAGAGAGACATACAAAACTGAATGCATTTAATTAAGAGTCTGTACAACAAAATTTTGTCTACAGCGGTTGTAGTCAGACAATTTTTGGTTGTTAATCAATGAGTACAGGTATCAGTTTTATTTGGGGGTGTGTAGGGGAGGATTCTCTCCCCTCCCACATGGAGTTAAATAAAATAAGCTAGGGCCTGGTGCAGTATAGCTATACTAACTGCACTAAGAAAGGTGAGAGGTAAAAGGCATACCTATCTTCAACATTAGCTGAGAGAATCAGGCAATTTCTATATCACCCACCCTTAGAATTTCTTATATTTAGGGAAGGGGTAATTAAATACTGACAAGTGTCCCAACAGTAAGAACTATGCAAAAAGAAGCATTTTATTGTTTTAAGTTGAGGGTGAAGAAAGAAGACATTTTTTTTTTTTTTGTCACCCCACCACCCTTCCCTCAAGTCAGAGTGGACAGATTTTTTTTTTCCTCTCCTTTTCATCTATCAAATAATTTTTTTAATTATCCTAATTTGGAATCACAACCAGCATGCAAAGTTTCTTTAAATGATATATATATAAGTTTATTTTCTTTTTAATTATGATAAATAGGTATGGTGAAGGGTTGAGCGAGATTCAAAGAAAGAAAAATCACGCTCATATTCAGTTAGGGGAGTGCTTCTTTAAAAAAAGTTCTTAATTTTGCATGGACAAGAAAGGCCAATAAACAAAGTGGTACGTGGTAATTCTGTGGTTTGGAAAAAAATAAATAAATAAATAAATAAAAAATACACCTGACGCAGACACAGTCTCATTTCCAATTTAGACTAAGTAGGGTGTCTGTCAAGATTTCATGGGAAGCCAGAGCAAGAGAGATGAAAGAGCATTTGATAGATAGGTAGATAGAGAGAGGGGGAGCTTTAGGCACACTCAAGAACAAATATTGGATATATAAGAGACAGACAATGGTCAGGTCACTAAGTCAAGTTGATCTACCATTAACAAGTAATAAGTCCTTGAGCCAAAAAAAAAAAAAAAAAACATTCATGAAGAAATATCACATGCCCATTTTTAATATTTCTTGTAAGAATATTACTAAATATCATCTAAGTAAAATTTCACTTTTTAAAATATGTATCCTACAGAATATTTCACAATTTCTATGCACCAATCATAAAAAAAAAAGCTACATTTATTTCATATTTAAATATGTTCACACAAGTGTGTGTGTGTACATGCTAATTTATATCTCAAAATATATGGTGGAACTTAATTGCAAGAAGAAAATGTTAAAAAAAAAAAAATCCACTTATAAGAAAGTAAATAAATAGAAACACCTTGAAACCATTACGTAAAACATCAATAAAGTTTGGGGGTGGGTATGTGGCAGAAGCAAAGGTTTTTTTTTTTCTCAACTGTTTCCTCAACAGATTCCAGTGCACCAATACAAGTTTGTCAAAGAGAGAAAAAAAATATAAGTAACTAGTGGGTGCCACAAACTACACTATATCATACTACTTCCTAGGATCACTCCCTGAGAGAGAGAGAGAGAACACTTATGGCAGGCTGAGTCAAGTAGATGGGGGATAGTAACTAAGTTTAAATTGAGATATATCTGAAATGTTCTAGACATAAGTTACCACACTTAAATTACTTTATCTTGTCTCATATTCTACATACATTTTAAAATAAAAAAAGTGACCAATAAAATTTTTGAAGATTTCCTTTGGTCACTGAAATTTTAAGGTGTGTAGTCAGAATATAAGGCTTGGTAAAGCAATCAGATGTAATTATTTAGTTACAGCCTACTAGGATGACAGGGTCAACCTAAGACCAAATAATTGTGCTGAATGATTGTGGGTGGGGTGGGGAAAGAAAATCAAATTTATTTTCTCATTCAATTTTTTATTTTTATTTTTTCTAGGAGAAATGTAATAATTCTTACTATATAGCCTAAGTAATCTTAACTGGAAATAATTAATTTACATGGGGTGGTGGGGGAAGACTTTTATATTGGAGAGAGAGAGGAAAAAAGTTGAGGGGGAAGAGGTGCTGAGTCATGAAATAATGACCCTGATCAAAACCACCGGTGCTGACATGAGGCATGCAGCTCAAGTGTCACCATCACAATGTTGTCATCACAGACTAAGGTGTTAGTTTATCACTTAGATATTCTTATTAATTTTTTGGAAGATAAGGATAGATAGAGAGAGACACACACACAAAAAAAAAATCTATTTTTCTGGGATATTTTTCCCTTATACTCCCAATTCCATGTTTGTTTGTTTTATTCATAAATCTTCATACTTTCACAAGAACCAGATGTAACCCTCTACTCAGATATAATTGAATAAAATGGGTGGGGTAGGTATATAGTAATTTGAAAGACAAATGAGGGATTTATTGTCTGCTTCCTCCATTCTCTCATTTTGTTTTATAATACAATTCAAGATTTTTCTCTCTTTGTGTTAGTGTTTTTTGTTTAGAACTGTAGATCAACTTCTCTTTGATAATCAAATGTTTGTTTTTATTTTGGAAAAGTTATTACTTACTAATATCTACAGAAAGTGTACTATATTTTGTTATTTTTAAATGGGGGTAGGAAAAAAAATATTAAAAACAAGGAATTTTATAAATTGGATGCTAACATTTAGTGTTGCTTCTGTCAACTTGATCTAAAATAATTTTCTTTTTTTTAAAAAAGAAAAAATAACCAATATTTGAACTTTTTTTTTTTTCTGTAAATAAACTAAAAAAAAAAAAAAATACTGTCGACTAACATGTAAGGAGTTATGTAAAGTTAAATTGTTTTATAATACAAGATTTTTTTTTTTTTTTTTTTTTTTTTTTTAAACTTTGTTCATTCTTAATAGGGAATAAAATCTTTGTCATCCTGACTTAAAAAAAAATTTATATAGAAGTAATTTGAAGATGGAGACAAACAGAACAAATTAAACTTAACCAGATTTTATATATATATATATATATATATATATATATATATATATATATATATATATATATATATGTGTGCATTAAGAATAAATGTTGGACAGGTTATTTTCTTATTCCTTAGTAAATACTTTGCTTTTTTTTTTTTTTTTCTTAACCATAACTTGAGAGAAAGAAAGCAGTGTGATTTTTTTATATATATATATATAATCTTTTCTCATACAAAAGAGGGGGAATAAGTGATAAATGGGCATGAATAAAAGACAAAGAAAGAAAAAAAAACAAAAACAATCCTTTACCCTGGCCCCCACAAAAATTTGTGGGGAAGTAAGAGGGGGATTAAAAAAGTTAAAATTTACATTTTTTTTTTCTTTTTCTCTATAATATAAAGTTTACATCTCTTTATTTATTTATTTTTTTCTATAATATAAAGTTCAGATTTCTATAGTAATCAGCCCATATAAAGTTCTCCACATCAAAAGGGGGAAGTACAATGTATATATCACAGCTTTTTTTTTTTTCCTTTTCAAGGACAAAATTTCATAGACATCAAAGTCCAGAGAGGAGAAAGAGAAAAAAAAAAAAAAAAAAAAGTAGGGTGGGGAGGTTAGTGGCAGAACCAAATGTCAAAGGTGAGGAGGACAAAAAAAAAAGCTCTTACTAGATAACATAAGAGCTGCCACCAAACATGTCCGGCTATTTCAAGCTGTCTGTCAGATATATATGTATGATGATGTCCCTAGCTCCAATCATGCACATCAGTACAAGTGCATATGGGAAAAATACCTGTAAATAAATGTGGATCTGTGGAATACTATCACCACATTGGATTATTATTCAATTTTTTTTTAGTTTTTTTTCCCCTTATTTCTCAGAAAAAGGGTTTGTTTTTGTGTTTTTTAAATCTTTTCTGTAATATTAAAAAAAAAAAAATATGCATATATATATATATATATATATATGCATGCACACATTCATCAACTCCTTGATTCCTAATTGCTGGTGGCCATTTACTGCCCACCGTCCCAGTCAGGGAGGGGAGTGGGGGAAGGAGTCAACAGAGATGGGCACACCCATCACAAGCAACCAATCATCCTGCAGCAGTCATTTCAGGTCATGTACCTCATGACAGCCCTTAAAGAATACAGCAGTTCAGCTTGGAGACGAGCCTCTAACATCATTAAATTTACATGGACCTGGAAGAAGAGAGAGGAAAAAAAAAAATCAGTTTTATCAAAACATTTTCCTATTAAGTTATAGAAATTATCAGAAATGTTTTCTTAAAAAGGTAAAATTTGGCATAGGTTTAGCTTATATGATTTTACTAATTAATGAGTTCTATTTTATGTTAAGAACAAAATATAAAAAGCAGAGACAATTACACTATTCAGACAACAATCAAAACAATATAAATAATTACAATAACCCGTTTCAGAAACACAGATACTGAGGAGATAAGTTTACCTTTTCTGAATGTTTAAATTCTCTCATCACGCTGTCATAGTCTTTACGTGATACCTGCTCAGGATAGCATGTGACTGTTTTAACATAGGCCTTCAGATTTCTCTCAAGAAGCTGATTGACTTCAGCATAATTGTAGTCATCATGGCGGATACCATACATACAGTGAATGTAATTCCAGATGGCTCGTCGAAATGCTGTTGTGTCAACATCTCTTGTATCCCCCATTCTGAAAAAAAAAAAAAATTCCACATGAAAAGCATCTTAAAAATTTCAGCTGAAAGGGATTTTATATTCCTTAGACTTTAAACTGAAACAATTAGAAAACGTGCTGTATGCAGGAAAAAGAAAAAAATCCTACTTTGATAAATGCTAATGATTAAACAGGAAATATTCAGCTAGTAGTAACTATTGGTTCAATAAAATATTTATTAACTGAAATTCATGAAGTATTTCTTAGGTTTTGTTATGAAAATGTTCAAGTATTTACTATTATCTCTTTTAATCACTTTTCTATATTTAAGGTAGTGTAGAAAGTCAACATCATCATTATATGTAACATGTGGTTTCTGTTACTCATCAGATCTTATTGACTGGTGTGAGTGTTACTTAATTGTCCAGATCTTAAAAGCAATTCGTAATGACTTGTTACTTGATCCAAGAAAAATGTTATATCTTCGTCTGATCTAGACTATTTCAGAACATGAGTAGAGTTTTGAGGGTCAATATTTTACTTTTGTAGCATTTTTGTTATTAACTGGTTTAGAATTTATGAATTCCACATTCTGAAATTTTAGGATGGTAATCAATATGCTTATTCAAAGCCCAGACCAGGATAAAAGTTAGGCATTAAATACATTGGAATAAAGAACTCTTTTCTATTGCTACACCTTGACCTTAATTTCAACAAACTTAATTTTTTAACTGAAATCCCTGTCTCCCACCCCACAAAAAAATTAAATCATTAAGGCAGCTAATTAACAAAAAAAAATAGACTTTCAAAAAAAAAAAAAAAAAAATTCACTAACTTACTAAATTCACTAAGTTACTATTTTCTTAAAGTACCATTTCAGAATGCTGAAAAAGTTAAATCTTTCTCACAAAATTTAATGTTTCATTCCCCCCTACCCATCATGTCAGACTTTAAATGTTTTTTTTTTTCTCTCATTATAATTACGTAATGGTGCGTGTGGGGGGAGTCAGGTTACATTATGAAAACATCAATTCTTTCTTCAGTGTTTAAAGAATACGACTATGGTCTCCTAACAGGTGGGATAAAATTTCATTTTTTGTTAGAAGCCACTGTTCAGTCTATTCTACATGTCAGTGTTGTATAATAAAACTAAAATAATACTTTTGTAGAGTAATCTGTGACTAAAATCACTCAATTTCCTAAGATAATTACAATTAACCTTTATTCATATAGTCAACCTGCAATCCAGTTCCTTTATTATATTTACTTGATAAAAATCATGTTTCTATTTTAAAATACTTTTTAGTTTTGTTAAAAAGCCACTTGGATGCAAGGGGTTACTGAGTGTAAAAGAAACAAAAAGGGAAATAAAAGAACTGGACTTAAGGAGACAGAAGGAAGATGACAATTGTACTAATGACTTACTGATACAAGTCTTGTTAATTAACCCATATTGGTGGGGGGGATAAAGAGGTAAACTCATACATTTCATCCCCAAGGATATTTGCACATAAGTGAATATAATAAACAGAAATGAAATTGGAACTTCAATCCTGCACATCACAGCCACACTTACAGCACCTAGTATTCCCAGGTGGTCACCTACCTAGGTACTGACCAGGTTTAATGTTGATTCACTTATCATATAAGAACTGGTGTTTAGACAAGAAATGGCTGTAGACTAAGAGGAAACTATTAGCATAGAATTTTTAGGCTCCAGCTAGCATTTTCAACAGTGAAAAGAACAATCTAGTATTATGCCTAAAATCATGAAGTCAAAGTACCAAAGCTGAAATTATCAGAACAATTAATATGAAAATGTTTATAGAAAAGGCACAGGGAGACTAATATTACAGAGGTGAGGAAAGTGACTGAAGCTTCTCAAGTATCACTAATATTACAGAGGTGAGGAAAGTGACTGAAGCTTCTCAAGTATCTCTAAATATGTAGCAGAAGTCAAGATATGCAGCAATAATCAATGCATAGAAAAATAGTAGACTTGTGAATGACTTAAGATTCTGGCAGGCAAGAAAAATTGTCCAGAATGACATACTTTCCTGGCTGCAGATTCAGCAACTGATTCAATATAATTATTTCAATTCATGTTAGTTGAGAACACAAGATCAAGACGGTGAGGGATTTGCTCTCCTGGAGATTAACATCAGACATGCTGATGGACAGCAAAAAGGTTTCCCTAAGATGATTGAAGCAATTTCATTTTGGACAAGGAATGGCTTTGCTTGTTCATTTTAACAGACTGAAGGTAATTTTTGGGGGTCAGCTGCCAATTTCATTTTATCCAACTAATCAGACAGGATTAAATTCACAAACAGAGATTTGGGAACGGATGACACTGGTAATGTTGTTGATGAAAATATGTCCAAGAATAGAGCTTTTTTTTTATTATTAGAAAATAATTTTGCAGTTACTAGGGGGAAAGGAAATCAATGCAGATGTTCATTTTAATTTCTGTAAAGTTACATGTGCAGGTGTATTTTAATTCAACAGATTTAAATTCCCTAAAATTTGTTTTGCAAGTCGGATAAATGTTAATTTGAGAGGGAGAAGAATGAAAGAAGACATCGGAATAATACAAACTCAAAGTGTGTGTGTGTGTGTGTTAGGTGCTTTGGTTTTTTTTTTTTTTTTTTTAAAATAATTCATTTCCTGTTTCATAATTCAATGTTTCTAAAATCTTATAGCATAACAATAGCATAACAAACAAGTAGTATTACTATACTTGTATAAGTATAAACTGTTAAATGGAATTTGCTAATGATGTAATTGGATAGTAATTTGAAAACTGAAATTTTGTGTGTGTGTGTGTGTGTGTGGGGGGGTGACTTTTCTCAAATTTAAAATTAACAAGTTCAATTCATGACACATAGGGTTACAGAAAGCCATAGCAATAAAATAAAGTTCTGATTATTTTTTTTTGGGGGGGTCTCTAACTTGTTTCACCCTGCAGCAAAAAAAACTCTGTAATTTAATCATTTGACTTTGCAATAAAAGCACACTTGAACATAAATCAGGATTAGTATCTGTAGTTAAAAAAAAAAAAAAAATTTTATTTATTTATTTAGTGGTCACTCTAATAATATGGAGATTAAAAAAAAAAAAGGTTCAGTTAAAATAAAAGATTACTTACGTGTTATATGTCATGTTGTATGCCACTCTGAACTTCTCATCAAGTAAGCTTCCTATTTCCGGATAGAGCCGATTAGCAAGGGAGAAACCATGATCTTCCCAAGAGTAATCTTGTGCTCGGAATGTAGCAATTTCTTGACAGTTTAGCCGTTTTGCAAAGTCTTGGTATGTGAAATCGGGTTCATCAACATATCTAAGGATATCAGCTTTGGTGGCATTTAAAACTTCATTTGATGAACTCACTGTAGAGAGAAAAATCAAAAATTTCAATGTTTACATCTTACAAGAAATTTTTTGTGGTTTGGTAGCAGTGGAAATCATTTATACAAAGAGTTGAACAAAAATGAATTCATTTACAAACAAAAAACAAGCCATACACTTGCTTTAAATCAACAACTGAAGATCAGTTTTGTGTCAATTTGAGAATGTCCAACCTATTTTAACCTTCATTAATTTTCCCACCCCACTTTTCTGATATCACTGAACTAATGTCTGAAGTGTCCAAAAATACACCTACATACACTTAAATCTGTGAGTACCTAGATGTGCCCACAATTGGCATAGCACTGTGTTATACTATAGTGTTAACATCTGTCAAGTAGAGGTCCCAGAAATTTATCATTTTATAAAAGTGTGTGATTTTTCCAAACCATATCTCATCAGCCAATCAAATGAGAATGAAGTTATATTTAGTATGATTTGAAAAAGAAATCAATTTACCATCATATAACAACTTGATTTCCAATGGCTTCTGAGATTGAACTAACATCACAGATTCATATTGAGATCTGCATTGTTAAAAATAACTTGAACATTTCTTCAGGTTTTAAGTCAAAAATAATAAATTTTAAGTCAATATGACCCAATACAAATTCACTCTACTTACAATCGTATGTGTGCATACAAAAATTTGGAATTTTGGCTTTAAAAACAAATAATAAATGTGGACACAGCAAGTGAAAATTGTATTTACTAATTTGCAAGCAATTTAATCTTGCAAAATCATATTGTCTGAAGAATAGAGGTAATAAATTAGTCATTTTAAGCAGAGTGAGTGCTAATTTTTTTTATTTATTTTTTTTTTTTTAATAAGCTTGCAAATTAGTAAATACAATTTTCACTTTCACATTTGTTTTAAGCCCTAAATTCAAAGAAGTTCAATTTTTGTATGCATAACATAGGAAAATAACTGTACGAATCCAAAGAAAAACTCCCTGAGAGAAAGAGAAAAAAAAAAAACATAGGAAGATCAAGTGATACAACAGGGTATGGTATAGAGTTACAAGGTAAAAATGGAGTAGAGGAAGATTAACCAAAATAGACTAAGTAGGATTAAGGGGAGAAATATTTTGCAGGATTATAATCTACCTTGTTGGTAGCATTAGTTCTGAGCAAGCTCAACTACTTAAGCTCACCTATTTTCACAATTGACTGCAAAAATAAAAATCCTCTAACAGATCAGCACGAACCTGGCCTTCATCAAAACCTGCTTTTACTACAAAGCTGGATGTAGTATGTAGGTAAAGAATTATTGCAAATAATTTAGTAACACTTCCTGACTACTGAAACCTTCCCATCCATTCGCTAGCAAAGCTGGAACAAGTTTTTAGAGCCTCCCCCCCACCCTCTTTGCCATGTTTGGCCACATTACAACAAACACTTACTCACCAAGTGTACACAGATCAATTGCAAGGGTCACATTTGTTTCCCCTGTGGCCTTGACATACTTCTTGAATTTATACATTTAATATAGGAGGAAGCAAACCTTGACAGGCAAAAGAACTTTGAGCAACCATTTTACCTAGGAGTGGTTCACTTGACCACATTGAATCAGTGACTGTTTGCATTAAAATAATTTTTTTTTTATTTTAAGAAATTCTTTCCACCTTTTAATCAACTGAAGATTTGATATAAAGAAATTGCAAGAAAAAAAAATGAATTCCCATCTTTTCAAGCTCTCATTCCCATTATCCATTCATTAATATACAATATTAAATTTATCAACACTTTTCCTCATGCAGAATAACCAACATCCTAAATATGTTGATATTTCTCAAATTCCTATGTATGCTTTTAATAGTGAGAGTGAAAATCTGTCTTCATTTCAACCCATAACGTTCAGAGCTTTAATAGAATTATAACACTTAATATTTGACATTTTAATAATTACTAAATAACAGTTGTATAGAGGAGAGATTCTCAATGACAAAAGTCGAGAAAAAAAAAAGTAGGGTCATTCAAAGTGATAACTTACAATCAAGATTAGGTGATTCAACTTTGTCAAAACCTTTCAGCATTTCTTCATGTGTTGTCTCTTCTCGCGTCTCTGTTAACTGTTTCATACGTTCCAGAAGAGCCTCAATACCTCCATCTGTACAATCAAAGGACTACAAAGGAAAGAAAAGATGTTTTTTAATAAAAGCTTCAAGCAAACAAAATACTCAACTCAAGGCTTTTTCCATTTCATATTTGTGTGTGTATATATATATATATATATATATATAAACACTTATTATTTTATTGAGTTGACTTTTCAAGTTTTATTATCTATACTGATACTGCTAAAGTCATACTAAACTGATTTTAAGAAGGCACAAGAAATCTTTTTACTTACCTGTTCATCGTCATCACTATGGCAACCATTCTCATAAGAATCGTCATAACTCTGGTGATAAGTGTGGCCTAAGTCATCATCAATCTCTGAACTGATCCCACAACCAAAAATAAACCCTGATAAAGTGTGGAAGTGAGAGAGGATTATCAGTGCCTGGGTCACTTCAGACACTGACCAATTGTTGGAGCCTTTGGTAAGCTTCTGTAAAGACAAGAAAAAAAAAAAATGAGAAAAATGGTGTAAGCAGTTCCTCCCACCTTTCTTTTCTATTATAGTATTTCTAATTTTTAGAGAAAGTGTGTGTGTGGGGGGGGGGTGCAAACTAAATTGTGCTTCCCAAATATTCTAATACTAGTGAAAGTTGATTTCCATCAAAATATTTTCATTTTATATGTTGATATTCTGAGAGGAACTAACATTCTATTTTCTTTACCACTTACTGCTGGTTATACATTTACCTGAAGTTGTAGCTTATTTGATTAACATAATCAATTATAGAGGTTTATTGATTATTTGATCCAATCAATTTTCCTTTAAAGTTCTCAGCATCAGAATAATTGGGCCAAAAGAGGTAGGGGTTGCAGTCCAAAAAAATGTTTGGGGGAACACTATAATAGAAGTTTCTATTTAACTTTCTCAGTTAATGAATACAATTAGACGCCTATGGAAGGTCAGACAGTAGGATTGCTGAAACATTATGCTTTTGATTAGAAAAAGAAAAAGTAGGAATTTCAAAGTTTTGTTATAATTGTCTATTATAGAACATTGAATCTTCAAGAACTGAAGTTTAAAGAACAAAAGAATGTCTGATACCTTCACATAACCAAGTCTCATTCATACCATTATTGACTTTAGTTTTACTTTAACCTTTGTTCACTATATGTGACTTCATTTGCTGTACAAAAAGTTTATCTAGCCACTGCAGTTAACTGATCTCCGAATTTCATAGTTGTGTTGTCATATCCTGCTATGGCAACAGAAAACAACTGAGTGAAATTAATAAGGATACTTCAAAATAGTCATTTAAACAAATTGTTATATGAACATAGCATCAGGCTTAACTTTTGAACTAAAAAAAAAAAAAAAAATTTTTTTAGATTTTGCCTCTGCACTAATGGATGATATAGACAACAAAACTCAGTTTGAGCATCAATGTCCATATGAACAAGTGCTCATAAAAAAAAAAATATTGACAAAATGTTAAGTATTATTTCAAAAATAAAGATTTTTTTGTTATTTATCTTTTGCTTTTTGTTCAAAACACACTATAAGGCCTTGAACAGGACTAATATCTATGGTTTTAATGCACGTAATATGTGACTGCTCAATGAGAATTGACCCAAACAAAATTGAAAATATCAAAATTGTCTTTTCACTCAATTTCTGACAAAGCTTTAATAAAAGTGATTCATGCGAGATATGTTCCCTATTTGTTATATATATATATATATACACACACACACACAAACAAATATCAAATTTGTTACTTAACTGACTGATGTTATATTAAGCACGCTGACACCATAGTTTTGTAGACAAAATTTTGTATAATTGCTTGGTTCATTTGTCAGGAGGTAATAGCAATTGTCTGCTAATTTTCTATTTCCGTTATTTTCATATTAAGTTAAAAAAAAATCTACACACACACACATATATATATATAAAAATTCCTTAAGGACTTGTTGATATTAACAGATCTTACTTTTCATTGGTAGATATCTTGAAATCTATTTAACTTTGCTTAGACAAAACATGATTATTAGTGTAAAAAAAAAAAAAAAAAAAAAATAGTCAAACCTACCTCAATATGATTTTTATTGATCAACCAAGGTCTATGGGCAAGTAATTTGTTGATTTCAGAGAGATCACGGAGTTTCTGTGGTATGTATTCAAGACCCTTGAGCCAATCTGCATCTCCACCTTGCAACAGGAACTCTGTTGCTTGTAGACGGATGAGATATGAGCATTTGTGCCGACCAGCAGCCTAAACAAGATATAAAAAAAAATAAAAATAAAAAAAATTTTTTTTTTTATCTGGTTGGCATGTCTACATGTACAACACTGACAGTACAAAGCTTTCTTCCTCATTAGTATATTAACTTGAAAAACGACTTTGAAATCCTAAGAGCAGCGTTATCATAGCTCATTAAACTTTTATTATCTGTTTTATAATATCAGACACAAAGATACTTGTGTATTTATCAGTAACATCACCTGACCTCCCTTCTTGATCAGGAGACTTTTTCTTTTTTAATAACAGGAGATTAACTATACCAACATTAAATTTCTGTGAGAAAATATTTCAAACCTATTTCAAGTACAATCATGCCTTGTATTATAATTAAATAGCTTATTTGCAAGTGGTGAGAAATCTCAAATTACTTTTTATTCCCTGTGTTAACTTTGTAAATTCATGAATTTTAAAACATAGTTGAAAATTATTCTTGCTTATAGGCAAAAAACAAAATAGACATTCTACAATACGCATGCCAATAAATATGATCAATGTAATTGGAAAAAGAAAAATTTGTGTCAAATTAATCAAAGACTGTGCACAACACACAAATGACAGGGTGGTCAGTCTTCTGATAAAATAAAATAGGGAGTAATAAAAAGCTACAAGTTATTAGTACACCCTGTATGGATGTGTACAAATTTTTTTTATAACCTTCACTTTCGTTCACAATCAGGTGTTGCAATTTCTTTTTCTTGTAGCTTTACAATTATGACAAAGTCAAAGATAAAAATGGTAATTCTTCCAACTTGCTGCCCTCCTCCAAGAAGACTAAATATTTATTTATTTTTTTAATATTTTTAATGTTTAGGGCATGGACAATCATGAGTAAATCACATGTGTGAATTGCTAGACCTTCTCCTAGAGTGGATGCCACTCAAGGCTAAAGAGCCCAGTTTACTCTACTATTTAATACATAGATGAGAAAAGAGATGGATTCATGCCATAACCGAGGCTAATTATGTGAAAATTAACAGACTAGGTGTAAATCTTAACTGCATCCCAATAGCAATGTTACCAGCACATAAACATGACTACTTTTAATGTTTTATTATTTAACACTTTAATGCAGATATAAATTTTGTCAACAATATTTAGCAAAAAACACCAAAATAATATTTGCACTTTAGCAACAGTCTTAATAGCTGAAAACATTGGCATGAGTAGTCATGTACCTAACTATTTTCCTCCCATTATATATATATATATATATATATATATATATATATATATATGAAAATTCAAAGTGTTTAATACTTGTTTCTGGTTATTGCAAATATTTCCAGTATGCTCCAGCCTTTTTCAGCTGAGTGGAATTTTGAACTGAACTTTCGGTTCAAAATTCCAATCACCTGAAGAAGACTGGAGCGCACAACAGCCAAAATGTTGTGAATATGACAATGAATAGGAGGATAACAGTCTGAATGATGTAAATAATTATAATACCTCATCTCAGAGATATAGAACATTTTTAGTAGAACAGCTATTATAATACCAATCGGTACCTTTATAAACATCGTCTGATATGAAAGCCATAGGCCAGTAACAATTTCTGAAAAGTTTGAAAGACAAAGATGCTGCCAATTACTACAGACATCAGCACTCATTGTCAGTCAATTTTATATCAGTTTTTTTTAACACTCCAACCTGCAAACCTCTTAAATATCTAAGGAAAAAAAAACCTGAAAGAACATTACAGTAGGTGTACATAAAATAGAATAAAAAGGCTTTGGCTTTTTAAGAACTGGCCACTTCCCTCATTGCAGACATCACAGCAAAGAAATATGAATAATTTTTCTCAATTTGAAAAACTTTTGAAAAATCAAAAATTGTTTTCAATGTTAAGAGAAGTTGGGAAAAATTTCCACATCATAGATAAATAAACAAGATAGATATAACTGATAAACATTTCAGGGTTGTAAAGTGTGCATGCACACACATAAAACAACATTCTTTGTGTCCAAAGGAGTAAAGGACACTGGATCAAATGGTGGCACCCCCTACAAAGGGGGTCACAGGTTCAATCTCTGCCAAAGAATACATTTTTCTTTACCAAGATTTTTCAATTTGCAGTCCAATAAACATTAAACTGTTTAAAAAAAAAAAGAAGGCGGGGGTCTATTTCAAATACAAAGTATTCACTACAATAACGTTTTGAGTTATATAATAATTGTGTATACAACCACATCAAATATAACTATTGCAAGACATTGCAATCATTTATACATGCACTTTATCCAACCCAAGAAAATGTCCATCTCATTTATATATTTTGGAATTTTTTGTTTGGTTATTAACAACACTTAGCTTTTAAAACAAAGTCGTTTATAACAATGTCTTACAAAATGATTTGTTTAGAAACACTCCAATTCTGCTAATGTGTATAATTTTATGTCCCTTTTCCAAAATGCTTATGCTCAAGAAACCTAAGAATAAAACTCGTCTATAAAGAGTTAAGGGAGAAGCAAGAAAATGTTTTTACTACAATAGAATTTCTTTCTAAAATGTAGAAAGCATTGTCACTTGAAAAACTCCAATGATTTTCCCCAGAATAGACATTTTTGATCAGCTTTTATATTTAGTAAAACTGAAGTGCTTCCTGCTGATTAAAATGACACATCAACTGCGGCTGCAGCTTTTTGGGTAGGAAAAAAATTAAAAAAAATATACTCCCCTCCAATTCAGGTAGTAAAACAAAAACAAACACACAAACAAAACCTATTTACAAAATAGGTTTGTGTTTGTTGGAGACAGAGTGGCAAATGTTTTTACGTACCATTATGGCAATATAATGCCGGAAAGTAAAGGGTAATGGTCCATCAGCACGCATCAGGTGGTTCTGAGTCTTCAGAAAACATTCCAAGTACTTTCCATGGTAACCCATTAGTTGAGTGCTGTAGTCTAATCGGTTGTTAGCTATGAATGCCTCAACAAAGAGGGCTTTTGTCTACAAAATTTAAAAAAAAAAAAAAAAAAAAAATCATTAAAACCTGACCGAAGCAAAATTGACAATGTTAAAATAAGATAAAATAAGTAGTTTAAAAAAAAAAAAAATTCATGTTTTGTAGAACAGCAAAAGGTTTACCTTAAGTTTGAGTTGCAAGGTTAAGAATGTTTTCCAAGAAGTATAAATTAATGTCTAGAGGTCAATAAAGGCTTAGGATACCTGAATCTTAATGTGTTTTTTTTTATTCTAAGATTATAAATTAACGCAATTTCAATCATTTTTTGTTAAATGATTATTGTAACAATTTTGTTTTTTCTATTCTAAATGGTTTGCTAATTTAAATCATCTGGCTTCTAAGGCATCAGCCAAAAACAAAGTTTTGATAATAATCACCGGTTCAAGTTCTGTACCCATTTTCAACTTAACATTACTAATTTGCTATCAGAATTTATTATCTTACATAAAGGTTTTCTTCATTGAAATGTCTATTCTTTCCTAATAAAACTGACAAATGATAGAGAAATTCTCAGTCAACAAAGTCACCACAAAAAAAAAAAAGAAAAGAAAAAAAGCCACAAATTTAAATATAAATTTTATTGTCAAAATCTTTATTATTAAAATGAAATACCATATAATTTTTAGATTATTAAAAATCCTTTTCCAAACCTTTGTTTTTCTTCTGTCAACAGGTGACAATAATTGTCAGATTTTAACGAAACTTTCAGGACTTATTAACCACAAATGAATAATTATTTAAAAATTTTTTTTTTTTAGTAAACCTTGGTAAAAATTAGTTCTATTTTTTTTTTTTTTTTTTTTTAAATCTGTTACTGTCTCCTCCATTTATTTTATTTCATCAAATTGAGAAATTCATTTTTATAGAGTTTAAATGTTTATTAGTTACAAGGACAAGTCCTTGGAGAATTTGGCCAAAAAGAAATTTGATTAAAACAGGACCTCAGTTACAGAAAATCTAGAAAAATTAGAAAAGATTTAATTATTGTTATGAATAAGATTATAAGATATACTATGGACACTTGTTTTAGGCAAAAATTGATGAACATAATAAAATAATTGTTTAAATTTTTTAATTATTTAGGAGGAAAAAAAATTCAATAAATATTAGAATATTTTCCTAAGTTTTTAAGATCAATTGGTACTTTATATATACTTTTTTTTTTTTTTTTAAGTAAAGACATTCATGTTGTACTCGGCAAGTAACTTTTATGAGCATTTACTTAAACATGTAAAAACAATCTATCGATATGTGTCAACACCTCATAAAAAAAAAAAGAAAAAAAGAAATATACAGTAACTATTTATTTTTTGCTTTGGGGAAATATTTAAATTTTATTCGCTTGGAATTACAACTAAAATAAAAAAAGCTTCCAGAAAGATTTTTCATTGTTAAAATAAAATGCATTTTTTTTTTTTTAAACCTTAGATATCGCTTTGAGGGTGGGTCGTAATTAAAAGCATAAATATTTCATCTTTTTTTTCTTTTAGCCAATCCGTTCTCCAGCATCCTCAAAATCGATTAAGCCAAAATATTTACTATTTACAACATACGTCGAAAAATACCAAAATGGATCTTTTGTGACTGTCGGTCATAATGACCATCAAATTTAAAAGTAAACTGACCTCCCACCCACCCCTGAAAAAAAAAAAAAAATGTTGTTAGTTAAACTAATAAATTACTATTTTTATTGTTAATCAGTCCAGTTCGTTACATGGTAAAAATAAAATAAATAAATGGCACCCCCTACATTTAGAATCCATTTCAACGGCTTCCCCACATCACCTCACCCCTTCTGAAAATGAACCGTCCTAAAGAAAAGTTCCCCTCTCCATAATCTAGATCTGAAAAGTACATTTGGGTAGGGAAATAATTTTACACTTTTAATCTTTATTTCATCCAGTCTTAAGAATACTACTACTTTTTTTTTTTTTTTTTACAGTAATTAAATGGATTTATCACCGAAATCCATGACTAATTCTATTCCAAGTTCAAACTTTAAGTAAGTAGCTACGAAACAGAAAAATGCTTATGTCAGCTGGACCGAGTTTGTCATCGATTTTTATTTTCAGTAGAATTAAATTCGTGTAAAATGAGCCGAGCACAATGTCGACCGACAGTTTTTACTGGTTTTAAACAACAGCTGATCAAGAGAGTAATCGAAATCCATGTTTATTGTTGCTTAGCCTTTATCACCCACCCGACAGACCTTGATTTTTTTTTTTTTTAATCGATACGATAGGTAAATAATGCAATGTTATTTTAATAAAGAAAATGTGTTTTTTTAAAACAGAAACCGATAGTGAAGTTTAAATTCAATATTAAAGTAAATAAAAATTTAGGTGATTGGAAAAAAAAAAAACACTATCAGAGTGCAAACTTAGGAATCAGACACTTTTGGAAGATTTGATTTTGTTTGATCAAAAATTCCATTTTTAGTACAAAGAATTGAAGAGGAAAAAAGGGATTCATTCGATTTTTATTTTACTTATCAAATGTTGAAACATTTATTATTTTTTGTATGATTTCATTTTATGTAAATCATGTAAAGTTAAATTTACACTTTAACTTTATGTTTAAATTAAACATAAACCACGGAGAAAGAAAAAAAAATAAACTGGCTTTTTTTTTTCTTTTTACGAACCCATCAAATACAGCACAATCAGAATTAGCACCCCCTCTACCAAAAAAACTAATGAAATAATCATACTAACATTTTTTTATAAAAACATAAATAGACTAATTTACAATCTAGAAATTTGAGGAAATTTTCCGATTCTTCTTTTATTATTATTGCAAAGTAATCGGTGAACTGGGACAGTTATTCTGGTAGACACTAGACAGGGACGAGGTTCGTTAAGTAAAAAAAAAATATTTTGGCCTTAAGCTAAATGTGGTCATTTTAAAATAAAATGTCTAAACTCTAAAAAAACAACGAAAAACAAATTGAGATTCCAAAAAATGTTTGGATTTCGAATGGAATAGAACGGGTAATATTCCACATTAACTTTTAGGTAGCGTGTGGAAATTTCCCAGCCAGGGCCCTTCTGTCTTTTTGGATGGTTGTCAAAGAGCAGTGAACGAGAGAAGATGAGGGTAGCTGAACAGTAGGTAAAGATAAGGAGGGGTATGAAAAGCGGCAGTTACAAATAAGGAGGGGTGAGAAATGGCACACAAAATGAGGAAAGTAGAAAAACAATAGAGAGGAGTAGCAAAAAAGCATATAAAAGTGAAGAGAGAGAGAGAGAGAAAGAAAGAAAGGTAAGACTAAGTGTTCCCTTACTGCTGCTACCTGCTTATCACGCTATAGGAGAGCAACCAATGAAAGCAGTCTCCAGGAAGAATCAGCCAATGGGAATGCTCCGCTATACTTAGCATCGACAACAGTAGTTTCCAAGCTAGAAACAGCAGCAGCCAATCAACCTCTCCTCACACTTCCTCATCTGATGTTACAGTAATTTTAAAGGGGGTGATTTTTACAAACACAGAGTAATAGAGAGAGAAGGACAAAGGAAAGCAAATAAACAGCTGTAATAATAATAATGATAAAGATACAATATAGAGTAATGCTACTATTTTTATTATTTTTAGCTGCTGCTGCTGCTGCTAACCACCAGATGGGCAAGTGCGTACGTGACAAAAGGTAGAGGCGGGGGAGAGAAAATGAAAGTAGAAATTCTAGTGAGGTTTCCGTTGGGGATTTTCCAAGTAAGTACTTTCACAAAGTAAACGAGGTGGTGTCGCGACGAAACAGACAATATATCGACATGTTAAAATGAAATACACTTTTCGACTTGAATCTATAAGAAAAATCAAGCTAGATATAACAATGATTGTTAGAGATGAATGTAGCCAGGTGATATCCAACTATTTTTTTTTTATTTCGGTAAAAACAAAATCAATAAATCTCATTTACGGAATTTCTATACATCACCTAAACCTACTTCTATTGTTTAATTTATTCGCAGAATAATATACGGAAATTTTTTTGTTCTGTTCGTACTCAGTATCAAGTCTTGAAAACATGAATTGTCTATGAAGAAAAAAGCATATGTTCTATTTTTAAAATATACCTACAAAACAAAAATTTATGCGACCTTTTTTTTTTTTTTTTTTTAAAAAAAAAAAAAAAAAAACGATCTATATAAAGCTTTTTCTCGTAAGGAATCAACATTTTTTTGAAACTAAACTAGATAGGTCTCTCTACCTACTGATAAACATAAAAACTGACAAGATTTTTTTTTTTAAAATATAGGAAAATATGCATAAAAAGAATGAGACTGACCTCTTCATCTGTTGTCTCAACTGGTACAACCTAAATTGTGAAAAAAGAAAAAAAAATAGTTAAGGCAAGGGTATTACAGTTTTACTCAACAATTTTTTTATTAATTCTGAAAAAAAGTGTAAATTATGTGTGTGTGTTTTCCATCGTCTTCGAGCCTTGATGAACTCGAACTATATATATACATACACAAGCTTCTCTTGTAGTTTACTAGCTGAGCTGCAACCATCACCGATTATTTATTGCCAGTGTCGTCATCCCAGACGACACAGAACTACATATCATTTTCACCTTTGCTACTCGAGATACAATGTCACCTGTAGGGAAGAAGTCGGGGAAAAAAACTAAACTCCCGATGCAAGCAGTGGTTTTTTGGGTTTTTTTTAAGTGAAGCTTTTTAACTCAACAAATACCAATCCTAAAATTGCGCAAGAGACGAAAAACCTAATATGATTTCCCTTCTTCATAATCGAGATCCCCTCTCTTTTTTTCACGATTCAGAAAATCTCTCAAAAATTATAGCTGGACAGTACTGATTTTCTTAGCTGGAAATAAGTAAATATATACATAGTTTAACCAACTACTACATGAATATTCTCACACGACTTAAACAGCAGAAAGACAAAATGGGGGGGGGGTCGAGAAAAAAAAGTTTATTTTTCTCAACATTTTTAAAGATATTTTTTTTACAGAGAAAAATATAGAAATTATGTTTATTTTAATGTCAACTAAGATTATGATCAGAAATAGGACAGTTTTTTAAAAAGGTATATAAAATGATTTAAGACCGGAAGGATCGAGTCGGCGATCAGCTGAGAGTCTGTCCAAGTCTCTTTCTCTTTACTAATCCAACCAGTTTTAATAAAAAGACCTGAAACATTGATCAAAAGATTAGGATAATAACGGTGGTAAATATGAATAATTTTAATTTCAAATATGTGGGTTGAGCTCCGGGTGTTTCAATTGCCAGTTCGTGTATAAAATAAATAATTCAAAAGTAATAATTAATCAAACTTTATTCTCATGGCTAATTGAAAAAAAAAATATCGATACTTTTCTTTTACTTTTTTGAGTGTCAAATACTAATAATTTAGTAAACGAATCAATGAAAATCGCATTGTTTGATTGAGGATATGATAAAGAATTCCACGAAACCAGAAACCGATAGTTTTTTTTTGGGGGGGGATCTTTTTTTTAGGTCATCTCACCGGTAATTTTTTTTTTCTTCGGTTTAACAAAATAAAATCTGAGAATTAAAAATTTGTAAAAAGTTAATAAAGGAAGGGGGGAAAAAAAAAATCAAAAAAAATCTAACTACGCCGGATTAAAATGATTTTAAGAAAATATTTGGAAATTTCTAAATGTTTTTTTTTAGTCAATGGTCAATACGTCTTTATTTATTTTTTTTTTCTTACAAAAAAAAAAAAAAAAACCGTTTCTATAAGCTATGCGTTTTCTTCAAGTTTAAAATTCGAAGATGAATAGATCAGGTGTAATTAGGTCAAATAATAAAAAAAAAAAAAAAGGCAGAAGAAAATGCACGTACGCACTTGCGTCTTAATTACGACTACTGTCAGATCCACCGCCACCACAATCCAGGAAAAAGAACATTTTCTACAAATTAGTCGAATCGTAAAAATCGGTTAAACAGCATTTAACTGATTGTCCACTTAGCTATGACAAACCTGCAAACTTACAATTGTGTAAACCGAATTCAAACGTCAAATCATTTAAAACAATCAAATCAGAAGCAATTGAATAAGGTTACCGAGAATGAAGAAACAAAAAAAATCACTAATTAATTGTAAGTAAATCGAATCCGGTAAAGTAAAGACCATTAGATATAAAATTAAAATCGTAAAAAAAAAAAAAAAAAAAATCTAATTTGGCAAATAAATCCAACAAAGGTAATTAAAAAAAAATAGTATATAGTACCGGACCATTAACTAACATTGGCGTTTGTTCTTTTGTTTCTCCAGGTAGAGGATCCGAATACATAATAAATGCACCTAAGACTTTTTTTCCCCTGCTAACTCTTGATAAAATGACAAAATTTAATATATTTAAACATAAGATTATATTTTAGAGCTTACAAGCCATTGATATTTATGACGATTGCATCATACGTAAATTTAGACAAGAAGAGAGAGAATTGGTTCAGGTCTCTGGATAGAGAAAGAAAAAAAAATAACGAAAAGGTAAGGAATCGAATTTACAGCTTACGTGACATCTCTCAGCGTGTAATATCGGAGAGGCTGGTTGTTATTGACCACTTAACTGGCCTTCAGTTATTCACATTTAAGATTACTAATCAATTACACACAGGGGAGTTTTTTTTTGTTTTGTTTTTTTACTTTTTCTCTTCTTTCGTTTTTAGTATGCCGGCATCTTTTCACGTGAAATAGTCAGGTTTTAACAGTGATCATGGAGTGAGATGTAGAATTTCAAGGGATTCGAGTCTGATGATTGCAAATATTTAGTGTCTTCTCTACAATTTTTCGTGATCAACATTTTAAAAGGTTTTTCTTTAGTATTTTTTAAATCAATGCACACTACAACGAAACCTATCTATTTCAATAGAAAACCTCAATTCAATATCACCTGGTGAAATTGTCAACTGCGAAATTTTAATGCATTTTAAATGTTTTACAGTACACTTGCATAAAATTTAGTAAATATAGGAAAAAAAAAAAGAATTTACAGCCTCAAGATCAGCCTTTAAGTGTTCTAAGAAGAAAAGAAGATGAGAAAGTCAGTGGCAAACTTAGTTCTTTTCATTTACAAATCGGAAAATTTGACTTTTTTTTTTTTTTTTTTTTTTACCTGGTATATTTTCTGCTTTTTAGAATATGAGACAAGTAAGTGTTAGTTAACAATGTTATGGAACTAAACATTACAAAAGATTTACAGAAAAAGTTTGCGATCATAAACCAAAGGACAAAAAACTAATCTACCCAAACGGAAACTAAAGGAAAAAAAAAAAAACTTAATTAAAAAAAAAAAAAAAATTTAATCAGAAAAGAAAGGTAAACATAAAATAAATTCTTACTTTCTGTTCGTTGTGATTTTGATCCGTGACAACTGCTTTCAAAACCCCCATCGTCATTCTGTAGAAAATTATCTATAACTAAATATATTTAAAGTATACTTAATAATTATAAGAAAAATTTAGTAAAATAAAGTCTAAGAAGAGATCAGTGTTGAATTCGTTCTTTTGGTCCAAACCAACACACAAGTCTTGCAAGTAACACTAATTTTCCCTAACTGAAGAGGCAAGGCACAGAACCGGTGATTTTGATTGGCCGGGAAATCAGCCAGCAGTAGCAGCAGCCAGCTGACAGGAATTGGGTCATTGACCCTTGAACCCAAAACCCAGCGCCACCAAGCGGAGTAACTGCAAAACATGCTAATGAAACACGGTTAGCGAGGGGCGGGTAACTCTATGCAGATTATGCTGATGACTGGCTGAGAAAGGTTTTCGTTGCCGTGCGCTTTACCTTTCAACCATCGATGCACACACGCACTTTTCTCCCTCACTCACCTTCTCTCCGAGCAGAAATGACAAGCCTTACAAGTTCTTTCTATCGCTTTCTCATTCATTAGCTTTATTAATTTACTCGTTCTCCTCTCAAACACTTTTTTTTTAAATTAATCTTTCTTTCTCCCCGTCTCTTTTTATTCGCAGTTTCAACGATTTCTTTCTCTTTTTTTAGTCCATATTTTCTTCGCATTTTCTTTCTTCATGATATTGTCTGTTTTTTTTTTCTTTTTTTATCGATCATTTTCTTTCCTAAAGTCCTGTCATTTTTTTTTTCTTTTTGAGCTTTTGATTTCTTCCTTTCTTCTTTCCTTCTATTTTCTCGGGTTTCTTCCACGGTTTAAAAAAATAAAATAAATGTCCCAATTTTCGTCTCTGATTCGCTTCCTAAATAATTACCTTATTCTATTTTTCTGTCTCTTCTATGTCCACCCCCTCCTCTGTTGTGTGTGCGCGTGTGTACGATGCCGGTGGTTGCGCTTCTTAGCACAAAGCATTAGCAACGCACACGCACACATGACGTCAGGGTACAATACATCTATCAAAGTTTGACATTAGAAACAATGACGTCGTCATTGTTTCCTTTATTATCGCCATGGAGTTTGCAAGCGATAATATATTCAAGAATTTTTAGAATTCCTTCTGTTTTTCAATAACTGAACAAAATAGTTACGCCACTTTATATAAAAATGAGGAAAAAAACTTAGTAGCACTGATGGTTCATCAATAAAGCAAAAAATAAAAAAACTTTTACACTTGTTTTATTGTTTCATGTTTTTTTTTTTTAATTAAAAAAGATTAAAAAAATATCAATTATTATAGCAACAAACATCTGCTGAAAATTTTTCATTATGAATGAATTACTTTTTAGAAAATAAAAATTGCTGATTATAAATGTTAAAACTAATTTAAAGTATATCTTCAAGTGTTTAGTTTACATGATAAATTCATGATTGAAAAAAAAAAAACAAAAAAAACGAATAAAATATTTTATTTGCTGCCAGGTGTGCTGGAAGCTAAACACTTAAACACTATTCATTCATTAAAAACTAAAATCAAAATGTCTTACTCTTATTAAATATAGGAGCAAGGAATTTGCTACACCACAATTTTAAATTAAAACAACTGTTTTCTACAACTTTGCAAAGAAAAGTTTCAGATTTGAATAGACAAAGAAAGGCATTATGGTATGCGAAACTGAAACAACCTTGTATCAAAGTTAGTTTCCCCACAATAAAAATTACTAAAGAAAACTTTTCATGAAACTGAAAGAAATCTTAAGAAAAACAGTTGGAAAGCAACTTGATTTGATTTAATTTTTTCGTCATTCGTTTTTTAAATTACAAGAGAAGAGGAGAGTTGATATGGTGGTTGGAAACTAAAAAAGGAAAAAAAAAAAAAACTCAAAGAATGAGTAGAACAAATTTGGAAAATGTTGTCATTGGACATAATTTATGCATGTGCAATGGTAATATTTAAATTTTGATCTGTTAGGTGCACACATCATCATAGCTATAAACTAAAGCATACTGAGAGAGAGAGAGAGAGAGAGAGATACGAATGTACATACAAAAAAAAATAAAATAAAGGAAGAAGAGAAAAAGCGAAAAGTGTAGATTACTTTAGGAGAGAGGGCAAGAGAAAAAGGAAGGACTATAAAAATGAGAGAGAAAGAGGAGAGAAAACAAGAAACACACACACTGAAATGAATGTAAGTTGCAAAATTTTAAGAAAAAAGTTTTGAAAAAGGAAAAATAGATGCAACATTTATTTGTAAAAAGACAAAAGAGATTTTGCTAATCTTAAACCTTATAGAAACGGGGGGGGGTGCTGGCTAACTTTCCAAATTTTTTTGTTTGACGCTATTTAACGATTAATTTAAAAATACAACGATGAAATTAAAAAAAAACTTTTCTGTTAATATTTTTCTGGGCTCAAATTTTATGAAGCAAAAAAGTGTGACAAGGAACATCGCTAACCATGCAAACTTTATACTTCATAAATTGCTATACCACATCTAGCAAATCATCTCTAACTTTAATTATGTCATTTAAAATTGCCAGGTCTCTAAGTTAAGCGGTTTGCTTTTTGTTTTTTATTTATTTTTTTTAAATTAGCATGTCATATGATAGAAGAGAAATAACATTAGAAAAAAGGAAAAAAATTAATGTTAAACTGTTGACCCAGATGTTTAAATGGTGCCTCGGGGGGTGGGGATAAATCGGTAGGCCAGGGGGGCAGTTGGCCAGTTTTTATCTCTCTAGTATGTTGTTAGCAAGTAGGTGGTATGCTAGTGATTGTTTTATAATCATGTAGTAAAAGGCATCATTATTTTGTTGGGTGTCCAAGCTTCACTGAGTGCCTCTACAATTGTGGTCTTGTGCCAGACTAAAAGTAAGCTGTTACAATACATACAATAATAATGATATCACTAAATATACTTCAGCACAGAGCAAAGACACATTTCATAATTTGCAAGCTTTACACTTGTACTTTTGAGTTGGTGGTTAACCAAAACTACTTAATATTTTGGACATCTGTGATGGAATGGTCCACAAGCTTGTCCCATTACTAGTCTAATAAGTTGAATTCTTACTAGGAGCTCCATATATGTGACCTTGTGTCAGATTGAGCTAAAATTTAATAATGATATAATTGTTGGAATTACTGTGGTTAGTAGTGACATTTTTAAAGGACAAACCAAAACGTATTTTTAAGACTGTACATATCAGATTAAAAAAATTGTACTTGATTATTTTGTCTTTATAATTACAAAAATTTATTTAAAAAGAAAAACTAACATTTTTAGTAATCGAAATTTAAAATTTGTAAAGATACTCTACAAAAATGGCAAATCTATGAACGTTAACACCTGGCTCAGTGGTAAAACAGAATCTTAGAGACTGCAAGATTTGGAATTCTATACTTGATATCAGGCGAGTGAGCATCTTGCCACAAGCACAAAAGACCTTGGATGCTGCAGTCAGTTTAACATTCAGAAAATCATTTTGGGATAATTAGTATAGAACACTTTTCCTTAGAATCAGAAAGAGGCAGTTGATATTTCTAGGACACATAATGAGAAAAGAGGGCTTGAAGAATTTGACACTCACAAAACATATTGAAGATGAGCGAAAGAGGAAAGTTGCATATAAACTACCCAAGAAGCTTGTGTAATTGGTTGGCAGATCAGGGATTAGGGGATATAGCAAAAAGACAAACTTTACTAAGATCTACAAAGGACAGGAAATTGTGGAGAGCCATGATCACCCATGTCCTGAAGGAACACAACACATAGAAGAAAATGACTATGGAATCAAAAGCTCATGATTCGATTTATGCTAAAAGACTGCTTAGAAAAATTTGGATTTATCATATTTATAGCACCAGAAGCAGTATTGATTTCATGATTTTGAATTTTAGCTATTCACTGTTTCACTAGATTCTAGCTGTTTTTATATGAAAATCAGATAGAGAAAAAAAAAATTTTTTTACTTTCTTTCATAAAACTTGTTTTGCAAACCAATACTTATAAAATCTATATTTTTTAATCACTTTTTGAAAATACATAACAAAACCACTTGTTGGGTTTAGCTTGAATGGTGAAATTGAGGTCCAACAAAAATCGAGAACAGCAAACTTGTTTAAACTTGTTGCTCAAAGTTTACAGGTAACTGAAAAATCTATAGTAAAACTTATACTTCTCATGAAGTGTTCATGTGTTTTAAATATTACTTTAAAGATGCCAATAAATTAATCCATTTTGAACAGATGATGAAAATTGATAAAGATTCTCATTTTAGCAAAACCTAATTCTAATCAGAGAAGCGATACAAACATCAACTTTCAGTTCTTGGAATTCCGCATGATTTTTCTTGCTAATGATGGCATCCAAGACTTTGAGCAACTGAAAAAGAATCTACAAGACTAATTACAGAAGATGTGAGTTAGCTTGTTAATGTTTCCTTTCTTCTGAAGTCTGACACAAGTCATCATTAATGAGCCATAAGCAAAAATACAGTACAATATCAATGTTTTCACCTGAACTATGAGGTGAATATAACACTGAAGGTTAAAGTGGTCATTTTTCAGGTCCCCACCCGCCAAGGTCAATACTTTAATCACTTTGTTACCATCTCTAGCACAGCACTAACTAATTGACTGCAACAATAACTGTTAGGGGTCACAAACAATATAAATGGTTTTGTGATTTTATTTAGCACTGACTTCACCTGATAAATCATCATATGGTCAGAGTGGGGGCTATAGAACATTTTGTTTTTA
The DNA here is from genome assembly GCA_903632075.3 of Acanthosepion pharaonis. NCBI lineage: Eukaryota > Metazoa > Mollusca > Cephalopoda > Sepiida > Sepiidae > Acanthosepion > Acanthosepion pharaonis. The sequence goes on along the minus strand of CAHIKZ030005483.1, from coordinate 573,557 downwards.
TGGCATCTGAATACTAAATTGAGTCAACGTTATTGTTTTTGTTTTTTTTTGGTTTTTTTTTTTTTAAGAAATAGAGATTCGTGGAAGGATTGACTGTCTCGACCATATCAGTGTTAGATTCTTGAGAATACTGAGGAAGGTGCTGGTTATCTGAAGGGCCTTGTTGTCACTTAATTCTTGACACTAGTAAACATTTGTGTGAACATTCAAATACATCAATTAATGCAGGTTGAATAAATGGAAAAAAGATTAAATTTTGCTTTCAATTTCAAAGAAAAAATGATGTTAAAAGGTCAAATTTTAAAAAGAAAATTGCATTATTTTCAATATTCATTTTTTTTTTTTTACAATAAAAACTTACTGTAATTAAAGCCGATTATTAGTAATTTGGTCAATTGAGTTAATATCACGAGTGAATATTGCAATTATATGACAGCAATTATTATTCAACCACATTATTAAATTTTATTTGCTATTATTTAATTTCAACATAAACACTGTCCTCATTATTGAACAAGGACCCGAGTTATTATAGCAAATCATTTTTTTAAGCCTGATCCATTAAAAATAATTATCATCTTAACTGATAATGACAAGAGAGTGATTGTCTAATGATGTATTTTGGCAATTGGCGAATAATATTCACTAAATACACACACATAAAGGGTTACTTACTAATACAATTTATTTAGGTCGGAATTTAGGTCAAGTCACTGACGAAGATGATGGCCTAAAACAGATAACCACAACAAGCATCAATTGGCAGTGGTCGTAATAATTAGTATTTCTAGGTACAAAAAAGTTGTTTAGTACTGTTCAAATCACCTTTAGTTCTTTCTTTCCATAATTGTTCGACGTTCATTTCATAATGCACCCTGTTTGTATATAAAGATGCAGATAATCTGTTCAACTTTCAATCATTCCTTTGCACAAGGACTGGCTTAAAAAGACTTTTATTTCCAACTTTACATAACAATTTTTTTCACCAAACGTTTTTCAAAGATTCATTCGTTATATGAGGCGAGGTGAATAATTAAGTAATGCAAAAAAGAAAAAAAAAAAAGAAAAAAAAAAACTGATTATTTTCTTTGTGTTTACAAGTTTAGTTTGGCATAAATATTTTCTCTGGTATTGCGATTTCAGTGAATAAAATATTTTTGGCACTCCCCACCCCCAAAAAAAAACGCATAAATGAAAGAAAAATGAGGGGGGAGGTAAAAAAAAAATATAAAGGGATGAAGACCAACTTTTAAATATATGCTTTTTATCACTATGGTGACTTTTGAATAAAATTTACGTATGTGTGTCATCGCTTTATGTAATTAATTAATTCATTAATTAATAATTGCACGTAACACGTACGTACTCACTTAGACACTGATAATTATTATTATTTTTACAGGTGGGTGATATCTTTTTTTGTCTTTTTTTTTCTTTCCTGGGGTCACCAGAAGAGAACCTCTGTATTTCTATCACTCGGTACATCATCAACACGATTCTCCCTTGTATATTATTACAGCTTTACTTTAAATGATGTCAAGTGTGCTGATGATGAAAGAAATGATTTATCTGATATCATTTTTCTTTCTTTCTTTCTTTCTTTCTTTCTTTTCTATCAATGTCAAATATGCAGAGAGAGACGAAGAAAATATCAGCACCCCCCCACACACACCTAATCAACAATCAATCTAAATAATAAAAGTTAAGTAGCTGTATAGAGGAAAAATGTTAAAGATAATACATATGTCTTCGATGGGCAAAAAGGAAATTTTAAAAAATAGTTGAACTTATTTTAATCATAACTTGCAGGAAAGCTAAAAAAATTAGAGATTCTTTTTTCACTACAACCACCCGTGTACTTGTAAAATCTGAAATACCCATTCTAAATTAATTATTAACTTAAACGGTAATAAATTAAAATGGTAACAAAGAAAATAAATATCAAATGAGGTTACTTACATTTAGTTAAAAAAAGAAAAGAAGAAAGATTATAAACAATTTAAATCAGGTTCTTTTTGATAAATTAGCCAAACTATATTATTATTTATTCGCAAATGTTCAAGAATGTAAATAAATTTATATTGGAAACAGAATACAAACAAAGGAATTGGCAAAGGTGGAAAGAAAGTGAGAGAGAGGGAGGAAAAAGTTTCTTAATATATTCGATCCTAGATGGAAACTCCTCCCATTCCAATACAAAATAAAATGTTGTCATTTTTATTAATAGTAAGACAATCAATTAAAAAAATAATGAAAAAAGAACGAAAAGTTGGCGAAGCAATGTTGTTTACAAGTAGCATGTGCAGATTGAAAGAAAAGAAAAATGATTTTAATATATTATGTTTTTAAAATAAATGTATGCACAAAACAGACAAAGAAATTAACATTTTAAAATGTTAACCCGTAGTTGTGTGTATTTCACTAGTGTTTGTAATAATAGTTTGGTTGGTGTGTATAATTATTTTACACAATAATGCGTCTAATTCATATGTATATATATTTTTCGTGCATAACTAGGTCCGTGCGTTTGTGTCTAAGACAAATGCATTTAAAGTAACTTTAGTGCGTGTAACTATTTTTATTTGTGTAGAAACATGTTTCGCCGCTGTACATATGCATGGAACATTACAATTTTTACCGTCAGTTGTGTGGATTATTAATCCACACAACTAACGGTAAAAACTATATATATATATATAATAATAGTAAAGTTGCGTTTTGGGGTCATGTGCCATATGTGGTACACAACTTTCTGACCGTTTATTATTTTATAAAAATACTTAGAACATTGACGTAAGTTTTCTTTTTTACTAAGCAATCTATTTCACTTTTGGTTGGTAAATTTCTTTTATCTACAAAGCATATTTAAAGAAAGCATAAAAAGAGAAAGAATTTAAAAACTTCTTACCTCAGATTAATTTTTAAAAATTTTTATTCTCACTACCAACTTGAGTTCCAAAAAACTCTTAACAGCAAGTCAAGTTTAATTTCTTTATGATTTGAAACTACAAACAATTAGCTCTCACTTTTTTTTAATTAAACAGAAAAGCCGACTAAATAATAGTAAAATTAAAGTAAACGTTAAAAACGAGCCAGAAAAAAATATAAATTATTATCAAGAAAAAAAATCTCGTCACTGTTAGATACTGTTGCAAAGTCTTCGCAAATGGTTTGGCATAGTCTTCACTTCACTATGCATTCTGTCTTCTGAACGGTTGTTGGCGGAAAAGCAGTACAATTTCTACCGACTCCATCTCCTACGCATAGCAACTAAGAAGAGAAAAAGCAAATCAGCTGTTCCAGTGCGTCACTCTTGATGCACCTTCTCCTTCTTTGCATTTCTGCTGTCCTCCTCTCCGCCTCTCTGTTCCACTCCCTATACCTTTCATTGTGCAAACCACCTTTGACGCTCGTTCCCTCCCTAATAAAACATCTCAGACCCTCTCTGCACTTCTCTTTACGCCTCCCCCCCACACCACCAACCACCACAAACTCGCAATGCTTACGTTCCGTTCAATTCTACCACCTTGTGCCTCTCTCTCATTCTCTCTCGTTCCACCCTCTAAAGAACTCATTAGTCACCCTCCCTTGCTACGAAGTATAGTTCACTGATCTTTTCTGTCCCTCCCTCTCACAAGACCTGTATAATGCAGTGCATATATTTCTCTTCCGTGCATAGTACACATTACCTTCTCTCTGCTGCAGCATTCACTCCCAACAGTGCATATCACCTTTTCCACTTTACACAGTACATTTTACCTTCCTCTATTCTTCCTACAGGACACCTTTATTTCCTGCATCTTTTCTTTCTCTATTTCTCTGCGTTCCCCTCTCTTTGCACAATTGATGTTTCTCTATTTTTCTCTTTTTATCCCCTCTTTCTTTATAACATTTCTTATACTTTTTTTCTTTTCTACTCCTCTCTCTCTTGTTACAGTGTCTCTGTTATCTCTTTTTACAAGTTGCAACATTTTTTCTTGGTACTTCTCACTCAGTGAACTAACTGCCTATCTTTCTTCCTATTATTTTCTCTCTTTCATGAAATTGCATTACCGAAACACCAGACTTCTCTCTTACATTTATCTTCCTTCTCGCTAAATAATGACATAGTTTCCTTCCTCATCTAACAAGGTAGATTTTATTTATCACTAAAGAACATTACTTTGTTTAAACACCTTTCAATTTTTACAAAGCGGTACTTCTTTCTTTCCGAAAGCCGGTCTATCATGTTTTTTGTTTTCTTTTTACCTCTACGCAATTTGTTTCAAATGAATTTCACAGCAATATATTTTTTCTCTACTTAATAAAACCAACAAAGAAATGCTGTTTTTTTTTTTTTGTTTGTTTTTTTTTTTTTGCAGTTCCTATAGTCAATAAAACATTTTTTATTCGGTCTCTTCCTTAATGTTTTCCTTTCTTCTCCTTGCACAATCTTTTTAAGCTCATAATTCTTTGTTTGTTCATGTCCCCCTTTTTTCTATGGAACCCCAAATTTCTTTATGTCTGATTATTTATTTATTTTTTTTGTTTTGTTTTTATGGGCAAACCTGCACAATCCCCTCACCTCGTCAGGATCGAAATCGGTTGTCTTTGAGCAAAATTTTCCATTGAATGATTACGTTCAGGACAAATTGGGCCTGCTTTTTAAAACTGCTGTGACAAAATTTAAATAGCACCCTCCTCCAACTTGAACGTGAACGATTGCAACCATGAAAATAAATAAATCCTGATAATTTTTAAAAGTATAAAAAAAAACATTTCAGTCGAAGATAACTGAAATTAAAACTGAAATAAAAAAAATTAAAAAAAAACGTGTACTGAAAGAATCTATAATTTTTTTTTTCCATATCTGATTAGGAAGGAAACAAAAAGCTTCCTGCAGGATCGAATTTAAGTTCATAATTAAAAAATATATATATAAAGCTGCAAAAAATCAAAAGAAATGTATATAGAATAACAGTAACACAAAGAATTATTAATGTCGACTTACAGTGCTATGTGTAGTAGTTGTTGTTGTTGTTGTTGTTGCTAGGTGGAAGATGCCGGTTCATGGAAACTTTAGCAAACGTTGCAATTAAAGAGTACGTCTCTACGTAACAAAGAATAAATTGCATTTTAAGTTCTACTCAGCTCATTGTTGAATGTATTAATAATCACATGTAAAAGAAACTTGTAATAAATATTATTACGGATCATATTTTTCTTTCAGTAAAATAAAATTTACACCTTCGGAACGTGCTGGGGTGTAAATATTAAGAAGCCGGTAAGTAATCATATTTCAATTTTCTTAGAAACTTGGGATTATTACCGTTCCGTTGGAAACAAATTCTTTTTTTCTTTTTTCACCTTATTAAGTCTTTTTTTATTTATTAAGAAAAATAGAATTTAGGTTTACAAAATTAGAAAAAAAAAAACAACTTTTTAATTTGTTGAAATAAAAACTTCTTTTGAAAGCTTTTTATTTATTTATTTTTTTAACCCATGCTTCATTTTCTGATTTTAAAAACCCTGAAAACCCGATATAGCCGGTTAGATTTTAGAGGGAAAATAATAAGGTTTTACGTACGAGGATGAGCAAATAAACAATGAAATGTTGTTTCTGGGGTTAAATAAGTTAATAAAAACCGTATGGATCAAATTTATTTAACTTTTTTTTTCTATTTTTTTACACAATTATTAAAACAACGCACTAAAAGAAAGCCGGCAATAAAAAAGACAATGCCGTCAAAAACGTGTCAAACAGTCCGTGAAAAGCTGATTTTCTAATGAGAGAAAAAAAAAGACAAAACCCAACTTGTTTTCACTAATCAAAATTATTTTAACAAGTAAAAGAAAAAGTTAACAATAACTTTAAATATTTTTAAGACCGAACCTAACGATGAAAAGAAAGACAAGGAAAAGATATAATTTTCTTTCTTTCATTCATCGAAAAAGGTGTAAAATGTTAGAGAAACTTACTAATTTGATAAAAACAAGGATAAATTAAGGGCAAAAAGATAATGCAAAAAAAAAAAAATAATAATAATAGTAACATCAGAAAAACAAAAACATGTCACTTTTTACTAAAACAAGAATAAGTAACACTTTTACTTAAGGTAGTCACCACTAAAACCAAAAAAAATAAATAAATAAATAAAGATCTCTAAAAAAAAAAACGGGAAATAAAAATTACATACTTACATCAATCATTTCAGATGAAAAAGATGCTGTACGTCTTTGTTCGGGGCCTTTAAATGATAGTCCCATTAAATAAACATATATATATAGATAGATAGATAGATAAAAAAAATAAATATATATATATTTGGGAAAAATCACTGTTATCAGGACGAGATCCTAGTAAACACTGATGGAAATCGTCAAGTCCAATCCAGCTGATTTAGGTGCGCGAAAAAGTAAGTTAATATATTCATATGACCCAATGATGCAACCCTGGGGTCAGGAGCGACCAATCAAAATCGTTTATTTCTGCCAGCTCGGGGTAGGAGGCTGCAGCAAGAGGAATGGTGCTAGTAATCGAGTAACGCTTTCGAAGTTGTCACTTGTTTAGACCTCAATTCCCTCTTGTTACTGTGTTAGTTGGATAGTTTTATTGAATTAAAAAGTAGTTTTAATGAGCAGCTGAGCAATAAAGCTTTGCCAATTTTACAGAAAAATGAATTCGTTTTCAGTAAAATAAAGCGCGTTCTTTTTCTACCCTACAAGTCCGATAAACATGGGTACATAAAAGCGGGCTTTTGCGGTAGGAACCGGTCCAAAAATAAAATGTCATCCTGCCCATCGCTCTGATTGGTCGAAATGTAGGTGTGCTAAGAACGCTGCTCGACAATTGGTCAATTTAGAGGGGTGTGTGTTCGTACATCTGTGTGTTTGTGTGTGCGGAGTTAAGACCCGGCAAAAAGAGACACGCATTTACGTTCTTTTTTGTTTTTTTGCATTAAAAAAATAAGGTTAAGGTAACAGATGCCGGGTACAGAATGTTCGTGTTTAATACAACGAAGAGAAAGTTCAATAGCTGTCAGGACTGAACAAAAAAACTTTATATAGTAACTTTTAATAACGTTTTTAAAGTAAAACTATTGCGCTGAAAATAAATCATTTAAAAAACTAAAGTAAAAAAACTGAACTGTAACGCGTGAAATACTGCGTTGTTTGGATCGATACACGTGGTTGTTTTACTTTAATAGAAATGCATCCGCTAACATTAATTTATTTATGTTGAACAACTTACAAAAATATATTTATTTATTTGCAAAACTAATGTTACGTTTTAGTAAAAGTTCCACCCAACTTTTCAATAAAGAAACAGGTTACCAGTTTGATGATAGATGTGTTTTTTTTTCTTCTTTTTTAATAATAAACAAACAAGCCCAAAATACCGTTGAAGGACTGTTGCAAAAAACCAAAAGTCTACCTGACCTTACTAGATTTAGAAATTTTAGATAATTCATTTAGATTAATATTTAACCTAAAGTCTTCATTTCATTCGTTCATAAATTAAAAGTAAGTTACTTGTTTTTTTAAGTGAAGTATTCACACACACACACACATAATCTGTTTCAAGATAAAGTAACTAAAAGGGACAAAATAACTGAACTGGTGGGTCAGTGTTTGAGCTCTTGTAAAAACTGCTATATTAATTTTCAAGGCTGGCAAGCTCTCACCAACTTGCAAGATTGGCGCAGCATAATCTCCCCGCCTCTTGTATTTTAAAGTAAACAAAACATCGTAAGAAGCAGACTTTCGTAACGAATACGATGAAATTACGTTGTTTTTTTTTTTTTTTTTTTGTTTTTTTCCAATTAATTTATTTTTGGTGATTTATTCAAGAAAGTAAGCAACGTAACATAAGCAACACGAGAGGAATATTTTATTTTGAAACGAAGAAAGAAAAAAAGTAAAGGAAAATCAATGCTGCTAGTATTAAATAACTCTAAAAGTAAAAAAACTTACTAGTTTCTAGCGATTAAAACTTTAATGTTAAGTTAAAAATATAAAGTTCAATTTACACACAATTACATAGTAAAGTTTATTTTAAAAACTTTACCGCGCAACAAATAGAATTTAAACAAATTATTAGTCTGCTTTTTACTTGAAATGACATGTTTTTTGTTTATTTTTTTAGCATTTCCTCATATTTTTTGTTGACTTTTTTAAAAGCATAGATCCGATGAGAAGACGAACCTGGTGTAGTGTTGTTACATGCGTGTTTTTAATACGGTACTTTCAGTGGGTTTAAAACTTTAAAAGTTAAAACTACTTCAATTTTTTCTTTTACAACACTGATAAATTTTAATTAAACAAGAAAAAGGTTTTTTTTTCCTTTGTTTATAACAGAAACATAGGTATTTATTTATTTTTGGGCTTATCGACCATTTTCAAAAATAACATCATTCAACAATAGACATTGTTATTGTCATCCCGAGGTTCTAACAGTTTTCTTTCTTTGTTTTTTAGTTTCTTCACACACGTGGCCTACTATTTTATTGCGATTTTTGTTGAATGAAAGGGGAAAAAAATTAAAACTAAATTAAAATCTTGTTTCATTAAAAAAAAAAAAAAAATTTTGTTTATATTTTTCTATTTATGTATTTTGTAAATGAAATCTATAATTTAGCAAAGCTATAATATATTTTTAGGATTATTCGAAATATCTGAAGTGAAATGTTACCCATGCTGCAGTATAAATCCCAGATATTACGAATAAATCCTATAGCTTTGCTAAATTGTAGATTTTCACTCATAAGAAAAATAATTACACACTTTTTCACTTTACATTTTTTTTTTTTTTCATTCGAATTTAATGTCGGAGTTTTTGCTTTAAAGACTACCCACTGTGTCAGGATGTGTCACAAAGATAGTCGGTTAACGTGGAGAACCTGAGCGCGAACACTCGCGCCACTGGTCAAAATTTACCCAGCCCCACCTTACGCGGAATCGTGCAAAAAGCTTGTCTTAGCTGGTCAAGGCCACGGAATAGATACTACAATTTGTTGAGTGTCAATTGCCTTGTGGAAAAAAAAAAGAGTTGTCCAGTCATGGCAACATAAACTCTTTAAAACTTTTTTATTTTTTATTTTCTTAATGTCATCAAAGGAAACGAACTATTATCCATTAGCAAAATTATCTTTGAAGTTTGAACCTATGCGTGCTCATAAAAATAAATAAATTTTAGTTAAATCTCACTCATTAAAAGTTAACTTAAAACAGATAACAATTTCCTTGATTTTTTTTTTATTGCGAGGGTAAGGGAGTGAAGGCTGCAAATTTAGGTTTTTATTTAATGATCGCTACTTATTACACGCGCAAGAAAAATATCATGAAACTCTCTCACTCATGAAAGAGGTCTTTCCATCATTATCATCATAAGTGTTATGTCAAAGTGTGTTATAGGTTAAAGAAAGAGGTTCATCAGTTGATCAAAATCAAAACAAACTCAAGGACAAATTATGCATGTATTCTTGAGCACTCAGTTTTATAATTTACGGAAAGATTTCAATTTCACAATTTATAGATTTATTTTAAACTGGCAAAAAATTAATGATCGCCAAAAAAAAAATTACAAACATGAAAATTCCTCTTCATTTTTTTTCTTTTTTGAGATTTCATTTCATTTAAAAATACTGAACAAACAGATAAAAACAAAATGGTGAGATTTTCTTAATTTCAGGAAGACCTTAATGACTGTGGGTGCGGATTTGGACTGACGATTTTGCACGAAAAAGAAAATCGCCAAACAACCAGGTTCAAATTGCCGTTGGGGTAGTTTGCATTCACTTTCTCACTAATGTTCCTCTGGAAAAGGCGTGAATCCACTTCTCCCAATACGTTAAGTCAAGTTAAAGAAAATTCCTTGTCCCTGGTACCATTGTTAACCCAAAACAACCTGTTAACGTTCTGTTACATGGAAAGGTGATGTATGCCGCTAAATACCCCCATTGCCTCGAGAAATGCCACGAAGGATCCGACATAGCCAAATTGATCGTCGGCGCACTAACTTAAGAATAATTGGATTTTAATGAGTGTACGTACTGAATTTTAAACTATATTTTCAACATTACTGTTTATTTCAGTAAAACTGAACTACACTAGTGTAGGTAGTACTATTATCTCACTAAAGAAATTTCTAATTAATTTTCATTGTGCTTCAATTTAAAAACGTAAATGTACGATCCATTTAATAAAGGTTACAATGACTTCACTTCCTCTAACAATTTCTTCTGAATTTGTTGAAAGTTAGAACCTCCCAAGGTGCCCCATAAATGTAGCCTTGTACCAGACTAACTTAAGAAAATTTTTGTCCTTACTCTCCTTTTTAAATGCTAAAGTTCTTTTTCTTTTTTGTATAATACATTTACACTACAGCTTCAAAGAACATTGTCAAAAATAAGAAAAAATTTTGTATATTTTCTTTACCAACAGAATTATAAACAGATTGGGTTTTCGTTTTCTTCAACTCTGTACTTCTGAAGTCTTCGCCTGAACTCTTATTCTGTAATTATCATATATTTTTCTCTCCCTATAGGAGTAGATAGGCTCGCATATCGTCCGGTTCATATGCCTTCCCGGTCTTTGGAACTGGAGTAGAGGTTCATCTCTTGTTTCCTGTTTAGGTTTGGCTTTCCAGTTCCTTCTAAAGTCTATTTCAAATCGATACTTCTAACGTCTCTGCTTAAACTTAGAAGTTCTATTAATTATTCATTTTTTTCATAAGAGTAGATAGACTTGCCTATCGTCTGGTTTACACTCTTCCCCGGTCTTTTGAACAGGAGTAGAGGTTTATCCCTTGTTTCCTACTTAGGATTGGGTTTTCGGTTCCTTTTAAAGTCTACTTCAACTCTATATTTTTAACGTCTCCGCCTGACATTTTATTCACTAATTAAATTTTAACTTCTTCAAGTCTAGAATTAGATGTTATCTTTCCTGCATAGCCCCAAGAAGTTCCCTTCTTGCCATCTTTTACACTAATACAACTCCACAAAGTAACCCCCTACTTTGAGTGGCTCTCGGGTCTTTTTATTGGGTGAACATTAGAAAAAAATATATTGCTAAAATTGTAAGAAAAAAAAAAACCCCAAAAAACAAAGCCCAACCTTGTAAGATACAATTCCCTAAGTTCTGTAACAGTGGCGTAGCTAGAGTAAACGTCACCCGGGGCGGTCTGCTCAAATGTCACCCCAATGACCCCGATTCACCCTATGCTGAATGGTTAGCTGTAGTTAAATTTTCATACATGCTCTACCTTTACTTTACTCTACTGACCGGTACGTTACTTTTTACATATATGATCCAAGACAAAATCCAATACCACAAAATAATCAGTTCAAATCAAAAGATTTTTAAAATGCAACTGTTCACTTTCAGAACAATTAAATACAAAACACGGCAATACACAAAAGAATGATATTCGATACTATGGTCTTAGAATGAATGTTTTCTTGTTTTCATTGTGGCAAACTGGTCAATGACATCGTCAAAATCTGTTTGTCTTGTAAGCTCGTTTTCAATGGACAGCACAGCCAGATCCGACAGTCTCGACTGGCTCATGGTTGACGTAATTTTCTGTTGCTAATTTTTCGGTGTCCAATTTTCCGTTGCATCATTTTCTGGGTACCATTTAATTATCAATGATGTTTGAAAGTATTTTTCTTGCCAAAAAATTTAATTTTTAAGCATTTTTCGGAACATTGTAAATCAACTGCATTCTTTTAAAGGTTACCTAGAGAATTTATGCAAAGTTTATTTTTTTGTTTTTCTTTATACAAGTAAAATAAATTTACATCGTATTTTGATGCTATTATGATTTTAGTTTTGTGATAATTTAAAAACAATAAATATTTATCATTAGTACCAATAATGGAAAATTAAGTTAAAAATTTTAAAGAATCGTTTTTGGAATTGGAAAATAGGCACAAATTTTTCCGATTCCGATACCGTTTCCGATACCCCAAAAAGTTCCGATTTTTCTGATTCTCGATTCCGATTAATCGTCCCAACACTAGTAGATATATTGAAAAGTATATTGCTCACTCAATGGAAAATTGTATCTCAGCGAATTGATACGCAGACAAGACTGAAATTGTTGCACTTATGGCTTTGTATTTCACTTTGTTGTTATTAATGATGCAGAGTTAAAACACCATATCATCCGATAAAATGTTACAACAATGTCTCTTGTTAGTAACCAAGATTGTAGCAACTGAAACACATGAAAGCTGAAAACATTGCTATTTTTCCTACTCATAAATTTCCCGACAATTTATTAGAAAATTTCTGACGGGGGGACAAAACGGGGGGGGTCATATGCCCGCCTACGAAACCCCGTGTCTCCACCACTGTTTTCAGACTATTTTTGGCACCTTAGTCTGGTTGAAAAATTTTGTTGGGGGTGACATTGTGTCACCCTCCTGTACTGGCACCCGGGGCGGTGCCCCCCGCCCCCTTAGCTACGCCACTGTTCTGTAATTAGCCCTTAAATTTTCTTGTCTACTTGGTAAGCGGTAGTAATGTAAATTGTTCAGACTGAGCGGCAAAACTTCAAAAAGAGTAGAAAGAACGTGTTTAAAACAATGGCTGTATTGACGAGAGAAGATACGAGTTAATAAAAGTACAAATACCCATAATAGAAAAGGTTTGATATTCACGGACATTGTTGGTTTAACTTTAATAATAAGTACAGTAATAGTCTAAAAAACCTTTAGTATTACATATTTACAAACAATTCGCACTTACACAGAAACAAAAAGGAATCGATTCTGTTTGTAAGTGGCAGAACTCCTGTAGAAGTAAATATACCTAATACCAGAAACTATTTTTAAAGAATTGCCAGATTATATTGACGTGTAATTTTTAGCAAAAAAAAAAAAAAAAAGTTGGTTTGCTCATTCGTTGTGTCAGAAGCCCTCCCCTATACACACACAAGTGTGATCAAGTGGAAAGACTGTATATACTTTGCCTATTCTTTATATTATCTTTCTGTCAGATTCCAATCCCATATTTGATCTAAATTTGACCCCAAACTCACAATTTTACTCTGTATTACTGTCTCTCGTGCCTCCAACATCACATAACAACCAGATAATAAATAATACTTATTTTCTTGTTTCCAAGTCTTGCTGTTTCCCATTTTTACAAGTACTTTTGTATATATGAATGTTAGAGGAGGGGGGTATAATTATTTACTCTTGGTTCTAACTCTCTGACAACTTAAAGGAAACGCTTTATAGCTTCTCTTCGGTGCAATTATTAGCACCATTACTTTTGTACACTTCGGGATTCTTGTTAATTAAAACTAATCAGTTGTTTATTTCTACATATAGTTCAAGGATAAATTAAGGTACGATAATGTTTAAGAGCCGTAAAAAAAATCCTTTTCGGGATTTTTATAATACCCGTGAAAAAAGTTTTAAAGACAGCCTCATCAGTCCAGTATGAAAACCTTATTCGACAAGTTTGACAGTTGCGTTTTGCCTCAATTATAGTTATAAATTTAGCATCGGTGCCAAGTCAGGCAAGAACCAATATCTCAAATGCTAATTTTCTAGAAAAACAAACTCTATCCCACCTGGAAGTCTGACGCAACACAATCTTCCACCTCCCTATTTATATACGTTTAAGCTTCTCAGATTTCGTTTAGTGGCTTAACGGTTAGCAGGTTCATCTAGCAAAGCATTAGTACGAGAGTGAGCTCAATCTTCATTGGGATCCCAAACAGATGGAGATGGACAGACAGAAGTAGATATGGACAGACAGAGACTGCAAACTGTGATATGGGCTGAAACAGAGATGAATATAGATGGACAGTGAGATAGGCAGGCAGGCAGGCAGGCAGGCAGGCAGGCAGGCAGACGTAGATGGAGACTGACAGATAGCTAGACAGGTGTGAACTGAGACCCATAGGCATAGAGGCAGTGGTGGACATTGCTGAACTGACTGAGATAGAAAGACAGATTTGGATTGATATAGACATATAGATGTGGACTGACTATCTGAGATAAAGAGACAAACGGATAATGGATTGAGATCAACAGATAGGCATAGATTCTTTTTTCATTTTATACGCCTTGTCCCTTCAAGGCGTAGGCGATCATAGCTCTCCACTTCCCTCTATCTCTTGTAGGTCTCAATAAGCTTTGTCACTTCTCCCAGGCTGTGTTCTGTCATTCACTTGCTTAAATCCGTTAGGTATACCATGAGTTGCTTTCCTTTGTCTCTCTTTTCCTCTATTCGACCTGTGAGTATCAGATTCTCCAAGCCCTCCTTTCTCATTACGTTTCCCAGAAATTTCAGCTGCCTCTTCCTGGTGTTAAGTATAAGCTTCCTCCTTGTTTGCATCCTCTCCAAAACCTTATCGTTGCTCGGTCCAGGATATCCTCAGCCTCCTTCTGTAGAACCATACCTCCGCCGCTTCGAGTCTCTTCTTCATCTTTGAGGAGACCGTCCAACATTCGCTGCCGTAAAGGAGGACAGATGTCACGTAGTAGCTCAGTACTCTTTTCTTTGTTACCAAAAAAATCCTCCTATCTCGTAATACTCTGCAGTCTGCATTTGTTGGCCTATTTCAGACAGTCTATCTATGCCTAGCGCATTCCAAAAGCTAGGCATAGATTGTCTGAAATAGGACAACAAATGTAGACCGGGATCGACAGGCAAACTGATGTAGATTCTCTGAGATAGATATAGACGCATAGGGACTGACACTGACAGATAGGCGTACAGTCAGACGTGGACTGACTGAAAAATATATATATATATATATATATATATATATATATATATATAGAGAGAGAGAGAGAGAGAGATCATTGCTGGACTATCTGAGATAGATAGGTTTGGATTTAATAAACAGTCTGAGACAAGCAGGCAGACAGGCGTGGACTGAGATTATCAGACAGACAGACGTGGACTGAGATTAACAGGCAGACAGGCGTGGACTGAGATTAACAGGCAGACAGGCGTGAACTGACTGAGACAGGTATAGACATTGCTGGACGATCTGAGATATAAAGACAGACACATATGGATTGAGATACACAGATAGATATACATGGGCTTACTGAGATACATAGGTCGACAGATATGGACTGAGACAGGCAAAAATGGACTGACAGAGAAGGTATTTTTGAACTGTCCGAGATAAACTGGCCTCCACACATATTGAAATCGACAGCAGATATAAACTGAGATAGGTAGGCATATTGACCAACTGAAATAGCTACTTGATCCATATTAGTCTTTTCTGGGATGGACAAGAATATATGAATGGACTGAAATAGATAATGGATGAAGAGAGAAGGAAGAACTTAACCGAGAAAGATGGAGAGTGAAACAGAGTGAATGAAATTGACCTGAAAAAGAAGAGACATTGTACTTGAACTAGTAATGTTGATTGCTTCTGCTTGAGCTCTCCAAACTGTAGGTAAAGTGTGTATATATATATATATATATATATATACACACACACACACTCTTAATTCTTCTTATTCAACTATCGTAAATGCCTGCTGCTGCTAAGATTGGTACTGCAGTTGTCAGTTTAACCAGCGCCAAATCTTTCTCTTTGCCTGTTTCATAGCCAACATCCTCTGTATCTTATTCTAAGCAACACTTCCTTTTAGTCTGTGACGACGTCGACCAAACACGTTTGCCCACCCCGTCTCCTTACCAGACTTTCCCCCCCACTGTCTTAAGTACACATGCCTCTCGAAAATTCATCCAAAAATGTCACAGTGTAACTTAACGAAGCTTTTGTTTCGTGACTATTATTTTTTAACCATTGTTCACTAACTTTATTTTGGCCCCTCAGGGTTTTTTTTTTTTAATCAACCCGCTGTTTACGGTTATCGGCTCTTTAAGTGCAGTGAAAAATCCTCTTTTCCTATTTAAGTTAAGTAAGTATGAATGCAAAAATTAAAAGGCGTTTTTTGTTCTTTCTTAAAAACAGAAAGATATTATCTTGATCACCAAAACCCGAAGTAAGTGAAGAAATCAAGTTATTTCTCTTAGTTTTAATTTCTTTGTAGAATAAAAATGTCGTCTGCTTTGTCATGAAAACCATTTTTCTTTTGTTGTCAGACAAATATTTGATTTGAATACATTTTTTGTCTGAAATAAATAACGGAACAAAAAAGAATGCTGTTTATAAAATTCTGTATATTTTTTTTCGAAAAACCCTTTTCTTTTTCCTTTCGAAAGAAAAAGTAACTACGAAATAATGTTTTAATGTTTTTATTTATATACAAATTACTTATTATTTAATTAATAATCAATACAATCGCCAATTCTTGCAACCTGATTTTGTTTCTTAGCTGTTAGTAGGAAGCTAGCAATAATGTTTTTTTCTTTTACTCTCATAAAAATTACAATGGCACTGATCGTAATAATGTGTCAAAATGTAATTGTAAACTACTTAAATAATTTTAAATCGATTTAAAAGATTTGACACCATGAATGTAAGAGTCCTGCCTGTCAGGAATAAGTAAGCTGCGTTATAAAAGTTCTCAACCTGTGGGTGTGTATACCGTTAACTGAGAGTGTTACTGTTAATTCTTAGCAGAACAAGCGAGTTCGATCCTTACTACATGTTTCTACACTTGTGACCTTATGCCAGACAAAGCTAATAATCTTGGTAATATTTATCAATGAACATTCTGAGAGAGTACTATTTCTATCAAACTCACATAAAGATATAATGGAAAATCGAATTATTTATCATCACTATCATCAGTGATTGGAATTTTTAAATATATTTTCGTTCCTCATGAAAAAAAAGTGTTAAAAATTATTTTTAATAATTTTGTAACCGACATTGTTTTTTTTAGGATATCTCTCTCTTCTTCGCACTCCAAAAAAAAAAAAAAAAATTAAATACTGATAAAAAAAAGTATATAAACAATTCCATTATTATTTTATTTTTACGACGTATAAGCATTTTTTTTTAAATTTACAATATATACATGTAAAATTAAAATTTCGCGAAAAAGAAAGCCGATCACACTGAAGTACTTACTAGTTTCTGTTTAATTATTAGAAATTCTTACTTTAAAAAGTAGCTATTTATTTACTAATTTTTCGATTTCAAAAATAAAAAAATAAACAGTCTGTAAACTTAAACAAAGTAAAACACACACAGCTGTCATTTGACTAGAAATACAAAGTAGTAGTAAAAATAGTATACTAAGAAAAACATTTGAGAATAAACGCTTTCAGAAACTTGAAAAATCAAAAAGTTTGAATAAATTATAATTTGTTTATCACAAATCATAAATGAATGAAAACGTGAACCCAATTTTAAAAGTGGAATGCCAGTAACTGTGAAGGCATCTGACATAAACATGTACTTACATACTAAACGGATGAATACATAAGCACACAAGAGAGAACATACAAACATACAAACGCACTAGGGCATATACACACACTAAAATGGGGTCAGCTTCTGATTGGCTAAAATGTAGGTGTGTTAGCAGAAACTGCCGCGATTGGCTGTTATTGAAGTCAGTTACATCATCTCTTTTTTTTGCCGGACATTTGACCCTGTGGGATTTTAAATGAGCACACTGCTGTTTCTGTACCGGTCACCTCTGAGCGGTGGACAGTGGTCAAGGAACAGAGAGAGGTGCTCATTTTTATTTCGTGGTAGAAAAGGAAAGAAAAGGTGAAGAGATTATTATTATTATCATTATTATTCTTGTTTAATTTAAACACAAGAAGGAAGACGTTTTACTTGCAGTAGAGAGGCGATGTTGCCGGTAGGGTAGGAGGTGTGGTGTAGAGTGAAAGATCGATAAGGCCTTCCTCATTTTAGGAAAGCCAGAAGAATGAAGTGCACTGAATTGAACTTCGCTTGCATTCCACTTGTAAATGTATGTTATTGTTACTGATTTAGTCGGTTGATGAATAAGCCGTTTTAAAAATCGACTGATTATTAACAGTGTCGATACTTGATACTATCTTTTTCGATAAACAAACGAAATTAAAAATCATTTGAATCATAAAAGTTATAATTAATTTAACGATGCTGACAGCAATCATCATCTCTGGTATCGAAAATTTTGTTCTTAAAAAAAAAATAGCGAGAATTTATCAATTTCTCTCTGAAATTTGGAAAACATTTTTAAACGCTGAGTTTTTTGTTTTTTTTTTACCTTGGTATGGCACAAGTTCATGGTGATAAGGAATGTTCATCTTGTCCACAGACTACACACACTCGTATAAATCTTTTTAGAATTGATTTTTAAATGTTATAGAAACACAAATCAGGTGTGAGATGAACAAACTTCTTTTTCTGTGTGCCTTGTCCCTGCAGAATGTCGACGTTCATGTTTCTCCACAACCTCCTATTCCTTGTAGAGTTTAGCAGCGTTTGTCCCTTTGTCAAATCTCCCACCTCTGTTCCACATTCCTTTCACACAAACTCATCATGTAGATAGCCTGCTGACTTCCCGTGTTATTTCTGCCCTTGATATGCCCTGTGTGTGTCAAATTCTCCAAGCCTTTCATTTGTCTCTTTCTGATTTTGAGTATAGTGTTCTTTTCATTTTCCATATGAAGTGATTTATTATCATCAGTAAAAAAAATCTTTAGACATCAAAAAAAGTTTAATAAAATCACCTAGTGTTTTTTTTCTCTACTAACAGAAATTCCCATCTTTATTTTGTATTTTTTTTATCCATATCCTCTTGGCATCAGTTTAAATGGAAATATTTTTCCATATATTTTGCTTAAAGTCCATATTTTTTTCATTTCAGATGAGAATTTGGAAATTTTCCCAAAATTTTTAATTTCCAAAATTATAATTTATAATTTAGATATGTAAATAAATTAAAATAGAACAAAATGTATGCATAATGGAATAAATGGTTAGCAGATCAGACTAAGGAACTGGAAAGCTGAGTTCAATTTCCAGCTGAGTTTTTTGCATTCATTTACATATGAATCCATCTCTTCCCCACTCCCAGTTATGGGTAAAATAGCAGGACAGACAGGGTCCTATAGCCTTGGCTGTCAACCAGTCTAGGAGAAGAAAATTCTGAATACAAACCACCTGCTGCCTTGTATGACCTTCCTCTTTAGGCAAAGTCTAGAAGAAGATAACTTCAAAATCGCATCCATCTCAGAGAGGAAGGACAGTGCAAAAGGAACAGGTAGGCCATTGCACTATTCTGCTTTGAATGTCACCTTGAATCACAATTGGGAGATGGAGGAGAGTAGTAACCATGGTGGCATAAAATGCACTGTGAATAAAACATCAGTTGAAATTGAGACCAGGAGGATATGAGTTACCATATATACTTGCATATCATGCAACTTTTGAAAACCTAATTTTGAAGCTAATTTTAAGGGGGTTGCATCATACATGAGATATAAAATTAGTATATGTACTGCTGACCCTGGCAATGCCGTTGACCAAACTTTGATTTACTGTAATCAAAAAGGTACAGCTGTATTTAAAATAAACATTGCATGTTACATATGGTAATTGTTTCAATTATGAAACTGATATTATTGACGTGAACAGGAAATCCTAGTGTGCAGCAACTTTGAAAAGTGCCTGAAAACCATACCATGGATTGACCCAAGCCTTGTGAATTAAATTGCGTAGATAGAAACATTAAAAATCCATTGATGGCTGTGCTAGCATCTAAGTTGCAAGTCATAGAGACTGAGAACTTGAGCATACTGGCATTGTTCAAAAAAATTATCATGCCAGGTTATATATACACTTACTCCCAAATGTCTGCTCAACACAGTTTAAGTATAAATCATAGGTGGGTTCTATGGGTGAAGCAGGTACCTTTAATAGGGTTTGGCTAGCTGCTCAGTCAGGCAGGTGTGGTTGGAAAACGAGTAGTAACTGGCTATTATGTTCAAAATTAAAATACAGGTCCAATAAGAGTTTTCCTTGTTTGAAAAGATCATGATATTAAACATTTCTGAAAGTTTTTAAACTTAACTTTAAGCATTGATCTATAACTGTCTCCAACATTGATATTGCATACTATTAATAATAAATACAATTTACATTGCTGTTCTTTTTTATTATATATATATATATATGTGTGTGTATGTACATATATATATATTTAGTTGTATGGACATGAGTTTGTAAGCCTGGGTTTCACGTTTTTGCGATCATCAAACCTCAATTCATATCCACACAAATGAATATTTAGCTCTATCACTGATATTGGGCACTTTCCAATAAGTACTGCACATATATAATATTATATATATATATATATATATATAAAATTGGAAATATTTATAGAGGAATATAATCATTATTGAAGATAGAACGTTTATAGTCACAATCAGTGTGGACGTAGGAATCATCACCAATGCGCACAATGTGAACTTATGAAAACTGAACTGAAGCATGAAACTGACAGTCACTATGCAGGGTTTATTCCTATGTCCACACAGTCCTAATCTATTTAACTATATATGTGACAGAGTGCTGAATATTTCACAGCTTGTCCCATTTCCCAAAATCTGACAAACTCTACAAATGTCATAACTCCTTTTAGAATCTCTTCTTGATTGGGCTGAGAATTTTTCAGCATCTTCTTCTTATATATATATATATATATATATATACACACCTTTATGTACACACATATGTATAAATAGATAGATAGCTACAAATAAATATAGGTGTTTAATGTCAGCACAGATAATGTTATCAAACTTTAAGTGAAGAAATTATTTTGTATTAATTTTTTATGATGCAAACATGTTTATAACAAAGAATTTAAAACAATGTTAATGTAAATTGTTACTATTTTTATATATTTTGCTTACTATTATCAATTGTTTATTGTTATCTCAATATCCCTGTTCAAAAATAATCAAAATGTATGGTTTCATCTGTGCATGCATATATATATACACACACACCAGTGGCGACTGGTGGTGGTGGTGGTGGGCCTGGCTCAGCCTAAGTGAGTCAACATTCAAGTATATTTATTTCAAAGCAATAAAATCATTCATAGTGTGTCGTTGTCATTCTTGACTTCAGCTGAATCCAAAATTAATTGTTTAAACTCCAGGCCTCAAAATACTGACCAAAATACATTTTATTGATATTGTTCATAATCAAGAAGGAAGGAAAAAAAACAAAGAATGAAATAAAATTAACATGGCTAGTCAGACTGTGCAGATCTGAGCCCTTTCAAGCTGGAGACATATTTAATAGGCAATGTATTTTTTGCTTTAATTTTATAAATATTCTTTTAAAAATCTTTAATGACTTATATGCCCCATTTTTCAAAGAACACATTTTTATTTCAACTTATTTTTTTCAAATGTCCATTTTAAATAATTCATTCCATACACTATCAGTTTTTTAGCGGAATGTATCAATTGAAAAAGGGCAAATTAAATTTAGCCCGACTTTAGTTGACAAAAATTATACACACACACATACACACACACACATTTTCAGGAAATAATTCAGTGTTTTTAATGTATTTATTTTTGGGCAGAAATAGGGGGCTACAGATTCAAAGGGCTCTGAAATAAAAGTCTACGATTACTCTGGATTTTATTTTATTGTTGTGATGGGAGTAAAAGTAATTAGAGGCTTTAAAATCTGTAACCCTCCCCCAATTCCTGTCAGAAGTACATTAAAATCATTTTCAAACTCCTCCAATACCCAAATTATTTTCTGCACAATGATAAACACATAGCCTACAAAATCCACAGAAAAAATATACATGTGCAAAAGTAGATATATATTAAGTATTATACCTGTATTATAATTCATTTAATATTAGTATTCATTTAATACATTAAAATCATTTTTAATATAATACATTTATTATAATTTTTATTTTTTAATGAATAACAACAACAATAATAATAATAATAATAATAATAATAAATGTTTTGCAGGTAAAGAGGTGTGTGGATGATGGGGGCAAATAGAACATTTGAAGAATTGATATGTTTATTATTGATCTGTTCATAATCAATATTGCATAATCAATACAATATGTTTTGTTTTTCATTACAGTATACTTACTTTTGCATATATATATATATATATATTTTAAAGAAAAACAGATCACTTTAAGGTACCATTATAATAATTTATTTCACCAGAGCCCTTTTAAAGGACGCTGGATCATCAGATAGCACTTCCAAAAATGAAATGAAATGAAAAACCTTTTGGAAGTGCTATCTGATGATCCGCGCCTTAAAAGGGGCTCTCTGAAATAAATTATTATAATGGTACCTTAAAGTGGTCTGTTTTTCTTTAAAATATTAGCTCTGGATTTACATTGAGCTCTCAGGATTTCATCCTCCTTGGGATTACCCATATGGATTACCAAGTTCTTCATTACTTAATCAATTATATATATATATATATATATATATATTCCCTCACCATTACACAACTAGGAGTTTCATGCACAACATAATCTTCAGGTGGTAAAAATAATGTATATTTATTAATATATAGTTTATAGTTCTGTTATATTGTGTGTGACACTATTTTATTAATACCAGCACTTAATGTGCAAGATATCTGCCTGTAATCAGAATGAAAATAATATATAAATTCTAACGTTCAAAGCATTAATTCAAAAGAGGGCTCAATACTGACTCAGTACAAAAAACAATTTACTCTGTGAATAAATTGTTTTTTGTCTATATGAAAAAATTATAATATATATGAAAGTTGAATAATGCCTTATAAATGCAAATCTTTCCCAGAATCTTTAAATATATATATCTGCTCCATTTTGTATCCTAACATAAACAATGCAATTTCTAAAAAAGTGATGAATTTTTATTTATTAATCCAACAGATTTTGTTAGTTAAATATTATTTTTAGTGTATAGTTGCGTAGACACTCTGTTTATTTATTAAACAGTATATCTATTAATTTTCTTCTACCAGTCTGAGTATTTGAGAAATTATAGAAAGATATACATTTTCTGGCAGGATTTGAACCTGTGTCCTCCTGGGTAAGAGAAACCATCCTTAGATCTGACATGCTTTAACCCCAACGACTACAAAGGGCATCAATGATCAAGCAAAATTAAATAGAGCTTTATAAATGCAAATATTTCCCAAATTCTTAAAATATACATTTCTGCACAGTTTTATATTCTAATGTAAACAAAGCAATTCATAAAGAAGTTATGGATTTTCATTTATTAATCCAACAGAACAAACAATAATTGGGATTGCTTTTTGTATGTTCATGGTGAGGGTAGGATCCAATTTTAGAATAGGATGTTAAAAAGTCGTAAGTCTCACCAAAAATCCATTACCCCCACTCCAAATCTTGTTTGATGATTTTGTCAGATTTTGGGAAGCATGTCATGCCACTCTATCTAGCTGTTTAACCCATAGGAGAGAAGAAGAAATACCTTCATGCTTTTCCCAAGGACATTTGTGTGAAACTGAATGCAATAGACTAAGAGGAAACTTTATGAATATTGGCTGATTTTGACAAATGGCCATTATTTTAAAAAATAAATCCAGCTCAGAAATAACTTTCAGGTTGTTTGACCAAATATAGTTTGAAAACATAATTTTACAGACAGGTAATATGCTTATATTATATATTAATTTACACAAACATACAGTGCCTTGTGGGCTGGGTCTACAATATACTGACAGCATCCCTTGCAGTGATGTAAGTCACCTGCCTTACAAATGGAGCCACCTCCTGAATATATACTTATAAATGACTAATATTTGCCTTTCCAAGAACTAAAGAAATGCTTATAAATTCAAATATCTACTTTCTTTTTATGTGTCATAAATCGTAGGCGATCAAGGCTCTCCACCTCCCTGAATCCCTTGAAGCACTCAACAAGTTCCACCCCTCTGCTTTCTCTCCCAGACCACATTCTGTCATCCACCTGCTCAAGCTCATCAGGTATGTCACACACTGCTTTCCCTTATCTCTCTTTCCCTCTATTCAACCTTTGAGTATCAGATTCTCCAGGCCTTCCTTCTTCATTATGTGTCCCAGAAACTTTAGCTGCTTCTTCCTGATGTTAAGTAAGCCTTCTCCTTGTTTGCAACCTCTCTAAGACCTCATTGTTGCTCACATATAAACTACCAATATTTATTTATAGACACACAGATAAATGGCCAATTTTTACTTGAAAACTCAAATATAAATGGCCAATTTTTACTGATCCCCGAATTAAGTACAAAAAGTACATACTTATGAATAGGAAAAAAATGATTTTGATATTAAATAGCCCAACAAGGATTATTATTTATGTTCTAAAATTAACTAATGTATCTATTACTTTTATTTATCAATCTATCCCTTTTCTTTTTCTATCTATATACCACTTTTCTCTGTCTACCACATTACTTTATCTAACACTTTTCTTTATCTATCTATCCCTTTTCTTGATCTATCACTTTCTTTATTTATTTTTCTTATCTCTTTCTTTTATTTATCTTTCCCTTCTTTTTCTTATCTATCTCTTTTTTTATATAATCTCTTTCCTTTCTTTATCTATCTCTGTTCTTTATCTATTTATCACTTTTCTTTATCTATCTATCTGCTTGTTGCCTTATGGAACACAAAGTCTCCACCCAGTCTGTAGCTGCCACATGCCTCATTTCAAGATCACCAGTCCACTGCTTCCCCCTCTGTCTCCACAATCCTTCCAGCATGTTGCTCTTGGTCTTCCCCCTCCCTGTTTTCCTTCATTGACCAGGTCAATGTTGCTTTTTGGCACTTTCCCTAAAGTAGGGCTCAATGATCATCCATCCTCTTTGCCATACTTTAACACTAAGGAGTTCTACAGAGTCACCCAGGAGTAGTTGTGTCATTTTCACATGATCTTATCATCTAATCTTAAGGAGTCTTTTTAAACTGTTATTATGAAATAGGTCAACAAATCTGTCATCTCCTTGATTCATTTTCCAGGTCTCACAATATAATAGGATGATTTGTTTATAACAACAATAAAATGATTCTTTCATACACTAATAAGCTTGTTGAACTCTGTTCAAGTCAATTCTCGCATTAAGTCCTGAAAAGTTGTCCCATATAAATTCTAATACCAAAGTGAAAGTAGTCCAATTGCTAAGAAATAACTATTTTATAAACTTTGTTGGAAATTAAAAATCCGTCATTGAACTTATTCCCAGTGTGTCAAGGTAATGTGTTATTATGCAGCAATTTGTCACCTAAAAGAAAAATAAAAGAAATAGATTCTATTGTTCCTGGCAAATTTCCAATGAGGAAATATGATAAAATTGTTTTTTTAAAGCATACACTAATAAACTTCCTGTTTGGACATTAATAATTAAAGAAAATCTATAGTCTTACACTGAAAGGTTAAAATGGTAATTGTTGCTATAACACATGTTTTCATATAACAGAAGAAAAAAAACTACCTTTTATCCCCCTAAGGAAAAAAAGATGACAGTGCCAAAAGGAAGGCAATATGAAAGAAAGGGAAGCTGAGGGGACTAAGCATAACAGTAAGTCTGCAACAGAAGCAGAGGAGGCAAGAAGAACATTAAGGATACAAGTTAGAGCTTTTCTCCAACAGACTTATTTCCTGTAGAAGTCAAGTGACTTACCTGCCAACATGGCTGCCTTCTTCTGTTTCCTTGTAGTTATTTTCCAAGCATAGCTTAGATGTGGCACAAGGCCGAAAGTATGGGGCATCTAGTGAGGATCGAACTCACTTTTCAGTTGTAACTGATCTAGCGAGACAAGCTTGCTAACCATTACACCACTCCGAGGTGCCTCTTCTGTTTCCTTGTAATTATTTATTGTACTATCTACAAATGTGGCACAAAGCCAAAATGGGGAAAGGATGGTCATCTTCTGTCTTAACTTTAAACTTGGCAAGACGCAATCACTGACCCAAACATACAAACAAAGTTCCTTTCACCAAAACAACAAATCCATTACATACCATTCTTCCTACATCCACCAAAATGCCTCAGAGACTCTATGAAGTTCTAACTAGTCCACATATATACAAATCATTGTCTGTGGGGGGAGGGGAAATAAAATAACATCTAAAAACTGGGGTTTTTAGATGTTATGTTATGAATATTTACAATGTATACAAATCTATATACAAGAAACTAAACAAAAATTTTGTTAGTAGTAAAACCCCCCACAGCCCTAACTGTGGCAGTAATATCAGTTAACTGGACGAAATCAATGCGGGACTTAAAAAATTATAAAACATTCGTACAATCCATGCACTCGTTACAAACACATACTCAATCAAACACAACAACGAATATGAAAGACAGACTCGAAACGAAAGGCGCCCCGCACCCACCAGAGAACTGATATCACTAACCACCTAATGATTTGAGGGATGGGGAATTAAACAAAAAGAAGAAAAATAGGGCCAGAAATAAAAGGGGGCCAATGAGCATACATACCCTAACTAAGTTAACATGGAAAAAAAAAAGAAAAACTAACTAAAACAAAACAGACCTAAACTAACCTATACACGGGAGGGGTTGCCAATGTTCACCCCAGTGATCCCAAAATTCTTAATGCCTAACCGGCATCAAAATGCCACTCCAAGTCAGCACCTTTCACTCTGCAGAGACGCGCAAGACTCACCCACCTTTCGCCAAATTCCAATGGATGGAGTCGCTTCCTTTCCGTCCTGATCTTGACTTTAAGCTGATGCTTAAAGAACAAGATCAGTTGGGAAGAGGTAAACTTCTCGTCCCCATGAAATTCCTTCTGCTACGTCATCTATATCACGACTCACATGATCCCTAGCAAGCAAAGGAACACATAGTGCTCAGCCTTAGTCACCGCGGTACTATATTGCTACAGACGGAACTGGCCTCGAGGACAAAGAACTTTCCATACAGCATGCGAACCATGATATCTTCAACAAACTTGCACAACGGAACGACGACACTACAATGAAAGAAGGCGTGACCTAGGGTCTCCACCTCCCCACTGCAGTGAACGCAGTTTGGTGACTTAGCCAAAACCGCTGCGCGAAGTTTTTTGGCGACCCAGAGGGCCTCTCGAATCACCAGCCAGGTGAGTGATGCCTCAGGGTTAGTGAGACATTTCAACCCAGGCGCCCAAGGCCATATGCAGCAAGCCTCCCGCTTTGTCAGACCGAGATCGCCTATCAGATCATCTTGAACATTCCTCCTAACTAACACCTGATATAATGCCTTACGAGACAACGGCTGGACGTCGGAGAGGCCATCCTTCGCCCGTAAGAGTCGCTTGAGGGCAATCCGACATTCACGATAGAAAGAGCCCTCGCCTCGAAGAGTACAACCAGCCTCCTCCTCACACGAGCACACATTTCTCAAGGATGGAAAATGTTTAATGGATGTCTTCCTTCCAGAATTCGCTGTTCTTATCCAGTTGCATACACATCCGGTCTAGATAAGTAATGTGAAGCGTATGTCGACGAGTCTCAATGCAAGGCACCTCCAGACTGCCATCAGAAGGATGGAGGTAACAGATCTCGCGACTAACCATGGCGGCCCTGCCTCCCCACAAGAAGGAGAACAAGAGCCTTACAAAAGCCAATAAAGTGTCAGACAAGAGTGGAAGCAGGGAGAGTCAGTAAAGGAGAATCGGGTAGATGTGCGAGGCACATACTTCCACCCTCCCCTTCAAGGAAAGATTCCTCCGAGTCCACAGGCGAGTGATGAGCTCGGCCTTCTCTTGCACCTCCGACCAATTCATTTCCAACAGGAGGTCGGGACCAACCAGACGCCGCAAGACCGAGTATCTTGACCGCCCGTCCGTCCAGTGGAAAGGTCCGGGAAGAGAAACTCCCTTCCACGAACCCAACCGCAAGCCAACAGACTTAGCGCAGTTGATCTTGGCCCCCGTCACCATCTCATAACCCTTGATTTCTTTGCTGACTTTGTTAATTTCAGCCCTACTCGACACCAGAACCAAAAACGTCATCAGCATAGGGCGGAGTACCTGGCCGAGTGGTAGCACCAGGTAAGGAAATTCCGCGAAGGACCGGATTCGTCTTCAACTTACGCAGGAAAGGTTCCAACGCAAGAACGTAAAAGCAATGGAGACAGCAGACAACCTTGACGAATGGAGCGAGACAAAATGAAAGGTTTCAATCTTACCCCATTCACTTCTACCAGCGCACCAGCAGTCGGGATCAAGTCACGAAAGTCCGGCCCGAAAACCGCGGCTGAAAGGACAGCCTCCAGAAACCGATGGTCAACCCTATCGAAAGCCTTGGACTGATCTAAATTGATCAGCGGCATCACTGTCGACTTTCTTGATGATCAAGCGTACCAAATGAAGGTTGTCCTGAATAGTCCTGCCCTTCACAGCACAAGACTGCTCGGGACCAATCAGACTAGAGAGGACAACCTGCAAATGGTCAGCTAAGACCTTGGTTAAAATCTTCAACTCTGTATTTAACATCGTCAAAGGCCGATAATTATCTACCCCATCCCCACCGTCTTTCTTCTTGCAAAGCAACAGTCACACCCCTGGTGAAGCGTTGAGAATAGACCCTGCCTCATCCAGTTGTTAAAAATCAGTGCCAGCAAGGGGACAAAGACGGGCGACTGCCTCAAGTACATTTCATAGGGAAGACCATCTAATCCGGAGTCTTGTCCAGGCCAACCTGCTTCAGCGCATCCCAGATCTCAGACTCTGTTATGGGACCCTCGCACCTAGCCAACTCAAGGCTGGGAAAGTCGGCTAAATAGGCATCGAACTGAGCAGGGCTCAGACCGGTCTCCCTGGTAAAAAGCTCCTGAAAGTAGTCCTGAAAAGCCTCAATAAATGCCCGCCTGTAGTCACAGTCCGCTTGTGCGGCAATGTGATGCTTTGCGATATGCCGACTAGATGCCCTACGAGCTTCCTCTGAACGCAATGAAGCGGCCGTATTCGTAGCCTCACAAGACATTCTTTTATCCTAGCCCTAACTACGAGAGCTTGGTCCTTCTTAATAAGCAAGGACGCCAGCTCCGCCTTAGCTAAGGCTATGTCCCCACTATCACGGGATTTTATCGCCCGATCTACTTTGGCCTCAAGAGACTTTTGCGCTGCTAGCCCTGCTAGATTGAGTTGTTGACTAAAATCAGCAGCAAAAGACCTAAGTTTTGATTTCAAAGAGCCCTACCACTTATTCCCAACCACAGCCCCTGACAATTCCCGCTGTAACATTAGTAAAAGCTGGTCCTGGAAATCTTGCTCACCAAATAATGATGAGTTTAATTTCCAGTAACCAGCCATCTTAACCCTAGGCTTATCTAAGTTTACCCGAACCCGGACAAGCCTATGATCCAAGTAAACTATAAAGTGGAAACTTGGACATCCTACTTCAACTCTCTTAACTAGAACTCGGTCGATGTAGCTTGCGCTAACCACCGTATCCGAGCTGCCGTTCCTAGTCCAAGTCCATACTACCTCCTGGGGGTACTCATTTCGGTACTTATCGACGAGATCAAACCCGTCGATAAAGCCCCGAAACGATTTCACATCCGGATTGTTAGTACCCAGTTTTTGCCCTATACGATCTATATCGGGATCAAGGATGGCATTCCAATCACTCGCTAGAACTACTGAACGAGAAGTCATCAAAAACAGCTCGATCTGCTGAAACAAACCAGGCCGCTGCGCATGGTCACTGGGCGCATAAACCCCAATGAGACGAAAAGCCTTATCCTTTATGGCAACATACAGCACGCAAAGCCTGCCCGCCGGATCCACGAAGACAAGAGCACACACCGCATCCAGAGACTTGCTCACCAACCAGGAAACACCCCTTGAGCATCCATCAAAACATGCTGAATAGAGGACGAACCTCTTAGACAGAATGTCCTCATGATCGCGAGATAAAAAAACGGTCTCCTGTGCACAACATACATCCACCCCGAGGCACTGAAGATCAAGCCTCGCCCTTCGAGACTCCGACCTCAGGCCCCGGACATTCAAAGTTGCTAACCAGAGAGCCATTATCAGACCTAATTAGGGTTGGGACACTGATTTGAACATGGTCGGGGTAAGGATACCGACAGCCTCTTCCATTGAACCGAGGCCCATCTCATTGTTGATGGAGCCGTCTTGCGAGAGACCACCTATATCCCATGGAAAGGTCAATTTTAGTGCACTATATAGGGAGGGGTGAACAAAAACAGGGACCCTCCCAGCACAAAATTGTTTCAGTTTCTTCAATTTGTCGTTTTCGACTATAGCAATGGGAGGGGACATTTTGAAAGAGGTAACTGCCTCGTCAAGCATAGCCCAAACGAGTCTAGCCCCGCCCCAGTTCTTATCACAGTCAACACTCTTTGTGCTTCTGGGAAGTTTTTCGGGTCTTCAATGTCTTTGTCACCGAATTATTTTATGGAGAGGAGATACTTTAGATTTTATATCCTATTTCCATAGTCTCGAGCTTTTTCAGCTTGGGCAGGGGAAATGCAACATACCTCCTCTCCTGAGTTGAAAATATATTTATGTTTTTTCTTTTTTTTCCTTAGAGTCGTGTGTGGGACTCCTTTGCCTTTTGTTGGTAGGTGGGGGCATATCAGGTGTTTTAGTGGGGGAAGTTTGGCATGAGCTTTGCCTTAAAGGGCTAGGGTCTCTACTAAGAGGCATAGAGGGATGGGCAGATTTTGCCTGTTGAGAATATTGGGCGGAAGGTGTGGAGGGAGTGTTTTTTTCCATTGGAGAGGTCTTTTTGGGACTGGGTTCTCTACTGAGAGGGGTTGAAAGGTGTGGGGTTGTTGGGTAGATGATGTAGAGAGAGTGGCCTTTTCCACTGGGGAGGTCTTTTTAGGACTGGGTTCTCTACTGGGAGTGGTTGAAGGGTGTGGGGATTGATTATCAGAAGATGTAGAGGGAGTTGCCTTTTTCACAGGAGAGGTCTTTTTAGGACTTGGTTCTCTATTGAGAGGGGTTGACGGATGCGGGGTATGTTGGGTAGAAGATGCTGCAATAGTGTCCTTTTTAACTGAAGAGGATGATTTTACCCCATTTTATAGGAGAGTACCTAATACACCCGTCAGGTTGATCCATTTTGCTAGAATGGACCTGCCCAATACATTTGCATGAGTGGTCTTTATTCACCCATATATTTCTCCATGAAATGACTCAAGTCAGTCTTAGCTTCGGCTACGCTCAGTGGTTTGGTCTGAGTTCAGTCTGAAGTTGGCTGATTGGTTGAACTCTCTGCCTTCGGGCAGGGGGAACCCGAGGGAGGCTACGCCGAAGGGCGGATTCTCTTTTGGGGAGGTAAACCAACCCTGAACCTGTTTATACGGGTTCAATGGGCATATTTTTGGCCGAGCCCACGGGCACAGAGATCGCACATTAAACTGGCCTTGTGCCACATGATGCCCTCGTGGGGGGTGACTAAATATAGTCTTAGCTTTGGCTACACTTGCCTACTTGTGTATCAGACCACTGGCAAGCTAACCAATATTCTACATTTCCAATATTCGCAGTAATCATCAAAACAGGTTTTATCAAACAAATAGACCAAAATTTTGATTTATTGCGATGATTACATATTAAGTGACAAAATAAGTTGTAGTGGAACAAAAAATAGTCATAATATCCAATATAAAATGTATATTGAAAATAAATTATAATAATTTATAAGATGTATAAGTTATAAATTCAGTAATATCCAATAATGACATAAAATAAACATAATTGTCAAAAAGAGTCAGAATTATAAGCATCAACTGCATTTAAATCTGAGATATATCAGGAATTTTTTTCTCTTTTATTATTAGTGCTTTCTGATTTAACTGCCTCTGCCCTATTTACATTTGCTGTTTTCTTCACAAGCCAAATACTTGTTCTATCAACAGAGAAAAGTTGTCATAGAAGTTCACTTACCTCTGTAAAATTAACTGTATAAACAACATTTTCATCTAGACTCCTATTTTTTAAAATTTTTGTTGTTACACTGGGCATAGCTATATCGAGCAGATCATAAGAAAAAATTTGAATAATTTTCTAATGTTTATTTAATAATAAATTCAGCAAACTTACTTATTTTTCACTTGTTTAAATTATTGTTACAGTTTTAAGAAAATATAATTAAACAGGTTATTTGCACTTATTTAGATAATTCCATAAAATTCTTTTCTGTTCAACTAATTTGTAGTAATATGAAATAACAGACAATTACAATGCTTATTATCAATGCTTCAGGGTTTTTAACAACTGAATTTTGATAAGGCAGATATACATGCTTTCTATGCAAACATAATGAATTAGCAAAAACACTCTGAGAGAAACATTGCTTATTGTTGTGGAGTAAATAAGCCACCTCCAGTAACACATATGAGCTAGGCAAGATACCTTAGATAAATTACTCAAAGTCAGTAGAAGTCTGTTGGAATCAGTCAAAGAGGAGAATTTCTAATGACATCAAAGTGACTAGTCTAACAGAGACATAATATTTTAACCACTTATATATGTCAATTTTATAAATTTGAATTACAAATATATATATATATATATATATATATATATAATACACATGAAATATTTATTGAAATATATTTTTAAAATTATTATGCAAATATATATATATATATATATATATATTGAATAATAAAAAAAATTAAAATCTTCAGACACACTGGGTTGTATATTAATATTCTTTTGTTTTTATTATTATTTTATTTAGATTCCTCGACTAGTTTCAGCCAACATGGCCATCATCAGGAGAAAAAAATTTCTGCTTGCCGGTAGCAGTGAACTACAGAAATTTTTATATATATATATATATATATATAAAAGATTGATAGTAAAATTATATATATATATATATATATATATATATATATATATATATATATATATAAAAAAGATTGATAGTAAAACTTATATATATAGAGAGAGAGAGAGATAGATAAAGATTGATAGTAAAACATTTTGTATGTAAAATTTAGCCTTACTCAAGTTTATAAAAGATGAACTAATGTAATATTTTTGGTGTTGAGAAAATAAGATGAATAAAAACTTAGTTTTTAATTTTCTTTACTGATATTTTGTTTCAACACTCAATCTGCATGTTGTGCTGCAAACATTAAGAAAAAGGAGGATTTCAAGTAATAGTGACAGTGTAATCAAATTGTGCATGTATAATGTAGGTGTAATTTAAATGACTATGACAGAAAGCATTTCAAATGATTTTACAAGAGAAGTGATTTGAAAATCAGGTAGAAAGAGATTGTGGTCTGGAATTAATGCAAGCATTACCAAAAAGAATGCAGTAATTATGTGTAGAAGACAAATATGCTGCTAAAGGTTTTAAAAGAGAAAACATTTCAAATGGTTTTACAATAGAAGTACTTGAAAATCAGAAAAAGGAGATTGTCAGTTGTCACAAATTAATTCCAACATTACTTATTGAATAAGATTATCATATGTCTAATGTAAATGTATTATAGAACATTTTTAATGTAGAAATGCACTGAAAATTAATGCAAAAATTTGTGAGAAAATAGGACTATAATATAAATGCATTGATAAAAATTTTAATATCGAAAAGTATTTCAAATACTTATTAGTATAGAAGTGCTTTGAAAATCAGAAAAAAACGGATTGCTAATGGTCAACAATTAGTGATAAATAGAGCTCCAATATGTATAATATAAATGTATTACTAAAAGTGTTAATATAGAAAAATATTTCAAATACTTTTACTATATTGATTGATTGATTCATTTCATTCATTCATTTTTTTATAGCTTATCAACCTTTTGCAGGTCATTTAAATACAGGAAATATTTTTAGATCCTAAGAATTTTTTTTTTGAAATAATAATGATTTAATGATACAAGTCTTACTAATTAACCTATATATGGGGGAAGAAGAGGTAGAATCATATCTTTCTCAGGGGTATTTGCATGTAAATTAATATAATATAATGTAATAATAATATAATTACATAATAAAATGAACTGGATTTGAAATTCTGAGCCATTATCCATCATACCATCTGCACATCCAAGCTTACAGCACCTGGTATTCCCAAGCAGTCACTAATGAAGATACTGACCAGGCTCAACATTGCTTAACTTCAGTAATTGTATGGGAACCAGTTTTTTAATGTGATGTGGCCATAAGCCACTTTTACTATAGGAATGTTTTGAAAATCAGGAAGAAAGGAATTGTTAATGATCAGAATAGGGTGACGCATATTAATGACAAAAAATGTACTGAAAATGATAAATGCTTCACTGGGAAATATTCCATCATTAAAATGCTTTTGTACTGATGTTTTTCATTCTATAAAACAAAACCCAGACAAATTGGCTTTTGTTCAACTGGTTTCAGGTTTTTCATTAAAGACAAATATTTGTTATAAAACAAAGTACTCTTTCATTTGTGGCATTAACACCTACAAAGTTACCAACATAGAAAGTCAACCATTATTAGACACAATTTTCACTTGTGTGCTGTGGAATCTATCATTAAAATTCCAGTTATATATAATATATATTTTGGCCTCTATCATTTTTTAAAAAAATAAATGTTGTCCTCATTCAAGTTGAATTCAAGGCCATTCTTTTACATAAGTCAAGCCTTTACAGTTTTCTATTTGTTGCTCCAATGGTCATCGACTATGCTGAGACGTGACTGTATACATTTTGCAATTCCATTGAGAGTGTTCTGAAATTGCTGAAGACATTCTTTTATTTCCATTATTTCTATTCAGGCTCACAGACTCATTATCACAACATTTCAACCATTCTCCAGCCTTCTTCAGGTCACCTGGAAATTTCAAATTGAACCCTTTATTTAATCTACTCTAAGGATTGATCATGTTCTGCTGTCCATGTCTAGGGATATCTGGACATTAGCCTAGTGGATTGAAGTGCAGGTTTGTGCATTTAATAGTAATTGTGAATTCAATCCTTGGGCCAGGTAGTATAGATTTAAACACAGTGGAAAGAGGGTGAGCAATAACTGAACAGTACTAAAAGAGAACAGGTGAGATATACCTAGATGCAAAAAGCGGAATGAGAACAATCTGCCCTTGCAGACTGTATCAAGGGTTCAGTTCAAAATTCCCCAATAGTTACCTGGATCAGTAAATACCTATCTTAGGGCCCAACAGCAGGACACATATAAAAGGAAGCAAATTATTAACTGGTATCCAAAATATAAATATCATTGTTGATCAAGGAATAAAACATCTCAACTACTTTACATGATGGCAGATAAAATATATTTTCCCCATCAAAAAGAATAGCCAAAAATATATCTGCTGGTTTTTATATGTAAAGTTCAGGCATTGGGTATATTTTTGCTTACCTCATATGCCATAAGCTATGAGGACTTGTACCTCACCTAATTTCATAATACTGTAATATTAGTTGCATCTAGTGCTGTGGTTCCCAACATGGGGTGTACATCCCACAGGGGGGGGGGCAATTTGGTTTTTAAGGTGGGAAATTAAAAAAAGAGTTAAAAACAGTAAATATTTTTACCTTTTGAGTATGGGTGAGTGGGCAAGTTTATGGTGGTTCACTCTCATCATAGCAGCAGAAATTAGCTGCATGTTCACAGAGATAAAAGCATACTTGACAGGAAATAAAACATACACAAATAACAGGAAAAACATGGTAAATTGTATGTTAATTTCATACAATTTATTTATATTTTTTGTGTGTATTTTTTAGGTTAAAATTGTTTTATGGCACATGTGATAAAAGGGAGAAATTTACTCCATAGTATTACAAGCCATATCACAGACGTGAGTATTTTTATTATTTTTAACTTTTATTTAATTTATTTTATACAACTTTTTTATATTATTGTTTTATTTTATTTATAATTTTCATTATTATTTTATATTTTATTTTTATCTATTTATAATAATAATAATCATAGTATTCCTACAAATTAATACAGACGGTGCATATACAGTATGTATGCATAAATATATTTGTGTGTATGTACATATGTAATTACATATGTACTATATATGATATATATTTATATTAATAACACAATATTTTTATGAATATTATAAAATTCTAAACTTAAATGATAATACTACTGCATATATGCAGTCTCAAGTTCTTAAGGAAAGTTAAGTTGATGTCCTTTGAGGTTCACTTTTTGAATA
The DNA here is from genome assembly GCA_903632075.3 of Acanthosepion pharaonis. Taxonomy (NCBI): domain Eukaryota; kingdom Metazoa; phylum Mollusca; class Cephalopoda; order Sepiida; family Sepiidae; genus Acanthosepion; species Acanthosepion pharaonis. Next base: position 537,473 of record CAHIKZ030005483.1, on the reverse strand, counting down.
AAAGGAATTATATGTCAAAGAGTGGTCAGTGTTGGCATCAGAATTTTAGAGATGCTTAGGTGGGGCATGGCCAATAAAAGGTTGGGAACCATTAGTCTAGAGTTAATTAGCAATAATGAGGTTCAGATAAAAAACAATCATGTCAAAGGTTGTAACTCCAAGGAACAAAAATCAGTCTTGCAAAATCTAATGTCATAAATGAAAAGAGTAAAAAAATTAACATCACAATGTGCAATTACCTCTTCACCCACAAAGAGCTAAATCAATCCTGTGGCCTAAAGTATAGTTCATTTATTGGAGTAAGAAAGATTGTGATTGGTTCTTTTATTCAGGTAAGAGAGGTTGTGATTGGTTCTTTTATTGGGGTAAGAAAGGTTGTAATTGGTCAAGACAAGTAGAAAAGAGCAAACACCCTATTTTTTGAGGCTTACTAAAGTTGACCTGATCTTGATTCTGATTTTCTTTTTCAACAGATAACACAAAGAACACAAATTCTTTTCTGAGGTAAGGTGTGGGTTTTCTCCTTCATCACCACAATTTTCTCCACAATTAATGTGATCAAAACATACACACACACATATATTTATAGTTTTAATGTATGCTTCAGGCTATATCTGGAGAAATAAATTAGAATCAATGGACCCTTAAGATTGTCTGTTTTCTATTTAAATTGAATTAATAATTGAACTGTTTTGACATTGAGCTCTTTGGATTACATCCTCCTTGGGATTATCCATACAGAAATTTTCATTACTTATATGTATATATCACCAAATTTACAAACAGCTCTAATGGGGCAAGCAGTAACTGAGAAGAAATAGATGAGATATCAATAGACATTGTCAGCAAAATAAAAACAACTAAACCCCATAGATTAAATAAAGGGTTAAGTTTGAAATTCCTGGAATATTACCCAGATTGACAAATACCTAATGAAAGCCAGATGGCACAACAGCCAAAGCATAATAACAACAAAGATAAGGACAATAGTTCAAATGTAAATAATGATAATTTCTCATCCCAGAACTTCAGAGATTAAATTCTACTTTAAGTTTGTTTCTCCTTAGATGGAATCTTGTGTTTCACTAATAATATTTAAGATCCCTAAATGTGGTCAGCAAATTGAGAACAATCTATCCTGTAGGTTAAATAGAGTTCAATTTAAAATCCTCTGAAAGTTTTCCAGATTGACAAGCACCTGATAAAAGTCAGAGTACACAACAGCTGAAACTTTGTAATAATAACAACAAAGATGAGGACAATAGGCCAAGTGTAAATGATGTAAATAATGATAACTTCTTCCAGAAATTTAGATAGAAATTAAAGGAATATTATTTTGCCCAGGCAATATTGGGTAGCCTTGTTAATAGTAATAATGAATTAAGCAGGAAAAACATTATACTTCTAGTGGATCAGACAAATTTAGGTTATTCTATGAGACTGACACTTTTGTTTGTTTTTTTTTTTAGGTAAAAGTTAATGAACTTTTTCTTTCTGGAGCAAATTAACCTATTGTTTCACTGCTTGGTTGGCCAGTTTCAGTCAGTGAACAAGAATTGGACTTAACAACAGATGTTTGTATGGAACACAAAAAGTAACACTGATTACAACTTTGTAATAAAAAAAAAATACCTAATTTTGTGCTTTTAGTGTTTTTGTTTTTTTTAATCTGGGTCTAGTAGTTCAGCTGAATGTGGTAACCATTGTGAATGGTATATTTGTGTTAAAAACCTTCTATTATAACACAGATTGATAGTCATAAAAAGATTACACTGTATTTTTCAAATCAGATGGTTACCAAACCAGAAAGATGGTGCAAATAAACAGATGTTATTTGTCCGAACTTGGGTTACCATCCTGACTGTTAATCTAAAGTACAGGGTTTCTCAGAAAAATTGATATAATTTCGTAATCTAATAACTTGACCAATTCTCATTCAAATGATCCCAAATTCTAAAATCATATAAAAAAAAACAACTTAAAATTCTATGTTTTATGTTTATTTGTTTTTTTTTGCAGGTATAGAAATGCCATTCACTGTAAGAGAAAATACATTGTGTTAGAGCCTGCTTGAACAGTCAAACAAGACTTCAGTGTGCATTTATGATAGAATTTTCTAAAAAGGCACCAACTGCAATGCAGATTTGGATGTGGCACAAAAAATTCAAAGAGGAAGTCTGTCTGCACAGAGGAAAATTATCTTGATAATAACAGTATCGGAAGAGATGGTTGACCAAGTTCAGGGAAACATTTTTGCAAACCATTAGGAAGTTTATAATAAGATCAAGTCTGGGAACTCAGATTCCTGCAATGACAATTTGGTCTACCACAAGGAAATACTTGTGAATGACACTCTGCAAGATGCAGCTTGTTCAGGCCTTAAAATCAGGTGACAAGTAAAAATGCAAGCAATTCTGTAGAAAACTTATGAAATCCACATACCTTTGAATTTCTCATTCAAACTTTGATGAATAAATCTCATTTTGCTCAACAATAAGTATTTAGTTTCAGTTGCCTACACTGTGTAGTCACTCAGATATTTAAATCTCAAATGATATCAAATTCTTTGAAACACCTTGTGGTTTAAAATAAAGTGTCTTTGAAGAAGTAACCAACAATAATGGCTATTAACTATGAAGTTTGTTTTAAACAGTCTTTGTCTTCTTTTATATTCCATGTCCCTTCAGAAATTGAGCAATCATGGATCTCCACAACTTCCCATCCTTTGTAGCTCTTAACAATCTATTTTTTCACTATCCTTCCCACTCCCTATTCTGCAATTCAAGCCTATTGTCTTTCATGAAAAAAATGTTTGTAATTTTAAAACAAATAAGCACTTTATTAAATAAAATAATTTCCCATGTATTCTTTTAATCTTTTCATTTTTCAGTTTAATTTTTTACCACTGTTTATTGTGGAAAGTAAGTAAAATTACACTATATAATTGGTTTTTATTCTAACAAATAGAAACTACTATATTATATCTTTGCAGCACAGTAATTGTTCTATAAAGGGCATTCATCTGTATGCATGCATGTCTACTTGAAACTGCTAATCTACAATATTTAGATGTTTAAAATCATATACATTTTAATTTAGCATGTCCCAAGGAAGGTCTTGATAAATAATTTATTTCTATTCACTTTATATAATAGAAGATATTTGTATATAAAAGTATATGCAATGGTCAGCATTAGAAAATATAGGAAAAAAATATACTGATATTTTAGTGTTTCCAATTCAAACCCAACATCAATCAATTTTTAAAAAATAAACTATAGAAACTTGTTACTATTGTGGCATGTAGTGGTTTCCTTACATTGCTTGCAGCAGCAGTAATGAAAATCCTAAAAACACTAACAGAGCTCCTTTTCCATCTCCATTTTCCATTTCAGCAGACTCTACATTCAAGGCCCACTCTTTCCCACTTTTCATTTTCAGCTACTTCTACCTTCAAGCCCAGCTCGAAGAGCTCACAGACAACCCTTGCTGCAGATGAGGTCTGTCTTGGCAGCTTGACTCAGATTTCTCATTCTGCCTGTGGAAACTGGCAGAGAAATTTTCCTTCAAGGCACCTACCAAAGGAAAACTACACACAACCCTTGCTGAAGAAGATGAAGCCTGTCCTCACAGTTTCAGACACAGACTTCTCGTTCCTCCCAGAGAAACTAACAGAGAAATCACCCTCAACAAAAAAACTACTTAAATCACCCTCAACAAAAAAACTACTTAAATCACCCTCAACAAAAACTACTTAAATCACCCTCAACAAAAACTACTTAAATCACCCTCAACAAAAACTACTTAAATCACCCTCAACAAAAACTACTTAAATCACCCTCAACAAAAACTACTTAAAAATTTTGTTAATTGGGAAACCCATTTTTTTCCTACAAAATACTACTATTTTGCACTCTTTCAACCAGAAATAAAAGCTGTTAAACAGTTAGTTCAAGCCTCAGATTTTGTTCATTTCACTCTCATTGCTGAGCACAAACACACATGCAACAGGGAAAATCTTTTTCAAAACTGTAGCAAAGTTAATGAATGAATTGCAGAATATTCTGTACTTTTTATTTGATAAAGGACAATTTTTTAAGATTATTATTTATGTTTGTTTCTTGACTAAGATTATTATTAATATGTTTGTTTCTTGACTAAGATTATTATTAATATGTTTGTTTCTTGACTAATATAAAAACACTAAACTTTTTAATAAACATTAAACAACTTTCTATTTATTTACATATGTAAACCCCACATCATTAAATTATTTCTTTAAATAAACAATGGCTTGAAAATGAAAATGTTAAAGGAATAGGTGGACGATCATTTACTATAAAAAGGCATATGTGTTTTGAAATTACAAAGATTTATAAGTGAAAACGAGAGTCTCCCTTTCATAACAAAAATAATTTGGAACATTTTATTCGTTAGAATAATATTAAGCATAAAAATCTTTAAAAATTAAAAATGAGAAATTATTAAATTAAAATTAAATATAAATTAAATTATAATTATACATTATATAAATTAAATATAAAATTAAATGAAAATTAAATTAAAATGAGGAATTACCAAATTAAAATAAAATTAAATATAAATTAAATTATAATTATATACATTGAATATAAAATTAATTTAAAAATAAGGAATTACCAAATTAAAATTAAAATAATATAAAATTAAATATAAATGAAATTATAATTATATACAATGAATATAAAATTAAATTAAAAATGAGTAATTACTAAATTAAAATTAAAAAAGTTTTTCATTTACAAATATTTTTGTTTATATAAAGTGAACAGAAATAAATTATTAAAATCTTCCTAAGAACAGGCTGTCTTAGAATCCAAATGGTTTTAATGGCTTACATTTTCAGGTCGATACAACAGGAACAGAAGCCAACAAAGAAGATCTGATTAAGTAGAAACTGTTGGGGTATATGTTGAACCAAAGAAAAGTGTACTGAACTGTTATGTAATATCGATCCTTCTATATGGCAGTGAATGCAATCTCTTCACAGATGAAGACAACACTTGAAGCAATAGAAATGTAGTTCTACAGAAGGATGCTGAGAATACCATGAAATAAACTTGTGAGCAATGACAAAGTTCTAGAGAAAATGGAAACAAAAAAGCTTATACCTGACATCAGGAAAAGAGAACTGAAATTTCTAGGGAACATAACAAGAAAAAAGATGAGCTTTAGTAAATGGAGGACAAAGTAAGATTTGGTAGAAATGGTGAAAAGACAAAATTTATTTAGTGTTACAATGGACAAAAAGTTCTTGAGAGCCAACATCTTGAAGGGATACGGTACATAGAAGAATAATATATTGAACTAAATGGTTCAGTCTATTTTCATTACCAGGGTTGACAAACCTCCTGCTACCTGTTGGAACTTACTGAGTTAGAGGAGGGGGGAATAGTAAACTAAAGCACAAGGTTCAAACTCCAGCTAAGGCAGTTAGTATTCATTATAACACTAAATATTGTCATTTTGGAGTTTAAGATTGATACTCATACACACAAAAGATGTAGAGCAGTTAACAATTCTTTTTTTAATAGATTTATTTAACCTAGCCTTTTTTTTTTTTTTTTTTTTTTTTTTAATCGCAGCACTAGACTGGCATCAAGATCTCATCAATTTACACTTCAGCTGGTTAGATCTAGCCATAAATTCTATGCTAACAGTTTCTTCTCTTGCACTTCTCACTTGTGGAATTCCCTTCCGGATCCATGCTTTCCAGTCGACTTTAATCTGCAAAAAATTAAATGCACTGTCAATTGCTATCTACTGTCCACCTGATTACTCTTTCTGCTCATTATTAATATTTCTGTTCCTAATTCTTCCACACCCTGTAACCCCTTGTGTTATAAGTGCCATTATTGTCTTGCTTGGGGTTATCCCAATTAAAAAGAAAAAAACTTTATCACTCAGTATGTGACTTCATTTGCTGTACAAAACATTTATCCTGTCACTGAAGGTGATTGATCCCTGAACAATAGTGTGTTTGAATTTCATAGTTGTGTTGTCATATCCTGCTATGGCAACAGAAAACAACTTTGAGAGAAATAAATAATAAGGATACTGCAATTGAAAAAGAATGCAATGGAAAGGGCAGTAATATTAATAATGCAGGATGCTAAAGGTTAAATAGTGACAAAAAATAAATTAGATTTTAATGAAAATTTAATAAATTAAATTATGTCAGGTTTAAATACAAAAATATTATTATTAATAATAATTTTCATGGTAAATTTCTATATTACTGGACTTATTTTAATATAATACACAGGCAACACTGGGTAGCCCTACTAGCGCATCTTAAAATAAAAGTAATTTTTAATTGACAGTAATGAAATAAGTGTAAAAGAAGGCAAGGTGGAGTAATGGATAGTGGCTTGGATTGAGGAATTGAAGAGCTAAGTTTGAATTCCAGTTGGATCCATTATATTCACTTAAGTACTAATACCCTTGGAAAAGGTATGACTACTCTTCTTCCTCCCCACCCTGCTATGGGTAAATAGCAGGACAAATTGGGTTCTGTAACCTTGGGTGGCAACCAGTCTAATAAAAGGAAAAACTCTGAATTCCAAACTGTCCTGGAGAGGGTTGGGCTCCGTCATGCTATCTTGCCCAAGAAATGCCACTTCTACTGTTGTTGCAGTACGCATGGTGCCCCTACGACCCTTATGGGTCACAGGATAAAAAAAAATGAAATAAGTAATATTTAATAACTCCAGTGGAATTGGGAAGACAAATTCAAATTCTTAGCTAATTTGAAATTCCTAGAAGGTTACCAACTATGATAGATACTTGAAGAAGTCTCTATAGTACTACAGCCAAAACATTGTTACAATAGATACCAGAATAAAGGCATTAATTCAAATAAATTGGGAGATTATGACAGCCCCTACATATTTTTAAAAGCCCAAATTAATTTTAAGAAAAAGAAATAATGCATAAAATAAGATTCAATAATTTTTGTAACGAAGATTAAATTTCAATCAGATTTTTAAAAGTTAAATTAAGTTCTGTATCTATCTATTATAGTTTCTATCTATCTATCTATCTCTCTGTTATAGTCTGTTTCTATCTATCTCTCTGTTATAGTCTGTTTCTATCTATCTCTCTGTTATAGTCTGTTTCTATCTATCTCTCTGTTATAGTCTGTTTCTATCTATCTCTCTGTTATAGTCTGTTTCTATCTATCTCTCTGTTATAGTCTGTTTCTATCTATCTCTCTGTTATAGTCTGTTTCTATCTATCTCTCTGTTATAGTCTGTTTCTATCTATCTATCTATCTCTCTGTTATAGTCTGTTTCTATCTATCTATCTATCTCTCTGTTATAGTCTGTTTCTATCTATCTCTCTGTTATAGTCTGTTTCTATCTATCTCTCTGTTATAGTCTGTTTCTATCTATCTCTCTGTTATAGTCTGTTTCTATCTATCTATCTATCTCAGTCTGTTTCTTGTAGTCTGTTTCTATCTATCTATCTTAGTCTGTTATCTATCACTTTCGGTCTGTTTCTATCTATCTATCATAGTCTATTAATATCTAAGTCTGTTTCTATCTATTTATCTATCATAGTCTATTCGTATCTATCTATCTATATCTATCTCAGTCTGTATCTATCTATATCTATCTCAGTCTGTATCTATCTATATCTATCTCAGTCTGTATCTATCTATATCTATCTCAGTCTGTATCTATCTATATCTATCTTAGTGACACATGGCACATATATGGCTTCCACAGAATGTTTCCACTCTGCCCTGTCCACAGCTACCAGTTTTTCCCCACCCCAGGATCACAAGACTATTGCTTTTCTGTCTTTCTCCATAGGCTTTCACCATATCGTTCTTGGTTTTCTTTTTCCTTCAGGCATGTCTCTTTTTAATTCTTTTAAAAAGAAACTAACTTTGAATGTAAGTCTAGTTTTTAGTTGGTATAATAAATTGACCGAGAACAAAGTGTTTCGTGCCATGTAGAAGGTCAAGAGTTAATTACCAAAACAAAGAACTTATCCTGAGGAGTGAGAAGAGATATTTTATAATTCAGTCAATACATTTTTTGATGATGACTCTTGTCAAAGGAGAATAAAAATGTAACTTATTTGCCTGCAATGTTTAGTTAATGTCTTTGTTGGCTTGGATTCCAATCACCAAAGTTAAGCAATGTTGAACCTGTTCAGTATCTAGATGGGTGACTGTTCGAGAATACAAAGTGCTATAAGCTTGGATCTGCGGGTGGTGTAATGGATAATGGCTTGAAATGAGAAATTGAAGAGCTGAGTTTGAATTCCAGTTAGGTTCATTACATTCACTTACATGCAAATACCCTTGGAAAAGGGACGTATCCCCTTCTTTTCCTCCCAGCTATAGGTTAAATAATAATACTTGTAACAGAAAAGTATTATTATACCCCCAAAATGTTTATAATCCAAAAATATGTTTCGGCTTTAAATAATCTTAAGAATGTCAATAAGCCATAAAAAACAAATCAATCAATTCATATCTTTATTTTTACACAACACAACACTCTGGGATATATCTATTTTGTTCTCTGTCATAGATAAAGCATTGCTAGCTTCTCATCATGGTAGATGTTCAGATGACCTACATTCCTTTACAGACTTTTACAGCTAGGACTCATAATGCAGCATATTTAGTCAACTCATCCCCAGTCCTTTTATATTCCATTTGTAAGGAGGCAGTTCCACTCAGCTTCTTTTCCAGAACTGTTGGTTTATGGCCAGATATCACCAGTTCTGGTACAGTCATCTAAGTTAAGCAACATAGAGTCAGGTCAGTACCTACATGGGTGACCGCTTGGAAATGCCAGGTGGCATGATGGATAATGACTTGGAATTGGAAATTAGAGAGCCAAGTTCCAATTTTAGTTGGGTTCATCATATTCACTTACATGCAAAATACAAGTTATGAATCCACCTCTTCTCCCTCCAGCTATGAGTTAAATAATAACACTTGTATCAGTAAAAATAATTATTATTTTTTAAAAATCTTTTCTGGCTTTAAATAACCTGCAAAGGGTTGATAAGCCGTAGAAAACGAATCACTCAATCACCCAGAAGTGTTAAGTTGCAGAACAACTTGCTAATGCTTCTCTGAATGCTATGGTTAATGATCAATTCATGCTGAAAACACTGGTTTTTGTTCAAACACCAAAGTTAAGCAGTGTTGAACCCAGTCAGTACTTAAGTGAGATGGGGGAACAGCTTTGGAACACCAGGTACTCCTCACATTCTGAAATATGTTTCAGGGTTTGATAACCCATACAAAATCAATAAATCAATCAAAATAATCCAATCCCTACAATCTTAACCTCTTCAAGTTTAGTATCAACTGTTATCTATCTTATATATCCATCATAATATGCACTTCTTACTCACTCCTTGTCCACTTTTACAACAACCTCATTCAGTCACCTTGAGTGGCTCTTGGGCCTTGTATTGGATGAACATTACTATAAAAGAAGAAAGTGATAAGAGATATTTTATAACTCAGTCAATATATTTGTTCGTGATGAATGCCGCTATAAAAGTATAACATATTTACCACCTGTGATTATTTTATTACCAGTTTTATTCAACGTCTTTATTGTCACTCTTTATCACATCACTCTGGTTATAAATACTTGGACAGGGAAAAACAACGCAAAATGGAAAAAAATAATGTACAATGAGGTGCCAAATAAACAACCCCCCACCCATGTTAATTTTTAGGACCCCCACTTATAAATTTGTCACTTTTCACAGACGTTTAGAAAATTTTGTTTGAAAATGTACTGTAGCAGGAAGCTATTGCAGAGCAAATTTTTTTTTAGCAAAATACCTTATGTGTACTTGATTGATTTTTAAAATTTTTTAATGATTTCCTCCCAAGCAAGGTGATAATGCCAACAAGAATCAAGCAGTTACTGCGAGTAAAAGAGAATTAGTGAAAAGAAAGGAAAAACAAAAGAACAGAATTCAGGAAGACAGAAGATGTCGACTGACATTGCATTTAAATCTTTGAAGATTGTAGGTGGCAAGGAAGCAAGAAACCAGAAGAGAGTTCCACAAGTGAGAAGTGTGAGAAAAGAAACTATTAGAACAAAACTTATGGTTACATCTAGTTAGTTCAACAGTAAAATGGCCAGCTCCAGTTGCCAATCTAGTAGTACACTTAAAATTGTGCGTTCAAGGCAACAAAAGGAAAGCTCATCAGAACAATTTCCATGAAAATATTTATAGAAAAGACAGAGGGAAACCATGTCATGGCAGTGGAAAAATGGTTGAAGTCAAAATGCCAGGTCAGAACCTATAACATTGCCACAAACTTCTTTGGAGCTTGTCAAGAATTTTGAGATATATAGCAGGAACACCATCCCAGATATGGCAGCAATATTCAATGTGCAAACAAATAGTAGATTTATAAACATGCAAGATGTATTCTAATGAGAAAAAATGTCTAGCACAGTACAATGAACCACCTTTCCTAGCAGTAGATTGTGCAGTTGATTCTGTATAACCCCTCAACTTCATGTTAGTGCAAAATGTGAACCCAAGATGTTCTCCTAGAGTGAGTCTGATGGAAGACAAAAAAGGTTCTCTATGGTGATTAAATGAAAGCAGTTTTGTTTTTGGAGGCCTTTCCTTGCTCCACTTAACCACTGATTGGAGGTCATTTTCAAGAGCAGCTGCCAGTTTTACTTTGTCAGACCTTGTAAGTTCTATATTAACAGTTTCTTGTCTTGCACTTTTTGCTAGTGAAATTCTCTTCAGGTTTCTTGCTTTCATGTCAACTTTGATCTAAAAAATTTAAATACAACATCAATCATTGTCTTCTGTCTTCTTAATTCCTGTTCTTTTATTGTTCTCTGTCTTTAATGTTTTTCTTTTTCTCATATTCTTTCACACTCATTAACCCTGAAATGTTTTTCAGGCTTTTGTCAAACATAACTGAGGTTTAACGCAGGTTTTTAAGTGGCATGCCTATTTCAAGGCCACTCTAGTGTTGCTTCAAGATGGTGTGTGATCATCATGACCAATCACAAGTAAAATGCCAGAAAATGTAGAAACAATTTATGGCCTCATCCATAAGAACCATCATCAAACAAGTCATCAGCCCTCTTATATGATTGGAAACAGAGAATTCTTCCAGATGTTCATTAAGGAACTTTCCAATACCATCTTGTACATATTTAAGTTCATATATACATAAGCACTAATGTGTATAATCTATTCTATATGAAAAAAAAAGGCTTATGACCACATCATACTGAAACACTGTTTCCCATACAATCACTGAAGTTAAGCAACATTTAACCTGGTTAGAACCTAGATGGGTGACCGATTGGGAAGATCTATGAGCTTTTGATGTGCAGGTCATGTAATGAATAATGGCTTGGAATTGTTAATCGGAGAGTTGAGTTCCAATTCTATTTCAGTTTGTTATATTCACTTACGTGCAAATACCTTTGGGAAAGTATGGATCCACTTCTTCTACCCTTCCAGCTATGGATTAAATAGTAAGACTTGTATCACTAAATCATTATTATCTAAAAAAAAAAAAAATTCTTACAATCTAAAAGTAGTTTCTGGCTTTAAATAACCTGCAACGGGGTTGATAAGCTGTAGAAAATGAAACAATCAAATCAAATAATATAAAACAAAATGTGATTTTATATATTAACTGGTTATGCAACCTGATCTCCCCTACTTAGTAATGAGATATTCTCTTGTCATAGTAATAAGAGGCATTACTTGACACAAGTAAGTAAATTTCCCTCATGTTATCATGAGAATGCCTTATTTTATTAGATAGTAAGGTTGGATTTCTTGTGTTTAAAGTTAGCTAGGATATATTTACTTTTAATGTGTTAGCAATTTGTTGTAGCATACCTATGGATGATAATGGGTTTGTTCCCATTCACATAAATACAGTAGTAAATACTGTATGTTTGTCTGCAGTTGGAGAGTCAGTTATGTTTAGTTTACATTGTGTTGAGTTTTAGTTTTATTATTGGCTTCATCTCCCTCCCCTCTCATTCTTCATTATTAGAATTTTATATTTATATTTATTATCATTAAATTTTTAAGGCATGGGGGAACGTTTTGTAGGTTTCCCCTTGAAAGGATGTGGTATTATGGTGGATGGAGGATTGATTGGTGAAGGACGAATTTTTATGGTGAATGTGGAAACTGTAATGTGTGAATGGGTCGTAAATCAGATTAGCTAGGTATAAGATAGTTAGTGAGGACCAGCCTCAACCCCTCCCCATTTTGGCCTTGTGCCACAATTGTATTTTATATACAATAAATATCCTGCAGTTGGAGAGTCATTGTGGAATTCACTTGATTCACTTCTAGCAGTTGATTACTACTTCTACGCACTGCTGGCAAATCTTATATGTGTTGTTCTTGTCCTAAGTATTATTGTTCATTACCAACCTTTGTGT
>CAHIKZ030005483.1:497500-520000 GCA_903632075.3 Acanthosepion pharaonis | reverse complement strand
GGTTGAATGCTTAAAAAAATATCTAAAAAACCACTAAAATAATTGAGTTTCTTTTTTGCAGGTTCTCTGATAAGACATTTAGCCATCTTGACACCATTTGTCATAAGAATCACTGAAAAAACCCTTTGAGTTATTCAGCTAGAAAGAGAACAGGTTAAAATCATTTTGTGTCATCCTACTGTCTTCCCAAATAAGCAATGGTGAGAGAAAAAAGATAATTCAGGCCTTCTGTAATGGTACCAACATTCATATTCTAGCTTCCATCTTCAAAGTCTATTCAAGAACTATCAAGAGAACAGTGAATAAGTTTAAAAATGAGGAAACAGTAGAGAGGAAAACTGGATCAGGAGGTCACAACAAGAATAGGGATCATCATTTCAACTTAGAGCTAAAGAGATCAATTAGAAAAGATCCAATTCAATCCATAAGACATTTGGCACGTGAGAGAGGATTTTCACCTATGAAAGTCCAAAGAGCAGTGAAAAATGACTTGAAAATGAAATCGTATGTGAAACCTGTGAAGTACATTGTTACTCCAGGACAGAAAGTTAGAAGGTTAGAAAGGGCAAAAATCATCTTGAATAAGTTGGAAAATGATCCTGGAATAATATATATATATATATGAAGTTTATTTCAATCCTTCATGAGTTTCCGATCCTTAGCTATGATTGATTTATGATGAACATGTCATTTTCGTTTATGATCTATTTCATCATGATACTTCTGTTAAGCTTAGAGAGTAATTATACATTCTTAGTGCTCAGTTTAGAATCCAATAGTGTTATAAAAACCTCGCAGAATTCCAGTAATATATCTTTAATCATTTCTAAGACACAACAGTCCAGAGCTTAATCTAACAATTGGAAAATTTTGTTGTTGCATGATTTGGACAAATTTGCTGTTACACCTGGCATATATATACATATATAGATTTACTTAGGCACCAAATTCTCCTTTATGTAAAGTGAATGAAATAAACAATGAATGAGGATTAATCACCCTTTTCATGTTGAACCATATGCCTTACATTTAAATCTATGAGTAAAGACAAAAGGAAAACTTAACTGATGCATTTTGTCCTCTGATGGACTTTATCAAAGCAAATACAAGGATTTTATTTTGAAACAAGTATTTATATACTAGAACAAAAATGTTATTGGTTTTTAAAAAAATTTTAATTTAAAAACACTCATAAATATTCATCAGATTAGCTGAAAAGTCAAAGAAAGTTATGGAGAACGTCAAGCAACACAATTAAATGTCTAATAAATTAAAGTGAGTAAATGATGTTCTTGAATATTTTTTAATGCAAATTAAAATTTAAATAATTTTAGTTTGGGATTAATTTTATCTTATATATTTTAAATAACATAAGGTTATGAATTTAGCTGTTTTCTTTTCATTTTTTAACATTTTTATAGTCACAGATGTTGGCTTGGCAAAGTAGCAATTCTTTCAGGAATGGAGATATTTAAAAAAATCTGGGGTGCAGATTTATATTTTAATAAAATTTGAGAGCAGCACTTTTGAGAATTTTCCTTTTAAGTAAATTACTTTCTCTGTTAATAAGTGTGGCATTCTTTAGAACAAAGTTGTGGTTGAATTTATTTCTATGTATAACAAATGGATTTGATTAATTTTTGTGCATAAGATCCCTTTTATGTTCATAGATACATTATTTTAATATCTGTCTATATTTCTGAGATGAGGCATTGTAATTATTTACATTATTTAGACTGTTGTCCTCATCTGTATTGTCATATTCATGACTAGCAGTAGAGCCCGGCGTTGCCCGGGGATGTAACAGTAAGAGATAGATCAAGTATCGACCATCATAAACACTGAAAAATAAAATTGACAAAGATTATTGTTTAAGGTTGATGGACACGCATGTCTTAATTAGTTTTTTTTTTTTTTTAACGAATTGGTCAAACCCAAACTCAAACAAAAACATTGTTTTCAATCGTTATGAGTCTACCGATTGAATAGAATTTTATTATAAACAATTGTCTTGTAAATGGAATTTTTAAAGCATTCTGAATGTAAAAATAAAGAAAAAAGTGTGCAAGACAATAAGAAACACTACCTGCCAAAAAAAAGTGAAGTTTTGTTGAAATCGGTTGAAAAATGTAGGAAATCCGATCCCATATATAAATGAACACACACACACGCACACACACACATACACACACAACCAACCTGGGTTTTATAATAAGTATAACTCGATAACAACAAGTATAACTCAATATGAGTTGTCCCCCTTTCATTAATGCCTCTTAATCGTGTTTTCAAATTGATTTCGTGCAAAAACAATTGTGTTTTTCCAATTTTTGGTGCTGTCAGAACCACCGCAAGGTAATTTTACGTAGTCCTGTGAAGTTTTGTTGAAATCGGTTGAAAAAAGTAGGAAATCCGATCCAATATATAAACGTACAGACACACACACACACAATCTGCGTTTTATAATAAGTAAGTTGTTTCGCCCATTGTATGCTCCGGCCTTCTTCAGGTGCTGATTCCTTAACTTTTTATATTTTCCAGTGATGTTCCCTGTTTATTATTTCAAAGAGTTGTGAGTTTAATACCTGGCTACTGCAGTGGTGAACAAAAACTCAGAGTTCAGTTAAAGGGAGATGACTGAGACATCCAGAAGAGGCATGGCATGTTGAACAAGAACAATCTACTCTGGTGGATGAAATAAAGGGTTCAGTTTGAAGTTCCAATCACCTGAAGAAGGCCAAAGTGTGAATATGATAATAAAAATGAGAACCACAGTTGGAACAATGTAAATAATGTAAATGTTTTTTTTTTTAAATTCTGCAAGTTTCTCCAATGTATTGTGAGGAGCAGTCATGACAGCTTATTTTATATATACCTGCTTCAGAATTATTATTGTTATGAGTATTGTTGGTTTTGATCCTATCCATAATAGTTTTGGATGTGGTTGTAATTATTTTGATCTATGAATAACGCTTCCACAGTTAAATTGGTTGAAAGAGTGAGTCCCAATATTTTTGATTGTTCCAATGGTCATCAACAGGGAGGAAGTATAGAAAAGCAGCTTACATCTTTCTCTGCTTCCTCCTTTATGATGACTGATGGAACAGTTGAAAGTACTAACACCCACCCTTCTTTCCAATTTGACTAGGGATGGTTCATTTATGGATTTTTGTCTAATGTAATGCATTTGATTTGACACCAAAAAAAATTGTTTGAAAAATGTGACTACCGTTTTTTGTCAGTTTCAATCAACAGCACCTGGATAAGGGAAATGTATATTTTCACATAGGACACAGATACTTTACTGATCATAGAGAGAATGAATTCAAAACTTGTTGGGCATGGGGATGGCAACTCTACCCTGTAAAAATTTTCTATGGAAACCACAATACTTAGTGTTGTGAGGCTGTGGCCTTAGATACCACAAGGGAGTCTAATAGCACTGAGGAGGTATTGCCATTCCTCCAGTATAAACTATTTTCCTCTTCTTCCTCCAATTTTGTTTCTGTTGTAGCATACGGACGATAATGGGTATGTCCCCCTTCACATAAATATAGTAGTAAATACTGTATGTTGGTCTGCAGTTGGAGATTCATTGTGGAATTCACTTGACTCACTTCTAGCAGTTGACTACTTCTTCTATGCGCTGCTGGAAAATTTTATATGTGTTGTTCTTGTCCTAAGTATTATCATTCATTACCAACCTTTATTTGATTATTCTATTCAGTAACCTTCCCTAGGTTACAACAGTTTCCTACTATAGTTTTTCCTTCTCCTCTTCAGTTTTTCTCCTCCACCTTCTTCAGATTTTATACTCTTTCTATACCTCAATTCCTCCTTCAAATGTTTAAAAAAAGTTATTTTAATCACTTCACCCCAAGCAAGGCAATAACACCTCTAAAACACAAGGAGTTACTGGAAGTGAAAGAGAGGGAAGACTTTAGTAAAAAGAAAGGACAATAAAAGAACAGGATTCAAGAAGAAACAATATTATGATTGACATTGTATTTAAATTTTTTAAGATTGTAGGTGGCAGGAGTGTAATAAACTGGAAGCATTTTATATAAATATGTAGAAAAATCCTTGAGTTGAGTTGTTAAATTCATTTCTTTTGGAAATTTTGAATCCATTTACTTTAAACATCTTCATCCTAACCAGTGTAAGTCCTCCCTCTACAGCAGCCTTGTCCAATACAAATTGAATAAATACAAATAATGCTTATATTAACGACCAATTATCATCTACCTCTACAGTTTATTTCAATAACAAAACCATTAACCGTCAATAATGCCATTAAGACACAAGGGGTTGCTGAGAGTGGAAGAAAATGAGAAAGCTTTAGTGAGGAGAATGGACAATAAAAGAACAGAATTCAGGAGGACAGAAGATATTGACTGATGTTGCATTTAAATCTTTGAAGATTGTAGGTGGCAGGGAAGAAAAAATTCAGAAAGGACTTCCACAGGTGAGAAGTGAGAGAAAAGAAACTGTTAGAAGATATAGTTGCATCTAGCTAGTTTGACAGTAAAATGATGAGACCTAATAGCCAATCTAGTAATATGCTTAAATTCAAGCAGTTGGGGTATGAAGGAGGAGAGCTCATTAGAACAACAGCTATGAAAAAATTTATAGAAATGACAGAGAGAAGCCTTGTCCCATTGGTGGAAAAGTGACTGAAGTTATGACGCCAGGTCAGGAGCCATGAAAATATTTATAGAAATGACAGAGAGAAGCCTTGTCCCATTGTTGGAAAAGTGACTGAAGTTGAGATGCCAGGTCAGGAGTGACAATATTACAGACTCTTTGTTGGATTTTGTCAAAAAATTTCTAGATATCTAACCGGAGCACCATCCCAGATACTCTTTCTCTTCATAACTCTCTCTCTCTATTCTTCCTCTTAAACTCCTCCTCTCTGTATTTCTTATGTTTAGGGCAATGTTTCTCCTCCTCCTCCTTCCCATAATCTCTCTCCTATATATGCTTTCTCTTTTAGAGTCATTTTAGAGTCTTTCCTATTCTTCAAGTCCTTCTCTTTATATTTCTTCTTCTCTTCATATTCCACCCTCTTAACTCTCACTCTCTATATTCCTCCTCCTTAATCATATCCATCTCTCTTTCCTTCACTTTAGTCCCTCTTCCTCTTTTATATGATTTCTCCTCTTCAAAAATTTACTCCTCTTCCCACTTCTCATACTGCTTCTAGTCGGACAATACCCTAGTGTTGTTGACTGTTTTAATTGACACTTAGAATACAGAATACTTAAGTGACTACTAAACAAAGTTAATTTCTTTGTTTACATAATTTGATGGCTATTTTTTTAAAATAAAACCAAATGCTTCTCCTGATCCTTGACCTGGTTCAACTTCTCAAAAACTCATCAAACACCTCAGACATCATGACGCGGAGGAACTTCTGTGTGCCATTTCAGAGTTATCAAATAAACATGAATATTTTCAATCAATTTTCACCTTCAAATAAACACAAATATGTCCCACAAATTCATAATTTCTCTTAAATCAAGTTTGAAATGATTAAACTTTACAAAAATTCACAACTATAGAATTGTCAAAAATATGACAAAGATTTTTATTACATTTCTGTTTTTGGTAATGTTACATAGTAACCAATGTAGCAGTCACTGAAGAGATTGGTATATGTGTCCCCAGACTTTACTTGGTAGTAACATGCATGGTAGTAGTAATAGGGTTAAAATTATAAAAATAATTTGTAATATTTTTTAAAAAGATAAAAAATAGACATTTATTACATAAATACATACATGTGTTTAATGTTAAATTCTGCAAGCTTGCTATTACATGTTCTTTCTTGAGTTACACCTGGCTCTTGAGGCAATGCATGTGTTCTTTAGCTATGGTCTGTTGGTCAGAAAGGTACATGTAATTATCCGCTCCCATAATATTACGTTTAAAATTCATCATGTGTTCCCTGTATCATTTTGAATTTATTTCTAATTGTTTTTGTTTGAAAAGTGTTTTTGTATTTCATTGAAATGTATTTTGTTTATCTATTTCCACTTTTGAGAGATATATTTGTTACTAGCTTAAAAGCCAAACTCCGCGTGTAGCTTTAAGCTAGATCTTGCAGAGAGCTAATTGGGGCTCCAGCCTAAAACTAAAGGAACCTCTGGTCCAGCTTAGAAAACAACAATGATAATTTTGAAGAAATAACTTTGAATTCCTCATTTCACTCCATGGAACTTTAAAAACCTCACTTTAACTCCGATTCGGGCTATAAGTCCAATTCTGGCCAAAAGACTGATTTGGGCCAAAATTCCAATGCAGGCCAAAAACTGAGTTCTTCACAAACTCTGCGGAACTTCAAAACCTAACACCATGAAACTTTTCCTTGTATCTCAGATTCCTAGGCATTTTGAAGAAATAAAATTGATTTCTTCAATTCACAAAGTTTTGGAGGTATTTTAAACTAAATTTAAAACAAAAATTGTTAAATTCACAAAGTTTTTGTGTTACGTTAAACTTAATATAAATGAAAAAATTTTAAAATCACTAATTTTTTTCGGTTATTTTAAAATTTTAATTTTTAACTGTTCCCTCCTCATTCAAACACAAATCCCAATGCTGGGTGTTCAAGCACCAGATGAAGAGCAGATTATCAATCCTGAGATCATCCTGATCCCAAAAAGTTATAATCTGTTCATATAGAGCAAGTGTGGCCTGAGTTAAAGGGATTTCAAACATGTAGATGGTCAGACAGAATTTTCTATTTATTTATTAAGATTTGTTTTAGTTTTCACACTGCATTTCTTGAATAAAAGGATAACATCAATATGAGGCATGAACTATTTTCATTGAGACCTGCAGTCAGCTACACCTGGCAAAAATGCTGTGTCAAAAGAACAATTTTTATCTTCTAACATTTATTCTCTTTTTGATATATAAACTATAGCGAAATAAAGTTCTCTTTTAGGTCCAGGAGTTAGGGTAAGTAAGTATAAGCTAAGCATTGCTATAATGGCTGGGCTCAAATCAGACTTGCACTGAGTTGGAACAACCAAAGAAAAGGTTGATTTACTTCATAGATGGAAGTTTTGGAAGACATGTGCAAATGCCATGCTTTGGAAAATGGGAAAGAGAGTTCAGTTATCAGTAGACTGGGGAAATAAATGTGTCCCAGCAGGGATGTATTTTTTTCACGTTCTGCTATACCTTGGAACGGGAGAGAGATAGGAAGGAAATGCTTGTCTTTTTATAGACTTCAGCAGTGCCACCTAACGGTGTTTGACAAACCCAAGTGAGGTAATCATATTTCCAGTTCTTTTACTACTAGCATCATGGGAAATGTATTTCTTCTTGTTTTTGTTTTATTCATTATTATTTCATTTATTGATTTTATTTAATTTTCCCCTAATAAATATGGCTTTGAAAAGTTATTTTTAGTATTTTAATAAAACCACAACATGCAAACCTGAATTTTTGTTTTTTACTATAATTAATAATAACTGCCTCAGATTATATTTTGTTTTAATTTTCAAAGCAGAGTACATTTCATTATTAATTTACATTGATTATAAAATGGACAATTACATTTTGAAGATACCAAATTGAAACCTCCTTGTAAAATTAAAACAAATAATTTTTAGAAAGTTTTTTTTATCAGGAACTCATAATTTCAGATGGTTGGCCATCATAGTGTGGACATACCAACCCACCAAATACGCTGTAAAAATTAGACCTTCTGTAATTATACACAAGGGAAAATTTGTTCACCTAGTAAAAGGGGAAATAGACAAAAAATATTAATTATTTGTGGTCTTGTCTAAAATCTAAAATTAAAAGAATGTTTGGTTCAGAGGAAGGAATGCTTTTAACCTATTATTATGAATAATCAAGAGTGGTCTCCCCTTGATTTTTTTTACTCTCCTCTTTGAGAGAGTTATTTCTTTTTACTGGACTGTAAAAGGACACTGTACACAAACCTTGTATTCTCAGTTGAATAAAGCTTTCTTAAAGCCTACACCTGTGTACTTTTCTCATTGCATTTATTTTAGTGAATTTTTGTGGTGAGAGCAAATGAAAGAAATGTCTGGAAAACGCATTTTTTCCGAATTTATTTCAAATATACAGTAATAGTGGCATCAAGAGAAAAACATGCTTTTGACACACCATTTTTGCCTGGTCTTATGCTAAACTTTACCTTTTTCTTCATCTTCTAATTACTGATAATTACTTCCAAGTTGTGAAAGAAAAAACAAAAATCATGACCAATGGTTTGATGCCACGGGCTTTGTTCAAATAGTTGATCACACAAGATTACACACCTTCTCGTAGAAACTGTAAGGAAGGTCTGTTCAAGAATGTTACAGTATAAACCACAGACTGGCTCTGTGGGTGCTGGACAAACACAAATATGCCTGAGCAGGCATCTGAAACAGGGAATGGGTAACTACCTTTACAGATGGGCATACTGGAGGCATGGTGGAGTAATGGATAGCGGCTCAGATTGAGGAATCAGAGAACCAAGTTTGAATTCCATTTGAATCCATTACATTCATTTACGTGCTAATACCCTTGGGAAAGGTATGAATCTTCTTCTTCTCTCCCCAGTTATAGGTAAATATCAGGACAGACCAGGTTCTATAGCCTTGGATGGCAACTGGTCTACTGCAGAAGGAAATGGCAGCCTACTGCGGGAAAAAATCTGCCTCATCAGTCATGTATCGAAAGATACATAATTGCCTATGTGTGTATCACGCATATAACTGACTGACTGATACTGCGAAAAAAGTGGCTAGCCATTAAATATAATTCCAATCATTTTAAACGTTTGATCTTGGAATTTAAATATTGGCACTGACTGACAATGAACTTAAATTACCACTTAAATTCATGTTGTCAAGGCCCTAAGGAAAAAAAGCTCATCAGAACTGCTGCCATGAAAATATTTGTTGAACAAACAGAGGGAAGCCATGTCACATCAGTGAGAAAGAGACTGAAAATGCCAGGTCAGGACTGATTATATTGCAGAATCTTTGAATTTATATATTTTTTTTTTTACTTTATGTCTTTCATTATAACTAGACAAAGTTGGCAACCCAACCTTGTATATAATGGAAATTTGCCATAACACTAAATATCAAAACTTTTAAATGGTATTAAATAATAGCTTTAAGTATTAAATGATATTAAATAACCATAATTAATTTAATTAACATTCTTAGCTTTTTCTACTTTGGACAGATAAAACAGTTAATTGTCTTTGTCCAGCACACTTGCTGGGCTAGTCGTAATTTTAATTTACATTTTTTTCTAGCTTGCCTGCATTGGATATAGAATTATTTACTTTTAGAACCATTCAGTTGCTTAGTAGAATTTAAAATAAATAGAAAAGACAAGAATTTGTCTGATACTGAGACAGATTTACAAGTTTGTTTCATATCAGTGGAATGTTAATTCATAAAGGCTTCCTCAATTCAAGAATGAAATACAATATTCTTTAACCTAAATTATGCAACAGAGTAAATATTTAAAGCAAAAAATCCACATATATAAAATTACCAACGCACACACACACACACATATATATATATATATATATATATGTGTGTGTGCTTCATTGAATGTGAGCATTTTATATGTTTTTATTTAGTTTTTTAAGGTTTTCTTTTATAAGAATTGAAAAAGCGTAGAAAGTTCTCATGAAAGAAAAACTGTAAGAAAAAATTTAAAAACTGAATAAAAAATTTATAAAATTTTCCTTGTACATTACATTCAATGGAACAAGAAAGATTAATGCCTAATATATATATATATGTATGTATGTATGTATGTATGTGTAGCTGGCGACTCATCTACTAGGGAGACTAGCCAATCCCTATTGCAGACACTTGCTCAGATGCTTGTGTTTATTCAACACCCACAGAGCCCATCTGTGGTGGTTTATACTGCAACTATGCTGAGCAGACCTTAGTTACAGTTTCTGGGAAAGTTCATTTTATCTAGCATGATCAACAATTTGAACAAAATGTCTTGACATCAATGTTCAATTTTATATTTATATATGCTCTATCTCTGACTTTATCCCATAAATACAGTACACGTTAAAACTATATTTCTTCTGGGCTAATATATAGTACTTTGATTTGCTCACTAGTAAGGTTTGCCAGTATGTTAGTTCAGTGTTACATTTTTACTATGCTTCCTTGGAGTAACATCCATCACAGACAATGACCATAGGACAACTAATTGACAGTCAGGACAATAATGTCTGGGCATGATTAAAATCTGATGCAATCGTGGATTATACAATATTTTTTAAGGCCAAACAAATTTCATCATACACCACAAAAACAGATTCATATTACTGCACACCACCACAAATGACCTAATCTGAGGAAAAAATAGAAATCCATTACACCCTGTCACTCCAGTGTGTCTAAAACTGACCTTATGGTGAAAGAAAGGAAACTAAAGCAGTTGTTTCAAATAATTTGCACAAGGGTATATATATATATGTGTGTGTGTGTGTGTTTTGTATAGAGAAAAACGTTAAAATTCGCTTCCTTTCTGCCATGCAACGATGGCCTAGAGGTAAGATATCTGACTGATGTCAAATCATTTGGGTTTCGATCCCAGTTTGAAGCAATTGGACATCTAGCCACACTGACGAGCTGTGATACACCAAAACAGTCTGTCTCTGGATAACTACCCTCTCCCCTCTCTCTCTCTCTCTCTATATATATATATATATATATATATATATATATATATATATATTATTGAGCTCTCTTTGTGGATCAGTTTTAATATTTTATATTATTAGGATTCACTTGGATTACATACCAATGGATTATTACCCACCTATATACATACATATATATATATGAGAAAATGGTATGTAAACTCTATATAAGAAACAAATGAGGGATAATTAAATGGCAAAACAGAAAGATTCCTATTTGATGCATTTCATCCTACTTCAGATTAATGAATGGTAATGATGGGATTAGCCATTTTCATACAGTAAACATTTGACATTCATTGACCCAGTACTTAGCAATACTGCTGGTTGAAATTTACAAAGCCTTTATATTAAAACAGTTTTTTCAGGAAAATAGATTTCTCAAATCCACTGTTATCACTCTTTCTAGTATTGATAACAGTTTTCTTTCTAACCTTTTGCTTATGGAAAGTCAACATTTTGATTATATCATTATTTTCCCAACTATTTCCATGTTACCCATTTTATTTGTTCCACCTTTTGGAAATGTTCATGTGATGTAGTTCCTGTTATTTAGTAAAGTTCTTTGTCAGTAAAGTTATTCTTTAGTACCAGTCAATAGGATCTGATGAAAGATTGTATTCTTTAAAACCTAAAGGATTCAATTGTTTGAAATCATTATTAATCACTGATCTGTAAAAATGGATGAATGTAGCTGTTAGTTTAAATATATCTGAATAAGTGAGATGCCATACATGTGTGAGAAAATGAAATTAAATAAAATAATCATAAAGAGTAAAAAAAAAGAAATACATTTTCCCATGATGTTAGTAATAAAGGAACCGAAAAAGGTTTTTGCTTATCCGTGCAATTTTATGACCTCATTGCTAGAAAGGAAAGAACTTTTCTCTTTCCACTTTCCAATGCAGAGCATTTGGATGTGTTTTGCAGCTCCACTCATGATGTAAGAAATTTGGTCATTCCAACTCAACACAAAGCTGACTTGAGCTTGACCATTTTAACCATTTTATCTTTACTTAACCTAACTTACTTCTGGATAGAAAAAAGATAACAAACATATCCAAGAGACATTGAGAACTTTGTTTCCCTACAGTTTCTATATAAAATGAATAAACTGTCCATGGTAGAAACTCAAGTTTTTGCATGCTTCTTCTTTAAGTGTTAACATGTGAACACACACACTTACAATACATTAACGCACAAACAACTATTAAATTCCATACATAATGTTAATCCTCAATGAATAAATTTTATCTGCAATAAGGTAATCCTCCTTTTAGTCTGAATATTGACAAGTGAACAATTGAAACATTTTCAATATGGCTGCTAGCATTTTATAGAAGCCACCACCTGGTGGCATTGAATAACAACCAAAGGGCAATAACTACAATATTAACATTTCCTCCATTTCTTCAGAGGTATGCAGAGTACATAATAACACAGGCAACAAAGAAAGTCAAATATTCTCTGGGCCCCATAATATATCCAAGAAACTTGGATGAGGCAACACATTACCTGGTAATTGAGTCAGCCATTTGGCGACTTGTGGGCACCCATTTAATGTCAGACAATTCTTTACTGATCAACATGTCATGCAAGATAGCCAACTCAATCCTAAGTCTTTTATCCAGAATCTGAGTGCTAGAATGGGCTGATTCAAAAACACCTGAATTATTTGTTTTGCATACAACAGGGACATTATTCACAACATCCTCAAAATCCAAGAATTCAATGAAGGAATTTCCTGTAGTATATACATGTATCAGCCATGTCAACCATAGCCAGTGTCTTGGCAGCTTGTATACTCTTCATAACTCTCTTTATATGTCTTGACTGGCTGCAAATAAGCATATAATTGCTGTTACTACCGACAAGAAATATTATATACCCTCCCTGGGAAACTCCATCACTTAGATTAGCAAAGGAAGCATCACTGTAGGCAACTATTTTTAGCTGTCTTTAATCTCCCAGATCTTTTATAGTCAGCTGAGCTTTCTGTGTTTTTTATGGATTTATTTACTTGTCTAATACTTTCAGTTTTCCTTTCTTTGAGAAAGGAACTGGAGTCACATACATTAAAGCTCAAATCTGGTCTGGTCTGGTCTGGGTGGCTGTTATACTAAAACACACCTATTCTATTGTTAATAGACTCTCCCACATATAATAAGTAGTAGTAGTAGCAGTTGCCAGGGGGCTCAGTGAGTTGGTGAGTCAGTCAATGTCGGACATTAAAGTATCAACCACCACAACTAGATTGCTGCGTCATTAACTATTATTTCAAGTTCCTAACGTTTTGTACGTCGAACCTTTTTAGGACCTCCACTGTAAAACTACTCTATAACAGTGGCCAACCAACTTAATTGACCAATAACCCTCTTGACAATGGTATACTCATACTCTTCATTATGTTTATTTTGGATGGGTATGGATTTTAGGTATGCAGTATAGTTAGTCATTCTGACTAATTTGCACTAAGTTATTCTTTTGAGATATTTCTTTCAGATTCAAAGCCACAGTTTCATTAAATTCAGTTACCATAGGAAGACTGACAACAGGTCTGGGAGGGTTTTTTTTGAATTTGATGCAAGTTTTACACCTCTCTGATACAGATTTAATTTCATGTTCAAATTTATGATTATTTGTATTTGCATTGTGAATCAACTTTATGAGTTTTTGAGGGATTAGGATGACCAAACTGCTTATGCAATTTGTTGGCTATTTTATTTGTACCTTTCATGTTTGAGAAGATGATCAAATTACAGGTAGCATTATCTAGTTGTCTATAGAGAGGTAAAGAATAATAGCCTGAAGTGGTGAGTTGCAGTTTAATTATTCTTTTTCCAACAGTCAGAGCGTCATTTTGAAGATTCAGAATCATGTTTGCTTTTTTTCATTGAATTTCTGCTTAAAAGTAAAGGTATTTCATATCAGTAGTTATTTCTGACTTTAAATTTCCAATCAAACAGGGAATAGCCAATTTCTTAGCAAACTCTACTTTAGCACCATCACCAAAAGAAAATGTGGAAGTAGAGGTTTGTTCCACAATTAAAGGCCACTGCTAATCACGTAATGAATTCAAATATTCTTGAAGCCAACCTTTACCACAGACAGTGGTCAAACACCCTGTGTCCAAAATAGCACAATCCTTCGCATTGTTCACAAGGGATTGCAAACTTGTACTATTAGTATGACCCATAAACAAAGACAACAGAACACTTTCTGATCTTTGATCACTGTTCTCATATGCATATTAATGCGTTCAATGAAATTGTGAATCACATATGACACCTCTTGAAACCTTCCCACTGTAGCCCATAGGATTTAATTTATAGCCATGTGACTGTATAGGATGTTGCCTGGTTGGGTGGCATGAGTATATGGTCGGCTTCATCCATGTCTGAATCTATCTGTAAAAAGGGTGTCCTGACTTTGCATTTTTATCTCAGGCTAAGGGATTCATTTATCAATATTTGAAGGAGTAACTGAATGGCCCAAAATATGTTTAACAGTCTCCTTCATATTTTTGAAAGACACTTCCTTCAATGCTGACATTATTAAGTACGCATCCTTCTCAGGAATGTTTACAAATGAAAGGAACATAAATGCTATTACTGGGTCTGGAAGAGTCATGTTTTCCTGAGTAAACTTAAAGGAGATGTGGTCAAAATCAATCTTTATTTCTCTTTCTGCTGCTCTACACAAATTGTACAAATTATTAAAGGCAACAAATCACTGGCTCCCTTTATCTGGCAGAAATAAATTCATCTTGTTTTTGGATTATAGTGTCTACATCTGTTTCCGTTTCCAATTCTTTACTCTCTATCTCAGAAGAGGCAGCTCTGGCCTTTCCAATTAAAGATAGGTAAATGGCTAAAGCCTGTTTTGGTTCTGGAAGGTCTGTTAACCTACTCCAAATATGTAAGCTTTTCTTCCATTGTTCATAGGAAAATTCATTGTCTAGTCTTGAAGGCCATTTCAAAGAACATGTATTAGAATTATCCAGTCTTACATAAATTACAAGTCTTAGAATCACAAAACTTTAAAAGTAACAGAAAAATAGAAAAGGAAATTCACTTAATTTTTGTTGCAGATCAACTACACTGTGCTAGCATCTGGTAGTCCTCAATAAATCAATTGAATCTGCAATAAGGTAATCTTCCTCTTAGTCTGAATATTGACAACTGAACAAGTGAAACATTTTCAATATGGCTGAAAGCATTTTAAAGAAATCACCACCTGGTGGCACTAAACAAAAACCAAAAGGCAAAGGCAGTAACTACAACATTAACACATGGTATCTATGATTGATTCATTCATTTTTATGGATTATCAACCCTTTGCAAGTTATTTAAAGCCAGAAAATATTTTCAGATTGTAAGAATTTTTTTTTTTGAGATAAGGGTTTAGTGATACAAGTCTTACTAATTAACCCATAGTTGGGGGTGGAGAGGTAGATTCATACCTTTGTCAAGGGTGTTTGCATGTAAATGAATTTAACAAACCCAACAGGAATTGGCTTTCCAATTAACAATTCCAAGCCATTATCTATTACACCACCTGCACATCCAAGCTTACAGCACCTGGTATTCCCAAACAGTCATGCATCTAGGTACTGACCAGGCTTGATATTGCTTAACTTCGGTGATCATCCGGGAACAAGTGTTTCAACATGATGTGACCATAACCCCCTTACATGACACCAAGAACTGAGAGAGGCCATTTAGAAAAAATGATTGAGTTCTCAAGTTTGAAGCATCTTGCAGTGTTGGACAAAACTACTCCAAGTGAAGCCTATCCAAGGTTTACTTTCCTTATAATATTCAAATTGTCTGTCTTTATATCTACCTTTTTTGTGATTTTGTATTTAAATTTATGTCAATAAATGCAATAAATACAATAAACTGTATACAGCAGTGCTTCCCAACTGATTTTGGGCCGTGCCCCACTTTGGTATTTCTTAAATTCTAGTGACCCCCCCCCCTGTAATATTTAATTCTTACATGTATGCCAATTACATATGGATGTACATACACATAAAATATTTTTATGTATGCATACTGTATATGCATCGTATGTATTAACACTCACTCAGACTCACTAGAAAACAATTCACTGTTAATAACTCATTCTCAAATTGCCCCTTTATTCTGTTGGTGTAGTAAGTAGAAGGGTGCACATCCTATGCATGCCGCATTAAAATATTAATTCACAAAACATTAGGAAACACTGGTATACAGTATATAGCTTATTTAACATCAACTGGCAATAAATTCTTTCAAACTCCTGGCCTTGTGTCAGAATTAGGTTAATATCAATAAAGATGAAAACATTGAAATTCAAAGAATTAAGTAGGCAGAAAAGGCTTAAAAAAATGTTAAAAAATCTCAGAGATGTACAAATAATCATTTGTCTGCTTTCCCCACATTTTCATTTGTCTTCTTCCTTCACATTTCATATTTCATTTGTCTTCTTCCTTCATATTTCATATGTCTTCTTCCTTCACATTTCATATTTCATTCGTCTGCTTCCTTCTCATTTCACATTTTCATTTGTCTGCTTCCTTCTCATTTCACATTTTCATTTGTCTGCTTCTTTCACATTTTCATTTGAGTGCTTTTGCAGGTTATTGAAAGAAAATATTTTCAGACTGTAACAATATTTCAGAGATAATAATGATTTACTGATACATGTCCTACTAATTAACCCATAGATTGGGGTAGTGATTCTCAATCACCATGCTGTAGCACACTAAATATTGAAGAATTTGTGAAGAAGCACCAGGCCCAGGTTCCACACAAAATAAACTGTACAAATAGTCGAATGGAAACATTGAAATAAAGTAAGTTCATATTTGTGCATGTATTTTATTAAGTCTATGGTTTTATTTAATAATACTTAAATGTATACCTTTTAAAAATTTTGTTAAGTGTGCCGTGATATTTTCTTTTGCTTCTAGGTGTGCCATTGCTTAAAGAAAAGTTGAGAAACACTGGACTCTTCAAAGTGGTGGATTCATAACTTTCGCAAGGGTATTTGCACATAAGTGCATATAAATATCCTGACTGGAATTGGAACATGACTCTCCAAGAGTTCACAGAGAAGAAAAAGCATAGACCAACTATGTGTGTGCATATATGCGTGTGTGAAAATGCATATGTGTGTATTTCAAACAGTGGTTTTATATGTATATTAAGAGAAAGAGTGTGTGCACATATGAAGATAGATCAGTAAGTCTGTAGCCTGACATACAGTAATTTTCACTATAATATTCAGTTTATGTGATTCACTGGTAAACATTTAATTAAGTGCATTAACAAGGAAGGAGATTATGTTAAAAATTAAATATTTATTTCATCATAAAGCTACTGCAGACTTAAGAATACAACTGTGTTTGGGTGTGTGTGTCAGAGTGTGTGTGTGTATGTGTCACAGAGTTTGTGTGTATGTGTGTGTATGTCAAAACACATGTGTGTACTGAAGAAGAGTGCATATGCACATTATTCTGTTTGCAACAGAGTATGCATGTGTGTATATCAGAGTGTGTGTGTGTGTGTGTGTGTGTGTGTGTGTGTCAGATGGAGTATATATATATTTAAATGCATAATGATGGATATGAAAGTCTGTAGCCTAACACGTAGTAATTACTTGATGCTTGAATCTAAAATTTTTACTGTATATTTATTTAGTTTATGTGATTGAGTGGTGAACATCAAATTAAGTGCATTGACAAGGAAGGAAATTATGTTGAAAAACAAATGTTTTGTAAATATTTTTTTCCAACATAACACTGATGCAAACTTATAAAAGTAATTCTATGTTTGTTGTGTGTATAAATATATATAATAGAGAAATAGCATTTTTCTACCCATTTCATTTCAGCAGAGGCTGCCTTGACCTACTTACATGATATGCTTAGGCCTTCGTAAACAAACTTTTCAAAAATAAGGGGAAATAATTTAAGCGACACTGAAAGAGGAGAGAGGTATACAAGGCTGGAAAAGCTAAATGAAATTCTATTCCTAACGCTTTATTCCTCCTACTACTAAAAATTTTCATTTTCCATTTTTTTTTTTGTTTTTTTTTTTCACTCCCCTCCTGGGTCAACAATTTCTCTATTATTCAGGTTCATAAACTCGTATAACAGACCATCCACATCAGGAGTCACTTTTCAAAATCTTACCTCTTATCTGATAATTAAAAAAAACAAACTTGTTCATGAGTTTTTCTCAGACTTTTATATCTAAACAGTCTTTAAGAGTGTGTAAAATGTGAAAACATTGCAATATTATAAAAGCAAACAGGCAAAAAATTTAACTGTTGCTATGATGCTGTATGGCTGTTATATTTTCATCTACTCTTTTTCTAATGAACCTACGATCATCATCAACTAGCACCCCCACCACACCAGTGCCTGTTGATGCCAATGCTAATCTGTATAATTGCTATCCAGTGGGATCATTCATGTAGTTGTTGAAATCTGTCAAGTTTTGTTTTACAAACATGGTATAAATTGAAACAAATATGGATTAACATATATTAATAGAATGGGAATTAACAAACTAACAGGAAAATACTACTTGTATCTGGACTATTGTCCTCATCTTTGTTGTTATTATCAGAACATTTCAACTGTTGCTCCCTCCAGCCTTCCTCAAGTGTATATTGACCTGGGAATTCTACAAGAAATTCTAAGTTCAGTTCAGAATTCCCTGTAGGTTAGTCCAAACAATATATACTTGAAGAAGATGTCAGTGTTTGAAAAAGATGCCCCATTATGTCTACTGATCTGTGCATTTATATATATAAAGTTTGAAATAATAAAAATGTCAGACTAAAAATAGTTCTTTAGAAAATGTACATTTGTGTGGGTCTGTGTTTTCATACGCTATTCAGCAAGTCAATGTTTTTATAAAGAAGTGGTATTAACTTTCACACAAATGCCTTTGGGAAAGGCATGAATATTTTTCTCCCTTCCAGCTATTGGTTAAATAGCAGGTTAGAAAGAGTTCTTTAACCTTGAGTGGCAACCAGTCTAAAAGAATAAAAAATTCTGAATTTCAAACCATAGAGAAGGCATCGGGAAAACACTCAAGATGCATAGCAATTCACTGATAATAAAGAAAAGGAATGTGTGGAGAGCCATTATTGCCCATATTCTGAAGGGACATAACATAAAAAAAGCACTTGACGTTGACTTGAATCACTAAATCAAGTATGACAGTCAACATTCAATGGATCATCAATTTATGAATACTCACCAAGTTTTTTTTTGTTTTTTTTTAAGCATTTCACCCCAAGCAAAGCGGGAGTGCCACTAGAACGCAAAGGATTACAGAGAGCAAAAGGAAAGAAGGGTGTTTGAGGAAAGAATAAAGAGAAGGAAGGGGATCAAGGCATCAGAAGATGTCAGTTGACATTACATTTGAATATTTGAAGATTATAGCTATCAGGGAAACAAATAAGAGGAAGGGAGTTCCACTGTCGGGAAGCGCAAGAGAAGGATCTGTTGGAGTAGAAGAGGTAGCACACTTAAATTCATGCAGTTGGGGCACCAGTGAAAATAGCTCGTCAGAGCAGTTAAGGTAACATCATAACAGCAATGAGGATGGTTTTCACTCTTAGCTACTCAAACTATTCAATAAAGTCTCACCTCAACATATTGGATAAGGTTATGCTACCATACACCCAAAATTATATGGGTCTCTTGCTGACTTTTAAGCAAAATAAATTAAACATGCTGCTCGACAAGAGTAAGACAATTACATTAAAGATAGATGGACTTCAATCCTCTTTGGAACATAGACAAAGCATGAAAATTAAAATCCAACACAATAAACAAAGAAACTCAGATTTCTACAATAATATGACAGAATGGTAGGAAAAAACTCACAGGGCATAATTTTTTTCAAAATGTACCATATTCCATCAGGATGTAGTTGATTATGACTCTCCACAGATTCCTTTTCTTTATTATGTA
Source organism: Acanthosepion pharaonis (assembly GCA_903632075.3). Classification (NCBI taxonomy): domain Eukaryota; kingdom Metazoa; phylum Mollusca; class Cephalopoda; order Sepiida; family Sepiidae; genus Acanthosepion; species Acanthosepion pharaonis. The sequence goes on along the minus strand of CAHIKZ030005483.1, from coordinate 500,303 downwards.
TGAACTGCCATGACTTGGACACAGGCTGTAGCATTGGCTAAAACTAGCACATTTCATTTTTTCACAGGATCCTTTTTGCTCCACATTGTTGTAAACAATTCATTTTTCATGCCTGTGATCATTCTTTTCAAAAATGTTTTTTTTTCATTTCATTTTTGTTTGATCAGAAAATTGTAAATGGAAATGTGGTTTTTTAAATTTCTTTCAGTTAAATCATGAGGTACCCAAACATCATAGTGGATACCAGTGAATATATATATATATATATATATATATATATGTGATAGAGAGAATAGAGAATTAATACAAATATAAAATTTTTCATTTAGCTGATTGGTGTTACCTTCAGCATCTCAACTCTCGAGTTTTGTAGATGAGCCCACCAGCAATCACTCCATGCACTCATCAGAGGATATCAGCAAATGACTGTTTATTTTGTTTTTTCTTAATTTCAAATTCATTACAACACTCCCATGTGATATGTTATGTGTCTCTATTCTCTGGGATGTCCTGTGTCATGTGATTAGATTATTTTTCTTGGTTTTGTTACCAAAAAGCACCTGCTGAAAAAACTCTACAAAATATTGTTCCAATCCAATAACGATGAGTTTAAAATTTGGTATATTTATGAGAGAAGAGCCTTCAAGATTATGACTCAAGCATTTGTAGATATAAACAGTATGGACAGAGAAATCTAAACTGCATAGTGACAAGCTTTTTCATGATTTAAGTTCTTGATTTCTCTGTCCATATATATATATATATATATATATATATATATATGCTGGACTCTCTTGCTGTATTCGATGTATGAGGGTCAAGCAGCTCAGTTCCTAGGAACTGACAGCCTAGACACCATCACATATAATATGATTATAGTGGTGATGGCTTTATGCAGAACCAATCACACAGTTTGAAGGGCCGAAAACAGAGACCTGGTGCACTATGTGCCACAAGGTCCCCAAATGACCCTCTGCAGGTTTTGAATTCAGAGTTGTCCTTCTCTTAGACCAGTTGCTATCCAAGGCTATAGAACCCAGTTTGTCTTGCTATTTACCTATAGCTGGAGGGAGAAGAAGAGGATTCATACCTTTCCAAAGGGTATTAGCACGTAAGTGAATGTAATGGATTCAACTGGAATTTGAACTCGGCTCTCCGACTCCTCAATTTGAGCTGCTATCCACTACTCCACCGTGCATCCTCTGTGTGTGTCTGTGTATGTGTGACCATGTGGTTAGAATGTTCACTTTCTGATCATGAGACCCCAGGTTATAATTGCACTGTTGTCAATTTGTCAGGATGGTGACTTCTTGATGTTATTAGTTTGCCGAGGCAATCACAGCATGCAACCCTTTTCAAAAGTGGCCCAAACCTTATGAGTGAAATTGGGCAGATAGAACTGTTCAGAAGCCAGCAATGGTTGAACTAGCATGAAGTCACAAGTCATAGTGAATGAGGATTGGTGCATACATGCTTCCTTCAAACTGCTGATCATGTCAAGTTATATCTTCTCTCTTAAAAACTGTAACTAAAATACATTTAACCTAGTTGCAGTGTAAACTCCATGTGAGCTCTGTGGTGATGAACAAACAAGAGCAAGTGTCTGCAACAGGGATTGGTTAGCTGGCCAAGCAACTGGAGGTGTTTTTGGAAATAAGTAGCATTACACACAGACATATTTGTAGCATACTTATGGCTGATAATATCCCCATTCCCAGCAGTTAACTACTACTTCTGCGCACTGCTGGTGAATCTTATATGTGTTTGTTCTATATTTCTGAAATGAGATATTATGTACACTATTTACATTATTCGAACTATTGTCCTCATCTTTGTCGCTATATTTATTACAACGTTTCAGCCATTGTACACTCCAGCCTTCTTCAGGTGGTTGGAATGACGAACTGAACCCTCACTAAGGTAGATTGTTCTGGTTCCACGTGCCATGTTTTTTTTAATGGGTGTCAGTTATCAGTTATCTCCTGTTAATTCTCCTCTCCAAGTTCTCCATTGCCTTAACCAGGTATTGAATTCACATTCTTTGGATCCTGTCATTGGATCTAACCAACACCTTTATCCACTGTGCCATGTGTCCTCAAAGGAAATGTAATAAATATGGTGACAAAGATGAGGACAATAGTCCAAATAATGCAAATAGTGCTTATATGTGTTGTTTATCCAGTAACCTTCCCTAGGTTACAACATATATATATAATATCTGGTCACTCATATTCGAGTATACCTGTCTATTAGGGTGGCTAGCCAATCCCTATTGCTGATGCTCGCTTTGGCACATTTTGTGTTTGTTCCAACACCCACAGAGGCAACCAGTGGTTTATACTGCAACTATGTTGAGTAGACCTTAGTTACAGTTTCTGGGAGAGTGTTTATCTAGAATGATCAACAATCTGAACAACACCAGCACACTCAAACCCTCAGTCATGATGACTTGTGACTTTGTGCTAGCACAGCAATCAATGGCCCCAAGTGTGACATCTACCCAGTTTCACTCACAAGGTTTTGTTCAACACCTAGTATGATTTTCAGGCACTTTCCAAAGGTGCTACATGCTGGGATCATCCCCACTCCAGATTGATTATATCAGGAAGTCATCTTCCTGACAAATCAACCATGGTAAGATTCAAACCTGGGTCTCATGGATATTATATATATATACACACACAAACACACATACATACATACATACATATATACACACACATACATACATACATACACACACATACATACATACATACATACATACATACACACATATATATATACACACACATATACATAT